>JAANYP010006851.1:0-112500 GCA_020465985.1 Centrapalus pauciflorus | reverse complement strand
GACCTTTTTGTAGTGCTTGCGTAATTGACTTACGTAGAGGTTGACAATATTACTCAAGCTTAATCAAGCTTAACTTTTAAGATGAAATTATGGTTAACTCGGCTCAATTAAATGTTGGAAAAAAAAAAAGAAATGTATATCAAAGACGTAGAAAGACATCTTTGTAATCCGAGGTAAATATTTTTGCTTTCCAAAAACTAATACAATTCAATCGGGTTATAAACAGAAAAAGCATAATGTATGAACACCAAACAATTATAAGTCTTAAATATCCTAAAATAATGTTTTCTACGATCCTTAATTATTCTTCTGTTAGGTAGCCTAATCTTCTATCCAAGAGAGACCTGTGGATTGTAAATAAATGAAAAGTTAAGTAAATCAATTTTCTGTAGTTTATTCATAGGTAGCTTATTCATTTCTTATGTACTATGTAACACTACTCTGATTTTAACGAAAACATGTAAATTTTTTATGCAACTGTCCGCTTTCAAGTATTTGGAGTAAAAAAAATAAAGGAATAACGAAAGAAAAAGTTGGATAATGCCCTTCTCATTTTATAATGTTTTGCCTTAATACCATATTGTTTGCCTATATGCTTTACATATGTTTAGTCAGAAAATAGTACCAAAATCCTAGTAGGATTAAGAGATAGTAAAGGACGTCCACTACCAAACTAAAAGTTGTAGACACAAGTTGCAAGTTTTGTTTTGTGTTTCCAAGCACAACAAAGTAAGAGTTCTAAACCTTCTATTTGGCAAAGATAGATTGCTATTTAACAATATAAATCCTATAATGATAATTTCTTACATATATTCTTGATCCACATAGATGGTGGAGAAGGATCAACTGGCAGAATTTCACGTTCACTCGCGATCATCTAACAGAGAACTTTCTTTGGAGTATTGGAGTAAATTACATACCTTGCATCAAACGAACTGTAACAAAGATTAACACACAACGTTTATGATGTGTTTAGTAAGTTGGACGAACTTGAAAGAGGATACGTTTAAAATCAATCCATTGCTATATGCTTTAGAAGCAAGAGCATACATAAAGACAATGATCAAAATACACACAAATTGAATGTTAATAAACACAAGCATTTTCATGACAATAAATTGATCAAAATAGACACACAATCACTCATTGAGTGTTAATGGAATTTACGTAATATCCTAAATGTATGATATAGTAGTATAGATTTGTATTTGTTGAATGCATGCCAACATGGTATATGACATAAGCTAAGAGCACATATGGATTACCGAAGTCATGAAAACACTGTAGCTTACCCATTGCTAAGTACCTTCTTTGGGGTAGTACAAGTAGCGCCAACTATGCAAACAACAGAAGGGAGAAAACTCAGAAACAACAAGTTGCAATACGTATACAAAATCTTGATAAGACTTCCTCTAATAAAATAAAAAAAGATATCGAGGACAAAACAGTTGTTAGTTATTTATATCTTGCAGCACATACTTCTTGGTTGCAACCATATTTTATTTTGCTTTACGTAATTTTTAAAATGAAGATAAAATTCCAAGAACAATTTTTGCAACACAGAAAATATAACCAAAGTACACCTAATATGAGAAGAACAATGATCCCATCTTTAAAAAATTTCTGGTTTTAATTAATGAAATTTTGCATTAGCAATTGTGGAACTTACTTAATAGCTATGATATGAGACAAAGATTGATTAGTTGTGTTCAAGGCAAGCGACCGATGAAAAGTGAGTAATTTTCTTCTATTTTCACATTGGCGTTGATTATACATCCCCTTCTTGCTATATGATGCCAAAATCAAGGCCTAATAACCAAAGAAGATTCTTTTAAATCAAAACCACGAAAACCCCAAATCACAATTTTACAGAGGAATGACCATTTACTCCAATCTTAGCAAAGAAATTTAGCTCAGGTGGTTGTCTACAAAGGTTTATAAGTATATTTATATAATAAATCTAAAGTAACAGATTCAGAAAATTTATTAATAAAAAATACACTATGTAATTTGAAGTGATGATGATCCAATAGTCATTCTCATACATGCAATTCAACCTCCATAATCTGATGAATCCCAAAGGTTAACAAAATGGGAATGTGAACAACTTATTCCACAAATTGAAACTTTAAAGAACTCAATATTAATACGAAAACTCAAAAATCAAACATTTATTAACTTTTAAATCCTAATAAAATATTTTGTGTAAATGTCTAAGGAATTGAGGGGGTGCATCATGTAGACAACTATAGTGTTGAAAATTGAGTGTATCAAAACACTTACAGCTTGCCAATCACTCTTCTAATTATTGTGACAAAATAAATGCATTAAAAACAAAGACATCGGCACATCACAATAGCAAAGGTTTTTAAGAATATAAAACATAATTTTTGAAACATATGATCAAACATTTCAAAAAAGGGAGCAACCACTAAAACTCTACCAACGAAACACAAATTAAATCATGGAAAATTGAATTATCAAATCTGCCAATGCTGTCCCAAATGCTAATAATACACATGTGTGAATATCAAACCAATGAAGTGGAAATCAATAGGACATACTGCTTGGTGAAGGCCTAAATGAGCTGATCGACTTCGGTCATGAATAAACCACTTTAATCAAACTCGACTTGACGGAGTAGATCATGTTGGGATGTTCACCATGAATGATCCTCCAGGCAAAACATCACATGATATTTTTTTCTTAAAAAAACTATGTAAAAAAGAATTACAGCAAAACCCACATAAAAAACTCATTTAATCAAAACCACGTAAAAAAGGTCACAAAAAACTCATATAGTCATATTTATATAAAAAAACCAACATAGATTTCTCTTTTTCTGATTAAAACCTCATAAAAATGTCATTGTTATAACAAAGCATGATTAGACAAAATGAGGATGAACCTATTCAAGAACAAACAATTATTACTATGGGGGTGGAGGGGATTAAGTGTTTTGTGTTATGCAATTGCAGTTTTTACAGGATTAGATTTTTTCAGGATGAAGTTTCTCAGACATAATCATAAAAGATACATGACCATAATCACACAAAATACACAATCAGAAATACATGAGAGCATCTCGGAACCATACAAAAAACCTAACTTTTTGTGTGTTTTTAGCACAATGGGGAAAAAACACATATATAATCAACGAATACCATCGCATCAAGTATTTGTTAAGCAGATTTCAAAACCCTAAATTCATGTTTAAAATCGATAATCACACAGCCTAAATCACAAAGAAAACCACAAGTTAGAAACGTCAACATTCATGTTTAAAATCAATAATAACAGCCTAAATCACAAAGAAAACCATATTTATCCTTAAATTAGATATCAAAACCACAAATATTCATGTCTAAAATCCATAATACAGTCTCAATCACGAAGAAAACCACACGTATCTGTAAATCATTTTTTGAAACCTCAAAATTGATGTTTAAATTCAATAATTATAGCTTAAATCACGAAGAAAACCAAATGTATCTGTAAATCTGATGCAGGCCCAAGTATAGAGGATCGGACCATTCTGTTTCTGGAGGCCCAAGATAGGACCCGTAATAAAAGGGGCTAAACGGAAACGACCCTAACTTTTGACTCGGGTCTCCGTTTGGGGCGAATCAGGTGTCCAGACGACCGTTGGCTCGAGCTCCACGCAGTGACAAACAGCTGAAGGCGGTTTACCCAACCGTTCGGCCCAAATTCGACCCGGAATTGTTGGAAATAATGACAAAAACATAAAGTATAGGATTTATTATGTAAATAGTTTAAGTATTGTGTTGTTTACGTAATTATAGATAGTGCAAGGACCAAAATAGCACTTAGTTAAAACCGAAAGGGTGTGTCTATTCGAAAAGACATGACCGTTCGTGAAAGGGTTCCATGAAGAGTTGCAACCTTTCGTCGCACCTCTTAGACTAGTATAAATAGGAACCATATTTCAATATTGTAAAGTGTGAATTCAGTTTGATCAATAAAAGAATATTAGTTTGATTATTTCGATCCTGTGCAAATTCCTGTGCAAGTTTATTAGTGTTTTCGGGACCGTTTTCCCAACATTTGGTATCAGAGCACAAGGTTTAATCAAACCATTAGGTTTTCATCATTTACCGATCAAACAAATTACACCAGAAGGTGATTCAAAGGGAATCATCATCAGTACCAAGGGCGGCAGAACAGTGAATTAGTTCTACAAACACCCGGCACCAATTCATCAAATTTGTTCCGGATTTCAAATCAAAAATTCCCAACAGAAGGCAAACCCACAGAACCGAAGGCAAAAATCAAAGCAACGATTTTTTAACAGTAAGCCCTATCGCATTTCATAGATATTAAGTAAACCCTAGAATTCAACAGAAGCATACTGAAATCGAAGGCAACAAGAAATCAGAGAGATAGAACCTTATTTCAGAGGCACCACCATAGAAATACCCACAGAAAAGTGCCACAACCGTAGGAGTATACCCACGGACAGAATCTCCATCTCAGAACCACCGCCGAAGGAGAAAACCCACGGGTAGATCCACCATCGTAGAAAACCGCGGGCAGAACCACCACCGCGAAACCACCAACGCAGAACCATCACCGTAGAACCACCAACCGCCACCATCAAATAGAGGCAACAATTACGGTTCTTAGTTTTTTGCCCAAAATCAGAAACGGTTATAGAAGAAGAACATCATTGATTCAGTAAATAGGGTTGCACCGACTCATAAAAGGAGTTACAACGATTCAAAATAGAAGGGTTACATCAAGGCAGCGATTAAGGGTTCCATCGATTCATAGAAGGGGGAGCACCGATTAGGAGCAATCGATTCAAAAAAAGAAAATAGTAACAGTAGCGCATGTTTGCAAAAGGGGATAAGAACACCGATTGAATAGAAGCCTTTGCAACGTTTCAAGAAAGAAAACGTTTCAAAGAAAAAAACCGGACCAAGGGAGAATTGGAACAAGCAGTAACCGGACTCAAGATTTGAGAGAAGTCCAGCCAGATCAATTAAAAGGCCCAAAGCAGAAGGGTCCAGTGAGAAGGGTCCAAGACACAAAAAGGTTAGGTATTAAATTCTTAATACCTTGTTTTATTTTATTTCAGAAAATAAAATTAGATAAAAACATTTAGATTTTAATTTTATTATAACGTAACTTATAATAAAATTAGGTTTCGTGATAAAATAGATTATAACGTAACTTATAATTTATTATTGGTTTATGTTTTTATAACTTATAAAAGTTATATTAAAGTGTTTTTAAGTCTAATTTGTGTGTGAGGATTGAAGCACATAATTTTAAGTTTTAAGTATACAAGTGTTTTAAGTTTACTTTGTGTGTGAGGATTGAAGCACATAAATTTGAAGTTTTAAGTATACAAGTGTTTTTAAGTTTAATGTGTGTGTGAGGATTGAAGCACATACAAGTGGTTTATAAAGTGTTTTTAGTATATGTGAGGTTTAACACATATACAAGTTTTAAAGTGTTTATATGTGTAAAGTTTGACACACATACAAGTTTTAAAAGTTTTAAGTATATGCAAGGTTTGACACATATACAAGTTTATTAAGTTTTAAGTTTTATTTCAAGTTTTAGATTTAATAAAAGGTTGAAAATTTAAAGTTTTAAAGATATTAGTGTTCAAAGTTCTAAAGTTTTATAAAAGTTTAAGTTTTAAAGATTATGGGTGAAAATCCAAACAGTGATCAAAGTAATCAAGTTAAGGATCCAGGATCCTTAACCATTTTTCAATGTCCATTATTAAATTCAACAAATTATACCATATGGTCCATTAGAATGAGAACCATACTACAAGCAAATAGTCTTTGGGATATGGTTGAACCTACCCCTCAAACTCAACCGGATGATAAAAGAGACAAGACTACGTTTGCATATCTGTTTCAAGCTTTACCTGAAGATCTCATACTACAAGTAGCAAATTGCAAAACTGCAAAAGAAATGTGGGATACGCTGAAGATTAGAAATATCGGCATAGATCAAGTTCAAAAGGCAAGACTACAAACTCTTAGATCAGAATTTGAAGCACTACAAATGGAGGAAGAAGAGTCTATTGATTCATTCACCACAAAATTAACAAGTTTTATATCAAGGATGACTAGCCTCGGAACAACAATTGATAACCAAACCCTTGTGCGGAAGATTTTAAATTTCTGTACCAGAAAGGTTTGTACAAATTGTTGCGTCAATCGAACAATTCTCTGATCTAGACATAATGACACTGGATGAGACTATTGGAAGATTGAAAACATTTGAAGAAAGGGTGAAATTCAAGAAAAAGAAGCATGCCGAAAGTCTAGACAAGCTCTTATTGACACACGACAACAATACTGGCCGTGAACGTCGTTACAACAGTCAAAAGCAAGGAAAACCCACGATGAAGGATTATGATGAAGAGAAGAGATCCACAAGAGACTTCAGCAAAATAAAATGCTACAACTGCAATAAATATGGACATTATGCCTCACATTGCCGTGAAGGAACTCGAAGATTTCAAAGACAAGAAGAGACGAATTTGATTGAAGAAGATTTAGAACCAACTCTCTTATTTGCAAGTTCAAGTTTACAAGATTTTAAAGATAATGAAGAAGTACAAGAAGATGAAGAAGGAATCAACACTGAGTAAGATTGCTCAAGGATTACTGTTTTTGTCATTAGGGGGTGAATGTTGGAAATAATGACAAAAACATAAAGTATAGGATTTATCATGTAAATAGTTTAAGTATTGTATTGTTTATGTAATTATAGAAAGTGCAAGGACCAAAATAGCACGTAGTTAAAACCGAAAGGGTGTGTCTATTCGAAAAGACATGACCGTTCGTGAAAGGGTTCCATGAAGAGTTGCAACCTTTCGTCGCACCTCTTAGACTAGTATAAATAGGAACCATATTTCAATATTGTAAAGTGTGAATTCAGTTTGATCAATAAAAGAATATTAGTTTGATTATTTCGATCCTGTGCAAGTTTATTAGTGTTTTCGGGACCGTTTTCCCAACAGGAATGAGAGTTATGGGCTTTTTTATGAATTTTATCGGTTATTTGGGTTTTTATTTTTCTTTCCAGGGTCGACCCGCTGGGTTATTTGACCCGTTTTAAGTTTCCTGTTTCTTTTTAAGGTGTGTTGAACTTATGTATGAAGACAGGTTATCAATTCAAGAAACTTTTATATTTTCCAAATTTCCAAGTTCAAAAATCGGTTGTTTGAAGCCCAATTGTGTGGCATTCTACGGACTCAACATACTTTTGGTAGAGGTTAGTCTGGAATTCTTTGAATCAACAGAATAGTCTATTTTTCCATTTGCTACGCTGCATCAAAATCAGATTTTGAAATCTCAAAATTCATGCTTAAAATCAATAATTACAGCCTAAATAAAGTAGAAAACCAGATGTATCTATCAGAACCTCATATTCATGTCTAAAATCTATATACAGTCTCAATCACGAAGAAAACCACATGTATCTGTAAATCAGATTTTGAAACCTTAAAATTGATGTTTAAAATTAAAAAATTACAGCCTAAATCACGAAGAAAACCCTATCTACCTGTAAATTAGATATCAAAACCTCAAAATTCATGTCTAAAATCCATAATACAATCTCAATCACCATGAAAACCACAAGTAACTCTAAATCAGATTTTGAAACCTCAAAATTCATGTTCAAAATCAATAATTACAGCCTAAATCACAAAGAAAACCAAAGTTGAATATCATTGAGATTATTTACCTTTGTGTCATGAGAAACTCCATCTCCAACAACACCAAAACTATCCACATTCACAAGAACCCTACTACCACGTTCACTTGACCATGATGGTAAATCCGAAAACTCTATTTCTTCTATGTCCAGATGGGCAAACACGCGTATGGAGCAGGGGAGGGCGACGACCAGGGCGGCGGCGACGGGGGAAAGTCGACATTCGTTGGGGGTAGGGGGTCTGGTGAGCGACGAGAAAGGTGGAGTGGAAAGAAACGAGATTTGAAAACATTTTTAGGTCTCCAAGATTGGTCGTTGCAATAAAAGCTTGTACCTCTTAAAATTCAGCCAAGTGCTTTAATTAATTGTACCTTATGCATAAATAGTTGTTTTTAAGACCAACAACTAAATGCATTATATAGTAGTATATATATATAGATAGATACATGACAGAAAAGCAAAAGCATATCTTCCTTATTCTAAAAAGAACTTAGGCTTTCATTTAGAGCACACACCTGGACTAAACAGTCCACAACTATGCCAATTATTTGTTTTTTTTTAATATATATTATTATCTTCCTTATTCTAAAAAGAACTTAGGCTTTCATTTAGAGCACACACCTGGACTAAACAGTCCACAACTATGCCAATTATTTGTTTTTTAAATATATTTTATATATACCTTTACGTTTTTATTTATGGAGCATATAATTGGTTTTGGGTTTGAGTGTTTGACTGACTCACCAAAGCCTCTCAGAGAATTATTTATTTATATTTATATTCAAATAACTATGCCATTGGGTTTTCTTTTGTATTTTAGGTTAATAGAAATATATTATACATATACAAATACAGAGGAGGGCGACCCTGACGCTCACATCCAGGGCTTCACGCCTCCGCACTGTATGCCAGCCAACAGGCGATTGAACGTTGGGACAGCTCTTTCACGCTCCGGCCTCCTCAACAGTGATCGACGTTGTAACAAGTCATCGGTGATTGGGATGTGTCTTTAACGCCCCGGCCTCCTGTCTGCACTCTGTCAACGATCTCAATAGTGTTGATTTCACACCATGCCCTTCCGTCTTGAACTTTGCGGGGTATGGTTCATTACGGATATATATGTGTATATATATATATAATACATGTTCTTCTAAATGCATATCACAAGAGCACACACTGATTCTTCAAAATCAGACATCCTTTGTTTTGGAATTCAAAGTATTTCTTGTTAGGTTAGAAAAAAATTATATTTCCTATCTCAATTAATGTTTGATTGTTACTTTGATTCATTATTAATGTTTTGCTGCTCGTTTTCTATGGGTTTTCAAAATTTCATGTTGTAGTAGACGATTGAGCTTGCATTGCGAACATCTCTCAGGTTGGTTTACATTTTTTTTCCTTTTCTTTCTTATTTCTACTCTCCTAATGTAGGTCCCGAGAGGTTCCCAAAGTATATAGTTATAAGCTGTAGAGGGGGGGTGAATACAGCTATTTAAAAACTACACACTCTTTTCTCAATGTTTGTATGTATTATCAACAATTTGTTAATTACAAACAAGCTTGAATGCGGAATAGTTCAAGCTGAGATGACAGATACAACAGTATGTTCACTAGTCTAAGACAAACTCAAACTAGTATACAATGAATACACTCACTAAGATGCACTCACTGTGTTTACAAGACTTAAGGAACAGCTTATGTAAAACAGCTTAGACACACAGATGCTGGTTTACACAGAAGCCTTGCATGCATGAAAATCACACTTGCACGTTCACTCTTGGTTTCAGCACTTAGCTTTCTTCACACTTCTTTCTGACCTTAGAAGCTTCCTTTTATACTCACTTAGAGGATCTAAGAGAAACATCTTCATTGGACGGAATGAAAAAGGAGACGTCTTGTTGAAAAGACAACATAACCTTTTCTGCACTTTTCTGAAAAGCAGACTTGTCTTCACATGTGCAGAACTTTTGTCTTTTTACTTTGTCTACTGTTGCATTGCCTTTAACTAATTTAGGAATGTCAACTTTGCGTCTTTCTTCCTTGTAAAGGCCTATTTTGATATAAGAAAAAGGTCTGTCACCCTTTTTCAAATAACCTTTTGTCTTCATGTTACAGAACAGCGTGGGCAGGCTGAGAAGTTCTGTTTTCCACTTTGTCTTCGACTTTGTAAACTGATCTTGTAGTCAAAAACAATACATGATGACTTGGAAACATATTCCATAAAGTGTTTAGCCTGTTCACAAAGAACAGGTTCTGTTCACAAAGAACAGAACACTTTAAAAATACCCAAGCTGCTCAACAGTGTAGAGCAGCGTAGACAGTTTATGTCCAGCCTGTTCAGCAGACAGAGCAGCTTGGACAAACTGTCTTAGTTGCAACACATGCAACATATAGAACAGCTTTAGACTGATATTGCAAATCATTTTCAGGTTTCAATAAGGCATATAACAGGCCTTAAATTCAACCTTCAAATGCGTCAACAGGTTTGATTATAAATCTCCCCCTCAGATGTAGAACAGGTTTGACTGAGGCCTTTTTGTGCCTAACACTTATGAATGCTTATAGGCGAATCGAATCGAAAGAGGCTTGGTCGCGAGTCTTAGCCATTCTCGAGGCTATTGTGGTTATTTTGGAAGGCCTTGGGAATCTTGTTAACCAATCACTGTGAGTTCTAGTATTAGATTTTCATAAAGTCATATATGATGTACTTGTTGCTTTATAATTGATCATTCGTTGTTGATTCATATTATGGCATTATACGATTGTTGTTTATTCATCCATTTCATCAATGCATGAGATATTCGTATACTCGAGGCATCTTGGACCTCATTTGTTGATCATACCTTTCATTTGGACTCACCTGGATATCCATGGATCATTCCTGGCCCTTTTGAGGCCGGATGCCGACGTACTTGCACTGTCGAAAGTCCCGTACTTGCTAGGGACAGTCTCGTACTTGCTAGGGACAGCCTCGTACTATGTTAGAGGCATCACCACACCCGTACTTGCTAGGGAACCCCGCATTATGAAGGGCCATGTGGTATTGATCACTCATCTTATGCACTTGGTTTATGTCGTTTGGAATCAACACGTTGATCATTATTGCATCTATGTACCTTGTGTTATATCTAATCTAGTAATTAACTCAACTTTATGTTGACCCTCTTAGATGTTAACCAATAAGGCTCTGTCAAGGGTAAGGGTACGGCTGGCCCGTCTTGCTAAGTTCGGTTGGAGTTAGCTTGAAGCTCTCCACTTTTTGGTATAGTTTTGGATGGCTCGGGTTTGGGGAATAGTGGACTCCCATTTTGACTTCCATGTGATTGGATGTACTCAACTAATCTTGTGGCATGTAATTAACGATAGATTCTAACCCGACATACTTTGATCCGTGAATTTTCACACTTTGCTCGTTATGGGTAGCAAAGTGGGGTGATTCACGTTGATAACTCTGATTAATGAAAATTTTAAATTTAACGCAAATTCTGCAACGTATTATATATGAATTATTGTATTAATGTGTGTGAAATACTCTATTTAGTTGTGAGGGTGTTTCACTGTGATTCACGACTCTAAGGTTACAAATTTATCTCAAGCCAGTAAGTCAAACTCTGATTTGCAAAAGCAGCATCTTTTGGACATCAAGAAAGGCAAAGAAAACTTGGAAGTTCCGATCAAGATTTACACCGGTGAATCTTCTAAATCCTCTTTCAAAACAGCCGTAAGGAATTCAATATACTCTTACTTTAAGAGTACAGGGAATTCCCGAAAGCCACAAAAGATCAGAAAATCCACCAATAGGCATAACTGGTTCTCTACTAAGAATGACTTAGGCTTCTTTTCTACTCAAGTGAAAAATCATTTCGAGAATCCTAAGGACTCACAACCATTAATATCTGATTCTCATGTCATAAAGAATAACAAAGTTCGATTTATTGTCAATCAAAAGGCTGCTTCGTGTGATGATTATGTATCACATAAACCTTGTTTGAAATATTCTTTTAAGAAGTTACTTGATTTACGTCCTGCTAAACTTTGTAATTCTGCTCATGTTATGAATGGTTGTGTATCTAACTTTAGGAATAAATCTGTAAACGATCACGTAAATAAACACAAAGGGCCCACATTCACTCTCTGCTGGTTACCGAAGATTGTCATGAAGGAATCTAACTGGAAATGGTTATCTAAGAAGGTCATTACTCAGAGATGGGTACCCAAAGCTAACCTGACTGGACCCAAACTTCAATGGGTACCAAAAGTTACGTGATTATTTTGCAGATAATTGGCTCATGCTCAGTTCAGGACTCGATCCTAAATAAAATGGCTTTTGTGCATTTCAGTACAGAACCCGAGTTTCAGAGAGATGGTTTCTAGTTATCTCAGACTAGAAGCCTGACTCAATTGAATGGCTTCTAAACATTACTGTTTAAAACCTGTGCGACAGTATTTCTGAAACTTCCACCCTGACATGCATATCTGAGTGTCAGTTCAACATCAAAGACGAAACGACTACAGGGAGCAAGAATTTATTTCTTATATTATGCTTCTATATTCTATTGACTGGTATTTATTCTTGCAAGGGGAGTTTTCAAATACGCATTAACGAGGACATATTTTTCTTTCACACTTTAGGTATGCAGATGTTTTTAAAAGAAATATGTTTAGTGCATACTTGTAGGGGGAGTGATTTTATTTATTTATTTTATTAAAGTTTTTATTTCGTAGTTAAAGTTTTTTTAAAAGAGTTTTTGTTAACCCTTAATGATGCAAACTGTTTTGGATTTTATCCGATCATCGTGAGGGGAAAATATGTCTATGAGCTAAGGGGGAGAATACTAAAGGAGAGAGATAACTGAAGAATTCAAGGAGAGAAAGATAGTTTCAACCAAAAAGAAAGCTATCTGAAGATAAATTTGTGTGGTTGAATTATCAAGGGGAGAGAACAGAGTCAGAGTGGACAAGATCAAGAGAAAGTTTTAAAGTTCAAAAGCTTCAATTGAAGATATCTTCTGATTCTCAAGGTGACGAGTTTCATTGCCAAGATCTACTGAAGATTATTATCAACGCTGAAGATGAGTTTTACATCAGTTGAAGATTTTCGCTATTGTGAAATCTCTGAAAATTATTATTGAAAGAGAAGATCATTCAAAGGAGAGATTTTTAATCAAAAGACAAGCTTATGTTGAAGAAACCAGACTTGATCACAAAGGGGGAGATTGTTAGGGTTAATTAGTTGTAATCAAGTCTAGGCGTTTAATTGTATTTATTTAATAGTTCATAGGTTATTTATGTACGGGCTTTAATAGTTTAACCCACGGGCTTAGGCCTCATTAGGTTTATTATTCAAATGTTTATTTAGGGTTTACAGAAAATCACACAAGCATAGAATTGAAGGTGTTAGAGTGCGTGTAGCCGTTCTTGCTTTGAGAGAAAGAAACCTTCGTTTTTCGTGCTTTTCGTTCAAGGTTTAATAAGTTCGGCAATTGGTATTGTTTCTCGTTCGTAATCCTATTATATATTGTTTATTACGTGTTTGCTTGATTAATTCGGGACCTACAAATCATTATGTGATCGTGCACTTAGATGGACAATACCCAATGCATACTATTGCAGCTTTAGGGATCCGCAACAAAACTCCGATAGCTGTTGGATGGGAACATATGTACAAGTCACACTTACAATTCTACATACAACTCAGACCTACAAACAGAGCTCATATAAATCTAGAGAATGACTAAATTTTGTGTTTTTAAATTTATGGAAGTCAACTATGAATAAAATTTTGCCTACATGTTTACATATGAACTTCTATTTTTTATGTTACATACTTACCTTCTATTATATATGTTGGGAATTCGTATGGTTTTTCATAAAAACATTAACATTAATCATATTAACGCACAACGGAAGCTTTTAAAAAATTACGAATTCCGTACGAGAATCATCAAGTAAAACATAAGATAAGTAAATATGAAAGCAATAAAATCCCGTACCTTTGTATTCTATGACAAGAATACACGAATGAGACGCTCTCGGTATCCACCGGTGATGACACGATCGAGCGGCGCCAGATATGCAATCAAACACACGAAGAACGGGAAAACCAAACACTTAATTGTGTGTTTGTTCGTACGGCCGTGGCACACCACACACACACCTTCAAGTGTGTGTGTGCGGCGGCTTCAGAAAAGCCAACCCACACAAAACCAATTTAGGTTTCATATCCCATCTCCCTCTCTAGGCCGTGTACACACACACACACACACACACATATATATATATATATATATATATATATATATATATATATATATATATATAATATATTTTGACCGTGTATATATATTATATATATATATATATATTAATTAAAACTTTAATATATAAATATAATATATATCTTAATAATTATCTTTATTATTTAAACCTTATATAATTATCTCTATAATTATATACCCTTTAAATAATATTAATCTTTTATACATTATCTAATAATATATAAATGACTAGATAATTATTTATAATTATCTCTATCTATTTGTTTATAATTATCCATCTAATTATCTAATAATTAGATGATAACACTAATTCAAATAAATATGTCTTTTATTTAATATCCAATAATAAATAAAAGACTAGATAATTATTTAATTATCATCCAATGACAATTAAATCACTACAATATCTAATATTGCACTTTTAGTCCCCGTACTTTGAGATATAATTAATCATCCATTAATTTAATCTCAATTATCATTTCGTGTCATAAACAATATCCAATATTATTTATTTAATAGTTTAATTGCATCTGCTCAGTTGTGCTCATCGGTGTGACCCTCAAGTGTTTTATGAAATCAGCCATGATGCAGTAGTAATGTCATCTTTACACACCATATACTAACATACTCCCACTTGTGTAAGACGACATACTGTCCTGCAGCATGCGCCTAAAGGAGGTCATGGCTAGACACTTTAGGCAACCAAGGTCATAAAAACTCTGACTCCCATTCGGGCATTCTTGTTGAAACAACCTTCCAAAAAGAAACTTAGGTTATATCCCATGCATCGCGATATTTCAATGTGAAAGCTAGGCATGGATTAGATCAACCATAGCAAACACGATTATGTTTCTCGACTCCCTGATTTCATACTAAACTGAAACAGACAGATTAGAACACATCAGTTCTGTCCGAGCATGGCCATGCATTTCTGTCAGTATCGATCGCCGAGGGGCCCAGAAATATCTCTTCTTAGTTAAAAGAAGGTGCAAATCCCATATTGACTATCTAGGCCTCCAGCACGACTCCCACTGCAACCAGCCTCGAACCGTTATGATCACCCAGTTACGGATGACGTTAGGTTAGGCCAAATGTACAGTAGCACCCGCACTAAAGTACGTAGACATCTCAGGTACTAAGGATTACCTTTTTGAGACGACTCATGACTATGATCCACAAAGTGGTCTCAATTGGTGGGTCAATCCAATATTTGTTCGCAACAAATACCTGTGAATTTGGTCCAACCTTTACTATATTCATCACCCATGAATATCAACCAAAAACCACAGTAGCCTTTTAATTCTCGTTGTGGGTCCCACGACAACAAGCAGCTATGGAATAGTTTTAGAATAACTTCAAATTTATTCTTGGATTTCTAAAACATGCAAAATAGAACGACATTAAAGATATCATGTTGATCTCCTTTATCTCAATAAACACAACATGACTTCCATCAATTTAATGCTACTGTTCCTTTATCAAATGTAACGGTAATACGATCTATCGAAAATTTAATTTCAGACATGATCTTAGTGGGAGTGTTCTCTAGTTAACTGACTTAACTTCCATTACCGTTTATCTTTGAAAAATTACACTAGTTCTTTATTACAACTTCTTGTAATATTATTCAGATCCAATCTGAATCTCCATACAAATTTATATCCATTATCTTTAGAGGAACTGGTAAATCACTCATAAAGACACCAGGATTAAAATTTAGGAGCTCTAGCAATTCTGATTAATTGCTACTAGTGATACGTTTAGATGTTTAGTCTTGAATATGACAGTATGCGGTTTATCTATATCAAAATATTTTTAATAACATTGTGTTCAACATTTGTGATATGTATCCATAACCACCAGAACCTGGTTATCGACAACATTTTGTTGTAGTTTTCCGTCAAGTTTGCCGACTAGTGTTTAAACAAGTCAAAAGCTACTACTTGACTAACCATCACACAAGTTGTATACATTTCACATGTAATTTTATAAAATGCGATTACTTCTTGTCTAAACAATTCTGACTTCTCAAGTCTAATTATTTCTGACAAGTGAAGTGAATTAACCTCCATGTAACTCCTTTACATTTAATTCTGCATTTTATTAGTTTCATCTATATAATCACAGGTGACTATCCAACTCATATAATCTCTTGAACAAACTTTCAAGAATTAACAAGTTCAATGAAACTGCATTTGAACACTTGAACAATTTACACAACAACATGGTAACCCCTTTTATCTGAATATGACTACTAGCTCGTCCAATCTCCGTTGACAAGTTACTATTCAAGCTCCACTTGAATCAATAATCTATAATCATGGTTTAGTAATCTTAAACAATAGGAATTTCAAGCAACAAATTTTTAACTCCAAAATTTCTTTATTTATCCCAAAAATACTTGCAAGAAATTCAATCAATTGTATACTACACCATGATAAACTATTGATGACTTGAAAATAGTGTCCAGCAGAGTATTCTCTAAGATGTCTCCATGCTCCCACTGAATCTGTCATCTCTTTTCACTTCATTTTAGTCATTGCAGACATTATGCATGAAACTTTGTCCAATTGGGTATCACATATCCAAGAACAATAGAAGTGACTGATTCAAATACACGAAGTCTCAATGCGATCAACCTTGACCGTTTCCAAGTACTTGGGACAATTTCTTTCCCAGTGCCCAGTTTCCTAGCACTCAAAGAATTTGTCATCCTTGGATTTGACTTCTCTGGTTCTAGGTTCTAGCTACTTGTTAGCTTTAACCTCCGGCTTGGAAACTTACTTTCCCTTCCGTCTCTTTCCCTGTCTTCTCTCCTTAATCATTCCCTCAGCAGTCTATAGCATCTGATGCAGCCCACTGATCATCTTCTCCATGCATATTGTAACAAATTACAAATTGCTAAAATTCCTTCAATAAGGAATTGAGAATTAGATTCGTGGTCATGTCCTGTGTCATGGGATACCCAAGTCTGCTAAGATGATCCAGATAACCTTTCATCTTCAGCAAATGGGTTCTAACAGCTATTCCTTCTGCCATTCTGCAGGAGCTCAGAGCCCTAGTTGTATATGTTTCTCAGTCCGAGCCTGAGTCTAGAACATATCCTTTAGCCGACGATACATCTGGCAAGCTGAGACGTCCATAAGGCTAGTCCGCAGCTCAGATGTCATGGTCGCTAGCATTAGACAGGCAACATTGACCGAATCCTCAGAGTGCTTCTTGTGGAGATTTCTCTCCTCAACTGTAGCAGTCTCTGCAGGAGAAGGTTCTGGTGCCCTTTCCAGAATATACAACTTTCACTCTGTACTCAGAACATTTGTCAAATTTTATTCCCAGTTCAGGAAGTTGCCACTTCTTGGTTCTCCATATCCCGAATGGACCTCAAAGTAGCAACATGTGCTTGTGGGGAGGATTTTCAAATGAGGAAAGGATATTGATGTTATCATTGTTGTTATTACAGTTATTGTCATTGTTATTATTAAACCGCTTCTACCTCTGTATTTTTCAACCATCTTAAACAATTTTTCAAAAATCAGTATTTGATTAACCATTAATAAATCAATAACCCAAAATTCAGAAAATGATTTATTAATCCTAAGAACCATTTTACTTATTCATGCACCCAACGGAGGCTGAACCTACATGAATAAGCTACTCAGGCAGGCAACTTATTACCAATTACAACCCCTTTGCAACTCTTAGATCTTATGAGATTTTCAATTTCTTAAATTGATCATGTTTAATCTCATCCACACCTTGGGCAACAGTCTTACTGAGGAACCACCACTGACACACACCATATAACAACTGCAAGTCACTGGCCCAAGTCTCACTTAGGATCCGCAGTGCTTACCTCACAGCTCTCCGAGTTTGCGGCGTAAGCACCCAACGAAGGTTGAACCTACTTACGACGACCGGTCACCGTGAGTGCCACTATATGGACGGTGTGCTGTGTCAGATTTTTAATTTGGGTTTATAACCAGTCTCTTACCAAGAACTAGTGGCCAGTCAGGTTAGTCCGCGGGCAGGATCCTTTCGGTTCTAAACCTTTCGGAAATTCCACAGCCCGAGCAAGACTGTCCTAGACACCACCTATTCTGGTAAACAATCCAGTTAATGTACCAGTTTTAAAATTTTCAACTCTTTGATCATATGACATTTTAAAATAAATCTCCTTTATTTGAAAAACTAATTTCATAAAAATGTCATATCTAACACCTGACAAAATAATTAAAGTTTCCAATTTAAACTTCCTTTTAAATACTTTAAATTTTCATCAAAAATGATTGTAGTTTTAATTTCTTTTATTTATCTACTTTGTCGCCACAACCACGCAGATATAAATAAAGCATAAAGAAATAAAACAAACAACCACACGGTGACATAGCCTTGCCGAAACTAAATTGGTTTCCGAGAGCCATACGGACAAACCAATTAGGTCAAAACCTAAGGGACAAAATCAACACACAAGGCAAGAAGGATGAACTCTTTCAGCTCCCACTAGCCTCAGCGTCCGATGATTTCTCCGAGCGTCCTTGATGGATGACCTCCTTCTTGATGGACATCTTCTCCAAGATTTATTTTACATAATTTTAATCTAAATACATTTGCCTATTTTCTAACCTATTACGGATTACATCATAAAACCCGGGATTCCAATGGCACGTAGGCCTTCCCAAAAATATAACCAATAATGAAAATAGCAAATATCACGATTAAATAAACAACCATCTAAGCAAAAAGGGGTCTCAAGGCTCGGCTATGTCACAAACATAACTAAAACAATAAAGCTCTTAAATAATCTAGAATTCATTTTCATCTTGACATGAAAATAATTCCAAAACCAATTAATCCACCATTAATTGAAGTAAATATGTCCAATACCGTTCTTAAATTAAACACGGTTCGTAAACTCGAAATTTAGGAACACTTTCCATAATTAGAAACTTTTTCCCGAAAAATTTCAAATTTAATTCCATCTTTGCATTATCTTTGGATTCATAACTATACTTTTCTTAAAATATTCAATTAACAATTCAAACACTTTTGAAACTTAAACTTACTATTTTAAGAAACTTTTTATTAAACAACCTTTAATAAATATAGTTTTATTTTCAAATAATATTGATAAATAATTTAAACTTCCTTTAAATAATTATCAATTAACTATTATTTAATTGAAACACTTTTCAAAATAAATAACTAAACTTTATTTAAAACGTCAATTTTCTAGATAAACAATTTTACCAATAAAATATTTCTTTTAAATATTTAAAGAAAATTGACCATCTTTAAATAATACCAAAAACTTTTCTTTATGGTTTTAAACGATTTCTACCAAAAACGGTAATGTCGAGATCAAATCTCAAAACATTAAACCATGACCGAGCATGAAACTCAAAGTCACGATTTCATCAATTTGAAAATAGAATCCTTAAATTAAACTCTCTTTAATTTAATAATGCATTTTATGGAACTAAATATTAAATGCATAAATTAAATCTAGTTTATAAATTAAAATTACCATTAATTTTAATTTCAACATTAAAACTTAATTTTTAATTAAAACCGATTTAATTTAAACGACGAATTACCGGAAAACGGAAACGAACCAACTTAGTTAACCGACTCATACTCGGGTTCAATAACCCATATGAACCGAAAACAAGTAGGGTATTAAACCATTTGACGGCTGAAATTAATTGAAGCCATTAATCAACTCACCTTGATTATTTCGATTTCCATATTCCAATTAATCGTTTAGTTATTGAATCGAATAATATTTAAACCGATTTGCGAATTTTATAAAAAAAACTAATAAAGTCTCCACTTTAATTTTATAAAACCGAAAACATATTTACATATATTTTGTCACAAATGTTTAAATATTAATAACCAAACACTTTTGATTTATTAATTCGATTTTAACGCATTTAATTTAATCGTTCGAGTTTAACCGTGAATTAAACGACACGACGGAACAAATAATCCATCACCTCGGTTACCACATCACAACCGAGAGGTCATGAGTCTCAACCCATGGCCGAAATCTCTAGGTTTGATTTCGCGAACCGAAACGTTTAATTTTCGACTTTAATCAATTAAACACTTTTAAACAATCAAACATCAACTAAACAAAACGAACTAAGGTTTCAAAATCCCGAGTTCCGAGAAACTCCAAGGTTGGCCGAGAATCACCATGTGGTTTCCAAAACCTTTGGTCGATTTTCTCCAAGCCAAATCAAAACCTTAAACGTTTTAATTATTGATTTTGATCGTTTAAACACTTTTATTTATTAAAAATCGAAACTTTAAAAAAAACGTTGGACATAAATACTTGAATAATACTATCATTATGTTACTTGAGATGGCTCTGATACCACTGTTGGGAATTCGTATGGTTTTTCATAAAAACATAAACATTAATCATATTAACGCACAACGGAAGCTTTTTAAAAATTACGAATTCCGTACACGGATCATCAAGTAAAACATAAGATAAGTAAATAATAAAGCATTAAAAATTCCGTACCTTTGTATTCTATGACAAGAATACACGAATGAGACGCTCTCGGTATCCACCGGTGATGACACGATCGAGCGGCACCAGATATGCAATCAAACACACGAAGAACGGGAAAACCAAACACTTAATTGCGTGTTTGTTCGTACGCCGTGGCATACCACACACACACACACCTTCAAGTGTGTGTGTGTGCGGCGGCTCTCAAAATTAGGTCACCACCTAATCTTTTTCATCTATCACATATATGTATATGTACATATATATATATTATATATATTTATGTATATATATATTATATATATATATATTAATTAAAACTTTAATATATAAATATAATATATATCTTAATAATTATCTTTATTATTTAAACCTTATATAATTATCTCTATAATTATATACCCTTTAAATAATATTAATCTTTTATACATTATCTAATAATATATAAATGACTAGATAATTATTTATAATTATCTCTTATCTATTTGTTTATAATTATCCATCTAATTATCTAATAATTAGATGATAACACTAATTCAAATAAATATGTCTTTTATTTAATATCCAATAATAAATAAAAGACTAGATAATTATTTAATTATCATCCAATGACAATTAAATCACTACAATATCTAATATTGCACTTTTAGTCCCCGTACTTTGAGATATAATTAATCATCCATTAATTTAATCTCAATTATCATTTCGTGTCATAAACAATATCCAATATTATTTATTTAATAGTTTAATTGCATCTGCTCAGTTGTGCTCATCGGTGTGACCCTCAAGTGTTTTATGAAATCAGCCATGATGCAGTAGTAATGTCATCTTTACACACCATATACTAACAATATAATTTAACTTTTTTATGTTAAAAAAGTATTTAAAGACATGCATATTTAGGTTTGTAAAACTAATAGAAAGAAAAAAAATATTAAAGTTGGTAAAAACAAAAAAAAGAAAAAAAATATATTAATATTGGTAAAGAAAAGAAAGAAAAGAATTTAGAAGTTAGTAAACAATCTAAATTTTAGTAAAAGCTAGTACAAAAAAGAGTTATTTGTCATACCATTGTGTATTCAAATTTTATTTCCCAAAAGATAGTTGTTTCAACTTTCAATTTTAATTGCTAAAAGATGGTTGCTTTGAATTTAGTTACTAAAATATGATGGTTTAGCATTTGTTACTTAATTTTTTACCCAAAAATAATTTTCTTCTTTCTTACTTCTTTTTTAACTTTTATAAAAAAAACCCAACATTCATCAAAAAGTTTAATAACGATATCAATAAATAATTGTAGTTTATAAGTTATTGATTTTACAAAATGAAACGATATAAAATATCATTTTTATAAATTGTTACGAAACTTTATAACTCAAACTCAAATATTATATATTAACTTTAAAAATAATAAAACAATCGATACAATAAGTTCAAAAAGTAAGAGTTTTAAATTTCCAACATAGTCATGAACATCTAAAATAAATATAATCCACATAAGTTTTTAACAAAATTATTGATCAGAAGTACCAAAATCATATTCGATCAATCAACTTAAACTAAAAAAACCAAAATATTAAATAAAACACAAGTCTTCTATCAGTCAAAATGGAATATAAGTTGGAAATTTGGAAATTTATTTTTTATTTTTTGAACTTATTGTATCGATTGTTTTATTTACTTTAAAGTTAATATATAATATTTGAGTTTGAGTTATAAAGTTTCGTAACAAAGTTTAGGAAATTGATATTTTATATCGTTTCATTTTATAAAATCAATCATTTATAAAGTATAATTATTTATTGACATCATTATTAAACTTTTTGATGAATGTTGGGTTTATTTATAAAAATTAAAAAAGAAGTAAAAAAGAAGAAGATTATTTTTGGGTAAAAAAAATTAACTAACAAATGATAAACCATCATATATTAGTAATTAAATTAAAACTACTGTTGGTACACCCTGTGTGACGATAGCAGTCTAAGCGATCTAACATTTTGGTTTAAGTAATATTCAGAGTATTGAGAATTAATGAGTGTTTGATATATATGTTTATATATGTTTGATTGTTATTGATTGTGTGTTTGAACTTGGTGTATCATATTACAAGAAGTTCAAACATAAAGATCAAAGATAAAATCAATCATAAGGTAAAAACATAAGTTTTAATACTAAGTTGAGTATGTGAAATAGTAGATTCGAATTATATAAGGTTTGACATTCGAATCTGTGTTAGATTCGAATGTGGTCCTAGATTCGAATGTAGGTAGATTCGAGAGTGTCAGTGAGGATAAACTCGAATGGGCCTTGGGCCAGATTCGAGTTTGGCCCATGTCAGACTCGAATTAGCCTCTATAATTAGGGATAGACTCGATTAATTATGAGACTTTTTGCAGAATTCGAGAGTGATTAAGCAAAAGGCGATTTCGAGTTTATCATCAGTGTTAGTGCCGTTTCGGAGAGAATCAGTTCGTAGGATCGTTCGTGTGTAGTGCGTTCAGCTTCTGGTAGTCTCCGTGTTTCTTGGTGAGAGTTGTTTCCGTCTACCCGTTAACGAGGATTCTGCACTCGTTGACGGTTCCGCGTCTAGATAGATCTCGTAGTGGTAAACCTTACAAGTGGTATCAGAGCCTTTGGGGTGTTCTTGGTGTTCTTCGTGTTCATCTAGATACATTCTAGGTTTCTTGACGCTTTTGGACGGTTTTTTCCTCTCAAAATCGTGTTTTTCGTGTTCGTCGAGCTTAGCAAATAGTCATCCGGGAAATACTTTGTGTTTTTCACGTTTTTGATCGAAATCAATATTTTTCATTGTAAAAATATTGATTTAATCTGCCAAACGTTAAAAAATCAAAGTATTGGCCGTTTTTCGAGTTTGCGGCGCTCGAATCTATTAGGGGTAATTAGGGTTACACTTAGTTTCGAGCCTAACCAAATACGCTCCTTTCGAGTCTAATACAGAGTGTCTTCGAATCTAATTCAAGTTTGTGCTACATTCGATAGAGGTCTCGAGTCTACTTACATTCGAGTTTGCTTCGAGTTTAGTTTAGTTTCGAATAGGGTTTCGAATCTACTTTGTCTTCGAGTTTGCCTTGACCTTCGAATCTGAGGAATTTCAAATCTGTCATTAGTTTCGAATTTAATTGACTTACAACACTTAATCGAATTTAATTCCAAATAAATTGGAATCTAATTATATTCGAATCTACCTAGATTCGAAAGAATTAATTGAAATTAGTTTCGAATTAAATTAATTTAGTTCAATTCAATTACTTTCGAAAAGATGTCAAATCTTCAAAAATTCCTGGAAATGGACCACGAGGTCGGGAAGGCAAACACTCCTCCTAAGCTGATGAAACTCGAGGATTATTACTGGTGGAAAGATCGGTTTACCGATTTTGTGCATTTCAATGATATGCGCATGTGGGTATGTATTGATGAAGGATACATTCCACCAGTTTCTGAAGTTGAAGGCCGTCAGAAAGTCTTATCATACCAAATGATGAAGGAGGATGATAAGAAACTGTATGAAGCCGAGAACAAATCTTTCTCGATAATTAGAATGGCGTTGCCTCAGGATATACTACACACATTTAGGACTCAAAAGACATCTAAGGAACTTTGGGAGTCACTAGAGAAGAGGTGTGAGGGTAATCCTAGGGTTCGTAGAAAGCGTACGGAGCTGTTGAAACAACAGTTTGCGATCTTCAAGGCGTTAACGGATGAACAGCTGTATGATACCATCACCCGGTTCTATCATCTGTTGACAGAACTTGAAAGTCACCGGATTGAGTATACTGACACCGACAAGAACAATAAGCTTCTGGATGCCTTACCAGCCAAATGGGCTATGTATGTGGCAATGATAAAGCTTAATGAGGATAAGTATTATACTCAATCTCTGGAGGATGTCGTGGGAACGTTGCGGGCATATCACTTTGAGCTACTGAAGGCCGAAACGGATTACGAACAAGTCCAGAATCCAGCGATGTATTTTGGAAAATCAACAAAACCTTCAGCGACCGTAGATCTGAAGACTGCTACGACGTTTTTCACCGGTGAAACGTCGTCACCAGCAGAGTCTGATGACACGCTGAACAGAGCGTTCTTAGGGTTGGGAAGATCAGAAGAACAGCAACCTCAAGCAGCACAGGCGACGACATCTCAGAGCTATTCTAAGATGCCCATGAGCGCAAAATCAGCGGAAGAACATTTGAATCTGCTTGCTTCATTTGTGGCCGCGTATGGGAATTGTGTTCAGGGGAAGATTAACGATCCTGCTCTCTGGGATGAGGACTATGATCAGGTCGACCCTGATGATCTTGAGGAAATGGATCTTAAATGGCAACTGGCCATGGTGACCCAACGGGTTAAGAGATTCATCAAAAGAACTGGGAGGAATCTGACGATGAACAATAAGGGAATTGGATTTGATAAGTCCAAGGTCAAGTGCTACAACTGTCAAGGTCTGGGACACTTCGCCAGAGAATGTCAGAGGCCGAAGGTAGAAACATACCAAGGGCAGAGTCAGCATCAGGGACAGTTTCAGAATCAGTCTCAACAACGATACCTTCCAAGTTCATCTAACGGTCAAGCCAACCTAGCTGGTCTACTATCCAATGTCATTTCAGACAGACAGCTAGATGGTACTTATGACTGGAGCTCACATCCAGAATCAAATGCTCGGGCTTTTATGGCTGAAGTTACGGAGACTGGGTGTGAAGGGGAAGAGCAGACCACAAGGGAAAACAGTCCGATGTGGGTGGAGAAGAAGAATGATCAGACAGTTCTGGAGTTTGCCGCTCAAATGGCCAATGTGGAATCCGACCACACAAAGGTTAGTCTGACTTACTCTCTTTTTCATGAGTTATGTGCATTGTGTGTTACTTCTAATGATAGGTTAAATCTAGTCTTTGAATCACAAAAAACCATAACTGCTCAAAATGAGTCTTTAAAAATTGAAAACGCTAGCCTAAACGATATTAAGCAAGATCTTAAAGAAAAACTTAAGGCTGATGCTCAAGACGTAAGAGTTCTAAAAGACAAACTGAGTGAGCAGTGTGTTAGGTTAGAGCTTATGTATGAGCATGTAGAGGCCTTGACCAAAAACCTTAAAGACAAAGACATAGAGCTAGCTGAAACAAAGGTAAAGGTAGCAGAGGCAAATAGTAAGCTAGAGAAGTTTAGGAATTCAAGCCTGAACCTAGGGAAAGTTTTAGACGCTCAACGCCAGTATAAAAAGCCTGTAGGTCTAGGATTTCATGAAATTCCTCCACCTTTTAATGCAAACTATGTGCCTCAACCTCAGGAGAAAACTGATAAAACAGTAGACTTAGAGGATCTACCTACACCGACACCTGAGCCTGTAGTAGAGAATACACCTAAGGTGGCTGACACAACCGTCAAGGTTAAGAAAGTCAAATTTGTGTCTTCCTCCAGTGAAACACCTGCAGGAAAACATAAAATTGATTGGTCTAATCAGGACGATGAGCCAGTCGCAATAGATGTACAAAAGGACCAAGACACTAGTGAGACACCTAAGTCTAAGGGATCACACAAGAAGTCCATAGATAAGATGTCGTGCTTTAGATGTCATGAAAAGGGGCATGTTGCTTCTCACTGTCCACTTAGGAAAGCCGAAGTTACACCTAAGACAGTGAACCCAACACCTGTTAAGCCCTCAACAAATGTGGCAAGCACTAGTAGTTCTCAGAGTACCGAGAAAACTGTGCAGGCCGCACCAAAACAAGTTGTGAAACAAACACCGGTAAAGGTTGGACCAAAGGAAGTGGTTAGGACAAATATACCGAATCGTGTCATTAATCAATCTAGGTCAGCACCTCAACAAGTCTATAGGAGCACAAAACCTAGCAGGTCACACACTCCAGTTAGGTCTCATACTACTGTTAGACATTATGCACCGGTTAGAGCTCAGGGATCACAATCTGAAATTCAATATAATCGTAATTATTCTAGAGCTCCACAAGAAATGCCTACTCAAAGGAAAAGAGTGAATTTAAATCACTCGGCACCACAACAAACTCCTATTCAACGACCCAAGTCACCTGAAAGGCGAGATGGGTATTTGAAAGAGTTTAAGTATGTGGACGAGAATGGTATAACCAAGTCAGTTATGGCTTGGGTTCCCCGTGATAACTAACCTATTTTCTTTCATGTGCAGGAAATTACCACAGGTCCAAACAACAAGTGGTTCGTCGACAGTGGATGCTCCAGGCACATGACAGGGGAACGAAGTCTCCTTACCGACTTCAATGGTGGGAATCGGGGATTTGTATCATTCGCGGGTAACAAAGGAGGAAACATCATGGGTACCAGAGTGGTCACTAATGGGACGATCAAGTTGGACCAAGTTTATCACGTTGATAAACTGGTTCACAGTCTCATTAGTGTATCTCAAATCTGTGACAAGAAGAATTCAGTGTTGTTCACCGACACTGAGGCGTTAGTGCTAAAACCGGGATTCAAGATTCCTGAAGAATGGGTATTGATGCGGGCACCAAGGAATAATGACTTGTACTTGCTTGATATGAACAAGCCGGAGACTTCGATGGGGCCAATTTGTTTATTATCCAAAGCTTCGGAGACAGAATCGGTATTGTGGCACAGACGCATGGCTCACCTGCACCTTAGAAAGATGAACTACATAACGAAAAATGGGTTGGTGCAAGGTGTGCCTATGAAGAGCTTTCAGTTCGAGGACAAGTGTCTACCGTGCAAGAAGGGCAAACAACATAAGAAGACACACAAGTCCAAGACACAGAACTCCATAACCTCAACATTCGATTTGTTGCACATGGATCTTTTCGGTCCAATCAACAAAAGGAGTATAGGAGGTAGTTGGTACTGTTTGGTTATCACTGACGATTACTCACGATTTTCTTGGGTTTTCTTTTTAGGTACAAAGGACGAGACGGCTTCCAAGCTCATCGGGTTCTTAGACCAAGTGGAGAATTCCTACGGAACAAGGGTTAAAAGGATACGTAGTGATAATGGAACTGAGTTCAAAAACACTGTAATTGGTGTATATTGCCTATCTAAGGGCATAGTGCATCAATTCAGTGCACCATATGAGCCTCAACAAAATGGGGTGGCCGAACGTAAAAACAGGACACTGATTGAGGCAGCTAGGACTATGTTGTCGGATTTAAAGCTTCCTACCATGTTTTGGGGGGAGGCAGTGAATACCGCATGTCACATTTTAAACCGAGTCCTAACTGTCAAATCTTTGAACCAAACCTGTTATGAAATTTTGAATAAACGGACACCTAATTTAACTGGCTTCGAACCGTTTGGGGTACCATGCACTCTTTTGCGAACAAAACATCAACCGAATTTTGGTGAAAAGGCTGACGAAGGATACTTCCTAGGTTATGTGCCGAACTCACCAAACAAACGGGATTTTAACAAAACAAATGGTACGGTAGAGATTGTGTATAACATTGAAGTCACAAGTTATACACATGAACCCTAAACTGGTCCGGAATGGATATTTGACTATGATAAATTATTTGAGTCATTTAACATTCCTTTGGATGAAAATGCAGGTACAATCGAAAAGGACATGGCGACGTTGCATCTGAATGACGATGGCCATATCTTTTCGAGAACTACGTTTGAATCCACATCCGAGCCTACTGCGACTGAAGATAGATATCCAGAAGTCAATGTTCCTGAAGCACCTACCACTGAGAATCAGACTCAAGCATCAAGTTCCAACTCTGAAGAAAATGTCCATGAGGAGGAAAATGTAGAAACTGAGGTTGTTCCCCCATTAGGTGAAATAGGATCTAACTTAGGAGATAATCTGAGAGTTGACGAGATAGAGACCTCTAGGATCAACAAGAACCATCCTATAGAAAGCATCATAGGAAATCCTAACGAGGGTGTGAGGACTAGGAGTAGTTTAAATAACAACACTGTATTGTTGTCGATGATAAACGACTCCGAGGCATATCATACCTGTCTCTATTCGTGTTTCATATCGCAAGTAGAGCCTAAGAATGTGCAAATGGCACTTAAGGATAACTCCTGGGTTGAAGCGATGCAGGAAGAACTTTCGCAGTTTAGGAAACTAGAAGTGTGGGAGTTAGTTCCATTACCTCGAGGGGAAGTTGCCATAGGAACCAAATGGGTTTTTAAGTGCAAAAGAGACGATCGGGGTATAGTCACGCGCAACAAGGCTAGGCTAGTTGTAAAGGGTTTCAACCAAGAGGAGGGAATCGATTACAACGAGGTATTTGCACCAGTAGCAAGGCTGGAAGCCATTAGGTTGTTTCTAGCTTTTGCCTCCTTCAAGGGCTTTAAGGTATATCAATTAGATGTTAAGAGTGCTTTCCTATATGGGAAAGTGAAGGAGTTGGTGTATGTAGAACAACCGCCCGGATTTACAGATCCAAAATATCCTGATAGAGTATATCGTTTAGATAAGGCTCTATATCGATTGCATCAGGCACCAAGGGCGTGGTACGAGACTCTATCCAACCATTTATTAGAAAACGGGTTTGAAAGGGGTAGGATAGATAGTACTCTGTTTGTTAAGAGGAAGGGAGAACATTTTATCTTGGTACAAGTGTACGTCGATGATATCATTTTTGGATCATCAGACGAACATATGTGCAAAGATTTCGAGAAGGTGATGAAGTCGAAATTCGAGATGAGTGCTATGGGAGAGTTAAATTTCTTTTTGGGGTTACAAGTTGACCAGAAGAAGGAGGGGATGTTTATCCATCAGACGAAGTATGTCTATGACATATTGGAGCATTTCGGGATGGAAGGAACAAAATTGACTGCCCATTTCAGCACGCCGATTCAAGTGAATCACAATCTCGGACCGGGTACTGAAAGTGATACCGATGTGGATCCGACACTATATCGGGCCATGATTGGATCACTTACGTATTTAACTGCTTCAAGACCTGACATCATGTTTGCTGTGTGTATTTGTGCTAGGTTTCAAGCTAATCCGAAGGAGATGCACATGAAAGCTGTGAAGCGGATTCTACGATACCTCAAGTCGAAACCGAAGCTGGGACTTTGGTATCACGCGGAGGGAGATCTAGAGTTGGAGGCGTTCACGGATTCTGACTACGGAGGATGCAGCTTGACGCGCAAATCAACAACTGGAGGTTGTCAGTTCCTAGGAGGGAGATTGGTATCCTGGCAATGCAAGAAACAAACGTCGGTAGCCGTGTCAACGTGCGAGGCCGAGTATGTTGCTTCTGGTAGTTGCTGCTCACAGGTTATGTGGATACAACAACAATTGCGGGATTACGGTTTGGCTTACACTCAAACTCCTATTAGGATAGATAATCAGTCTACTATCGCTATAACGAATAATCCAGTTAAACACAACAAAACAAAGCACATAGACATTAGGCATCATTTTATTCGTGATTGTGCTGAAAAAAACTTAATCAAATTGGTAAAAGTGGCAACAGAAGATAATAATGCTGATTTATTTACCAAAGCATTTGATAAGTCACGGTTTGAATATCTAATTCAACTAAATGGAATGCGCAACCCAGAGTAATTTGGCCTTAGTAGTAGTTTATTTCCTTTTTTTATAGCTGTAGTATTTCTTTCTTTTTATAGTAAGTCTGCTAATTTAGGATAGTTTCTATTTTTAGTAAGTTTCTATTTTTAGTAGGTTAGTAGGTTATCTTATTTTATTGCTATTTCTTATGAAAAACAAAAGAAAAAAGAGAGAAAATCATAAAAATACAAAAAAAGAGAATACAGAAAAAGAGTTAAGTCTTAGAAGCATAGGTTCAAAGTGACGAAAATTAGCACAGTCGTTACAAACTCTAAGTGTTTAGGCTTTCACACATAATGCAACTAAATTCTAAGTGTTATACTTTAGTATAGTTTGATGTGTTGGTAGGCATAATACATATAGGGAGTCTCAAGGCAAATAAAATATTCAAGAAAAAGTCAAACGTGTCGCTAACTTAGATGTACGACCAATCGGTCTTAATTTTTATGTACAAGACATACAAACTTTGAGTCTAAATGAGGTATGCAAACTTTCTGGGGATGTATAGCAACATCAAATACATCTTAAAATGGATAGAATAGAAAAATCATACAAAATTGAGAGTCGAAAACATGTAACTCTGTTGTACGTAAGTACAGACCTGTTGCCTCTGTTTAGATTCGGGTTAGCAAGATATGTCGCTTTGTTGTACGTCGGTACAGACCTGTCACCGCTGTCTTGCTAACTTTAAGAATAAACTCTAAGTCAAACTAAGACACTTTGTTGTATGAAAATACAGACCTGTGTCCGATATTTGTCTTTTAAAGAAATTTTGCAAATACCAACAAGTTAGAATCTTTGTCTGTATGCCTTGATCATAAAAGTATGTCTATGTATGAGTCACGTAAGATAATTTCATGATAAATAAAAATGCCAAGGGATATTCCGAAATGTAGAATGTTTAAAGGGGTAAATACCAACAATCGGCTAAATGGGTATGTCACGACAAACAATCAAAGGAATTAAAAATTCCTAAGTGTGAAAGTTTAAGTACCGAAAGTGAGTATCAGACATCGCTATCTGATTGAACCTTTCTTAGACTATACTCATCAAAAATATTTTGTTTAGCATTTAGCTTAGGTTGTAAATTTTAATAAGTAGAGCTTAAGTCTACGTTAAATTTTTGGTCAAAATTTTAAAATTTTATTTTTACCTTAGTTTATTTTATTTTATTTTATTTTATTTTTTTACTTAGGTAAAAGGTCAAAAATTACTGAGGGTGCATTCACAGTTGAATAAAATAAACACTGCGTGAAAAATCTTGTGCTTAGGGTAAGAGATTTGGCATAGTTTATCTCGTTACACAATACCGTAGAAAAGGTTGAAAAAGTTGAAGTTATTTCAAAATTTTCGAAATTTTTCTAAGTGTTTGGTGTTATTCGAGTTTAGGACAGACTCGAAATTGTGATGTTTCGAATCTGTCAGTAGATTCGAGTCTGGCCATAGATTCGAAGTAGGCATTATAAATAGGTAACAGTACATGTCATTACTTCCATCTGTTTTCGAATCTACCCTGTCGAATCTATCCGGCGACCTCGAATCTATCGTTTTTCACATAAACGACAATTTGTCGAGTTTCTTGCTTGGTGTTTCGATTCTACTGATACTTCTAGGTATAATCAACTGGATTGTACAAGATTTGAGTAGTTTTATACACCATTTAAGTCAAAATCACCAATTTTGTAAGGTTTGTTGGTCGAAAACGGGTTTTTCAAAATTACAAAGTTTGGACCAATAAATAGTCAAATTAAATACACAAATCAGTGATTAGAACCTAGTTGGACTAATGTATGTGATTTTCTAAGTTCAAAATGGTTAAAATCTTGGGTTTTTGTTGAAGCCTTGGCCGACGAGTTTTCGAATCTGATCATGGACTTTCTCGAGTTTGTCAGTAAACTCGAGAAGACCATGTCATTCGAATCTATCATCAAACTCGAAATAGGGTTTATTCGAATCTGTCTATTCGAATCTGTTATTCTATTTGAATTATTTAACTTAAATTTTATTAAACTTGTAGAAATTCTTTTGTATTGGATTTTGTACTTACACAAGTTCAAAATAAAACAAATTTGAATCTAAGCAAGTTTATTGATTTTTATTAATTCTAATAATTTATCTATTGTGCAGATATGGCTGTTCGAGTATTTGTGGCGAAGCATAATATGGTCATTCCCCCCGACCATCATATCCCTGAGGCGCAGGGTTTTCGACAAATGTTGGATTTCCTAGTAGAGTCTAGGATTGCGTTTGCCTTATCCCATAATATTCAGATTGTAATTCCCTATGTTCGCCAATTTTATGATCATCTTCAGGTGGACTTCTCTGTCACCCCGACAGTGCTAAGAACAAGGATCGCAGGGCAACCGTTGGTGTTCTCTGTCGATATGCTGCGTCAAGTGTTGCAGCTAGGCTCTCAGGAAGAAGAATCTGGGCCTATCGATTTTCCTTTGAGTATTAGGCAAGCGGCCTTTCAGAGAATGGGTTACAGCCTGGACGTTACGAAGACTTCTTATATGAAGAGCGGGCTTATTGGCCAATGGAGATTTTTGGCTCATGTTTTCATGGTTTGTTTTGCAGCTAAGAAAGCCGGTTTTGACTATATTGTCTCGAAGATCCAATCAGGGATGATCGCCTTACTGTATAATCGGCCATTCAGCTTTTCTCAGATGTTTTTCTCCGAATTCGTACATCAAATCACCGCTCCAGAGCAGCAACAATTTCTGCTATATCCTCGATTTATAATGATGCTCATCAGGCATTTTTTGCTAAATCTGCCTCAGCTGAATGAGATCCAAAGTGTCGCGGTAATGGATAAGAGGATTTTTGCTGATTGTTCATCGCACAGAGGAAGGTTGGCGGTTCCAGTTAAGCGACCGATGTTTGGAGCTGTCTTGGATAGGAATTTTGAAGCACCTGATACTGCCAACTGGGCAGGAGAAGTGGAAGTTCAAGCCAGGCAGCCACCGCAACAACCGCGAGCACAGCCTCAAAGGAGAAGACAAAGAGCTACTGCGAGTCAAACACAGGCATCAAGGCCTTCTACAAGTCAGCAGCCGGAGGTACAAGAAGCAGGGCCTTCGAATGTCCCAAGTGAAGCTGATCAGTTGTGCCAAACTCTATATGAAATTTGGGAAGCAGGACCTAATGCCAATGAAGAAATATCTGCAGCGTTGGTGGGAGAATTACTTGAGCCTCCAGAGGGAGAGGAAGATGTGCTGAGAGATGTTGACGAATATGTGCCAGAGCAGACTGGTAGTGATGAGTCATCATCTGCAACTGAATCAGAAGAGATGGAGGAGATAGAAGTTGAAGCTCCAGAGTCAGTGTCTACAGAACCTCATGTTCAAATTGGAACTTATGGATCAAGGTTTGTAGTCAATAAAGAAGCTTCAAGGAGGAGAGTAACAAGAGAGTCTGATGAATCAGATTTTGAAAAAGAAGAAGTTGAACCGTTAGTGACAAGGCAACGGGCCAAGCGTCACAGATTTATGCAAGGATCATCTTCCGCTTCAGCAGAACAATCTGAAAACCCTCAAACTCAAACTCTTCAATCTCAAGAACCTCAAACCACCATTCCACTACCACCACCTCAAGATGAACCGTATATCCCATCGCCAATCATTCCAACTCCGATACAGTCAATTCCATCAACCTCATCCTCATACGCTGACAATCAAAGGTTTCTGCGCTTAAAGATAGAGTTGACTTCCAGGAAATCCAAATCTTTGGGCTAACAACGGCAATCGGTGAGCTTCAGAAGCATAACGCAAATATTGATAAGGAGAATGCCGATTTGAAGAAGATTGTGGAAAAGGTTCAGGAAGAGAACACAGAGTTAAAAACATTTGTAGCAGATCAGGCAGCTGAGATAAGGTCGATGCGCTCCCTAATTGAGCAGTTAATGAAAAATTTACAGGCTCAGGGGGAGACGTCGTGCCGTGATCAAGAAGTACAGAGGCCGAGGGATGATGATGAAGAAGATAACCAAGGCAATGATCCCAGCTCTCAAAGACAGGATGAGCCAGTAGATTTTTCTGCTGCTCAGGCTGCTCAATCTCAGGGGGAGCCTAGTCAAGCAGGAGCTGGAATGGGTGAGGCAAGTTCATCAAAGGTCTCGGAAAGTCAAGTGCGTGAAATAATTGATGCATTGATGGATATTGATGAAGAGCCATTAGAGTTAGATTTTGATTTTGAAGATGATGTGGAGGACTTGGAAGAAGGTGAGTTTGTGCCAGAAGATGTAGCCGATTGGAGATCTGATGAGGAGGTTGTATTAGATGAGGACGATAATGTAAACGAAGTAATCATCCAATCCCAACCTGTCACAGAATTATATGAGCATACTGAACAGCATGTGATAGATATTGATGACATCAGAGTGGCCTCGGTAGATGATTCAGAAATGGAAGAGGCTGAAAGAGAGCCGAGCAGAGCTGAATTGCTAAATCTTTGGTTCCGAAAGGAAGAGAAGAAGACTGAGCCGAAGATAAAGAAGACGATGAGAATTCCAGGTGCAGAAAACTTCTCTGGAGGCATTATTAGCTGGTTCTTCGATAGAGAACTGCAGCTCTTTATTCTAAAGAGGAGAGATGGTCTCCAATACCTAAGGCGCAAGCTTAAAGTGTTCAATACATTGCCGAAGGTAGAGGTGAAGGAGCTGGCATGGAAAGAGTTAGTCAACATCGGAAATGATCCCTATGCTGAAGTGATCGCGAAGATAGTCAGACGAGAAGGGAGATCCGGTAGGTTTGAGAGACTCAAACCAAGCTCTGGAAAGAGAGTTGAGGATTCTTCAAGGATAGATCCGCACACAGGACGACCATGGGCGAAAATGGTTTATAAGCCTGTCAAATGCTTAAGAAGGGTGCCCATGAAGAAGATGCCTCAAGATATTTTGTCCAACATGAAGTGGTGGTACCTGGATAATGAAACTGCTGAAGCCATCATGGAGGATCAAGACGACAAAGTTCTTTTGAGAGTGTATGATCCTCTACATCTGATGAATCTATCAAAGGAAGATCTGAAAAAGCTTCATGGTCAACATATCTTCTTTCATGAAGGATGGAGATCTGAAGCCAGAAAGTTCCAGAAAGTTGTCAGAGTTTGTATAGACGCTGGTATATATGCAGGTAGTAGTATATATAGATCTAGTACTTAAACTTGATGTAAATAGTTAGAAGCTATCGTCAAGGGGGAGTCTGTTGGTACACCCTGTGTGACGATAGCAGTCTAAGCGATCTAACATTTTGGTTTAAGTAATATTCAGAGTATTGAGAATTAACGAGTGTTTGATATATATGTTTATATATGTTTGATTGTTATTGATTGTGTGTTTGAACTTGGTGTATCATATTACAAGAAGTTCAAACATAAAGATCAAAGATAAAATCAATCATAAGGTAAAAACATAAGTTTCAATACTAAGTTGAGTATGTGAAATAGTAGATTCGAATTATATAAGGTTTGACATTCGAATCTGTGTTAGATTCGAATGTGGTCCTAGATTCGAATGTAGGTAGATTCGAGAGTGTCAGTGAGGATAAACTCGAATGGGCCTTGGGCCAGATTCGAGTTTGGCCCATGACAGACTCGAATTAGCCTCTATAATTAGGGATAGACTCGATTAAATATGAGACTTTTTGCAGAATTCGAGAGTGATTAAGCAAAAGGCGATTTCGAGTTTATCATCAGTGTTAGTGCCGTTTCGGAGAGAATCAGTTCGTAGGATCGTTCGTGTGTAGTGCGTTCAGCTTCTGATAGTCTCCGTGTTTCTTGGTGAGAGTTGTTTCCGTCTACCCGTTAATGAGGATTCCGCACTCGTTGACGGTTCCGCGTCTAGATAGATCTCGTAGTGGTAGACCTTACAACTACCATCTTTTAATTATTAAAAGAGTAAATTACATAAATGGTCCCAGTGGTTTGCATAAAACTTTGGATACTGTCCCTGTAATTTAAATTTTGCATAAACAGTCCTTATTATTACTGTTTACTTGCAAAAATGGTCGCTCTGTCGTTAACTTTAACAAACAAGTGGTTAAATATTTTATAATGACCATTTTACCATTTTCTTTAATAAATTTTGGTCCCTCAAGTTTGTAGTTCATTTTAGTTTTGGTCACTCAAGTAAATTTTTTTATTTAACTCTTTTATTATTATATTATTATTATTATAACTATTATTATTATTATTATTATTATTATTATTATTTATTATTATTATTATTATTTTAACTTTTTACGTATTAATTTTTTTGTTTATTGAGTTTCCTATATTTTAATATATTTTATAATTTAAATTACAAACTTAATTATTTTTTTATTATACATAATTGTATCAAATTAGAATCCATTTCCTTTTTTAGCCTTTTCAAATGAAAAATACAAACATTTTATATTGTAGTTTCCAAACCAAAAAATTTTGAACCTTAAGCTTTTATTTGTTTTTTCAAACGAAAAGAAGTTACCAAACATACATGTTTATAAGTTTTTTTCATTTTAAAACGTAAAAAGTTACGAAGACCAATCCGGTTTTTATTTTTTTCTGCACCAAAAAATTCAACCGATTTTGATTTTTCGTTTTGGAAAACGAAAATAAATACAAACAATTCTGTTATTAGTTTTTGCAAACGAAAAAACCATGAATAATTCTGATTTTCAGTTTTTCCAAACAAAAATCAGTTTATTTTTCTAGTTTTTCAACCAAACCATTACCTATTATTTTTTTCTCCGAACGAAAAACTACGAACCATTACGCTTTAAAGTTGTTTAAAAAAATGAAATAGTGTGTAGCATTTTTGTTTGGAAAAACTAAAAAAAATGGAATGGTTTTTAGTTTTTTACCATTGAAAAAAGTTTAAAACGTAATTATTAGAATAACATAAAAATCGAACAAAAAAATAGACTCATTTTGATTTTTTAGCTTTTTCCAAACGTACAAAATACGATTTTTCAAGAAATGAAATAGTCTATTTTTTTGTTCGGTTTTTATGTTATTTGAATCATTAATTTTTTAACTCTTTTCACTCGTAAAAACTACAAACCATTACATTTTTTTTTGTTTTTCTGAACAAAAAGGCTATAAACTATTTCATTTTTTAAAAAAATTTTAACACGTAATGGTTTGTAGTATTTTGTTCGGACAAAAAAAAATAAAAGGTAATGGTTTGCTTCGAAAAACTAGAAAAATAAAATGATATTTTTTGTTTGGAAAAACTGAAAATCAGAATTATTGGTAGTTTTTTCGTTTGCAAAAACTAATAACGAAATTGTTTGTATTTACTTTCGTTTTCCAAAACATAATATCGGAATAGGTTGAATCTTTTGGTGCAGAAAAAAAACAGATTGGTTTTCATAGCTTTTTACGTTTAGAAAATGAAAAAAATTAAACGTGAACGGTTAGTAACTTTTTTTCGTTTGTAAAAAGAAATAAAAGGTTAAGATTTAAATTCTTTTTGGTTTGGATAACTACAATATAAAATATTTGTATTTTTTCATTCGAAAAAGCTAAAAAACAAAATGGATTCTAATTTGATACTATTGTTTATAACAAAAAAAAATTAATAAGTTTGTAATTTAAACTGAAAAATATATTAAAATATAGTAAAATTAAGAAACAAGTAAATTAATATGTAAAAAGTTAAATCAATAATAATAATAATAATAATAATAATAATAATAATAATAATAATAATAATAATAATTTTTATAATAATGATAATAATAATAAAAATAATAATAAAAATAAAAAAAATAAAAAAAAATAATAATAAGAGTAAATTACAAAAATGGTCACTGTGGTTTGTCTAAAATTTTGGAAACGGTCCCTCAACTTTAAAAGTTGCATAAATGGTCCCTAGGTTAACGGTTTACTTTCAATTTTGGTCCCTCGTCCATTAAGCAACCGTTAAACTTTTTAAAATGACATTTTTACCTTTTTGAGTTTGGTCCCCGATGTTTGTAATTAATTACGCATATGGTCATTGATGGTAATTTATTAACTTTTATCTTATTACTAATTTTTCTTTATTATTTCATTACATTTTTAATAACATTATTAACTTTTTAACTTATTGTAGTAATAAATTTTTATTAATATTAAGTACATAAATCGTTTAATTTTTAGTATATGTTAATCAATTTTTAATAAATTTAAGTTTACAAATCTTTTATATTTATATGTGTATTTTATATATTACGAATAATTTTTAATTGTAAAGAATGATTTGTTATTCTAATAATAATAATTTATATTATTGTGGTTGTTGTTTGAAATTCGATTTCAACACAAATTAATGTTAAATGTAAAATATCAACGTGTTTCCTATTTAAATTTTGTAAGATATGTACTTGGATATCGATTTTATTAATTATGGGTATTTTCGTAAAAAAAATATGAGTTTTTTACTATGTTTTGTTAGTATTTTGATTATTTTCCAAATGATTTGTATTGGTTTTGATCTTGTTACGTTTTGGACCCTTGATGTTAAGATTTATGAGTTTTCTATGAAGTACGCAATGTCACGTCGTTTTATATTAATTAAGATCAAATCGGATTTTTTTTTTTGAAACAAAAGAACCGTTCAGTTTAATCATGTTTGGTTTTCAGATTTTCAGATTTGGATTATCAGTTTAATTTTGGTATTTTACATGCTCTGAGCTTAATTTTAGGCTTAAATCCTAGGGTTGCGTTTAGTTAATGAAAATTAGTCATCTTTCAAGATATAGTTTTTAGAAAAAAGACAAGTATTTCTATAAAAGTGAAAATTTGTTTAGATGACAAAGTTTTAGTTTTAAGAATATTGAGTGAAAGTTTTTAAGAATATAAGATGAGTGACGGGCAATTACTTTGCAAACCCGTCCCCATCTCCGACGGGTAATTACTTTGCATCCCCTCCTCGTCCCCGACGGGTAATGGGGATTCCCGCCGGGTATTCAAGGATTTTTACCCGCTTAATTTTACGTTATATATTTTATAATTAATGTTTATGAAATAGAAAAATTGGACATAAAATATTATATTTATGTATTTAATTAATATAACATTATATTAATAACTCGACACAAAAAAAAAAAATTAATTGATCGATCACCTAATAAAAATTGCTATAACAATTCTTTTGTTTCAAAAACCAAAAAATTTCAGTTTGATCTTATTTAATATAGAATGACGTGTCATTACGTACTCCAAAGAAAACACGTAAATCTTAACATCAATGGCCTAAAATATAACAAGATCAAACGAATACACAAATCATTTGGAAAATAATCAAAACACTAACAAAATATAGAAAAAAAAACTCATATAGTTTTTACGAATATACCCAAAATCATTAAAATCAATACCCAAGTACAAATCTTACAAAATTTAAATAGGAAACACGTTAATATTTTACATTTAACATTAATTTGTGTTGAAATCAAATTTCAAACAACAACCACAACAATATAAATAAAATTTAATATTAGAATAACAAATCAATCTTTACAAATAAAATTTTGTTCGTAATATATAAGATACACATATAAATATAAAGATTTGTATACTTAAATTTAATAAAAATTGATTAATATATACTAAAAATAAAACGATCTATATACTTACTATTAATAATATAAAATTATTAGTATGATAAGTTAAAAAGTTAATAATGTTATTAAAAATGTAATGAAATAATAAAGAAAAGATAATAATAAAATAAAAGTTAATAAATTACCATCAAGGACCATATGCGTAATTAATTACAAACATCAGGGACCAAACTCAAAATGATAAAAATGTCATTTTAAAAAGCTTAACGCTTGCTTAACGGACGATGGACCAAAATTGAAAGTAAACCGTTAAGTTAGGGACCATTTATGCAACTTTGAAAGTTGAGGGACCGTTTTCTTAATTTTGGACAAACCGCGGGACCATTTTTGTAATTTACTCTAATAATAAAAGAGTTAAATAAAAAAATTTACTTGAGGGACCAAAACTAAAATGAACTACAAACTTGAGGGACCAAAATGTTATCAAAGAAAATGGTAAAATGGTCATTATAAAAGATTTAACCATTTGATTGTTAAAGTTTACGCCAGAGTGACTATTTTTGCAAGTAAACAGTGATAATAAGGACCGTTTATGCAAAATTGAAACCACAGGGACCATATCAAAGTTTTATGCAAATCGCAGGGACCATTTCTGTAATTTACTCTAATTAAAATTAAAACTACTATCTTTTTGGGAAATACAATTTGAAATCACAATGGTATAGCATATAACTCATAAAAAAACCTAAAACAGGACGTCTCTTAAGTAAAATGAAGTGTCTTTTTTAACTTTTCCATTAAGTTTTTTTTTGAACGACAAAGTATCATATTCCTACTCCTAAACTACTCATTTATCAGTAAACTTACTTACATCATCTAAATTTCAACTTGCCTCCAACGGGAATCAATCCGTGACCTCTCGCTTATAACTTAGGTGTTTGTTTTTTAATCAGTCAACTATCTGACCATATTACCCTACGTTTTATGATTTTACAAACTCATTCAATAAATTCTTTATTTAATTTCCAAAGTTTTTTAAACCCAAATAGGTGTTCAAACAACAATTCCCTTCCTTCAAAAGCGGTGAGATCTTTTCTCCACACCATTCTTTCATCTTACCCAACTTTCCACTTCCATCTCATTTTCTGAACAAAGTCATGCCCATCCAAAACATGAAAAAATGAAAATTTATATCACATAGAAATTTATAAAAGGGATTTTATAAGGTTCTTTGCGCTCTCTCTCCTCTATCCTCCAATAACATAAGATCGATGGTTACAACGTCGATCCGGAGGAGAATTATATAGAAGAAGATGGAGGTGCAAAGGATGAGACTATTGATGGAATTGTGGTCAAGACTTCAAAGCGACTCGCTTGTGCTCGTAGGTGGAAACCATACCGTCGCTAGGTTTTGTTCTCGCTGATAAACGTTTCTTTGAAAATCCATTTCTTTTCCTAGTTTCTATTTTTAGAAATCACTACTTTTAAGCCTGTGAAGGAAAATTCTAATCTTCTGTAATTATTTTTAACCTACCCATACTTTAGTCATAGCCGAATCTAGAATTTCCTTTATCAGGGAATATACACTCTTGTAACAAGTATTTTAGTATTTGATTATTGTTTTCTTACACTACATAACAATTCAAAAAAAAAAGAAAGAAAGTATATACACGTATATACCCAACATATTGCATAGATCCATCCAAATTCCATGGTCGTGTATTGTATGGCAAGGGATTCGGTTCATCATCATTTCAGAACCAAATTCCATGATCATGTTTATGCCCATCTCATGGTAATCAAGTCATTACAAGCTTATGGCTCGAGACATAGAGTTAAGGCTTTTCTGTTGGCGTTATTTGTGGCTTCTATTCCTTGGCTCAAATCTACGACAAGGAGAGATTATTATATGGTCGATGCTCAAGGAAATGACCCGGTTAAGCTTAGAAATACTAGCTCGAATGAACTTGATATATTTCCATTGCTCTTTCGTAATTTAACAAATGAAGGGCTTATAGGGTTGCACGATAAAGGTTTGATCATTAATAATGATGGTAAGAATGAGAAGTTAGTCAAATACTATTCATCGTATATTGTTGACAACAAGAAGATGGATTTGATCTCATACTCGGATCTAGAGAGAAACCAATTAGGCATCAAACAAAACTATGACTTTGCTTTTACACACGAAGGCATAGAATTGATCGACAAGCTTCTTAAAGTCGATGGAATTATGGTGGTCCAAAACGAAGGTACCATAAAGGCTTCTGAATCTTTTCAGAAGCCCGCAAACTATGAAATTGTTTACCAGAAAAAATTTGAACCAATATCCGATGTGACAATCATAGCCATGAAGAAAACAATAATGGTTGGTGATGATAAGAGTAACACAATTCCACATAGACGCCTCATGTTCGAACAAAAGAAAGCAGAAGCTATAAAAAATCTCGAAAATGTCCTCCTAGAACCCCCAAGAATGATTTCAGGGAGATCTAAAACGTATTCAAAAAAGACTCGTTATCTTCCTGACTTAATGGAAGATTCACTTGAAGATTACCCACGACTAGTGTTCATAGATGTCAATGGAGATACAGGTTGGTTCACTAAAAACTACCCAACAAGGAACAAGAACTTCGAGATCTATCAAGTCGAAACAACCATACCCGAATCAAACATCATCGATGATGATCCAAAGGACTCATTGATGGAAACCGAGATAACAAATTGGCTAAGGGAAAATGTGAAAAAAGGTGAGTATGTTGTGATGAAGGCAGAGGCAGATGTGGTTGAGGAACTAATAAACAACAAAGCTATAGAGTTGGTGGATGAGTTGTTTTTGGAATGTAAGTATCAAAGTATCAAGTGTAAAAAGTGTAGGAGACCATATTGGAAATGTTTGGCTTTGTATGGTTTGTTGAAAGATGCAGGTGTCGCAGTACATCAATGGTGGGGGTGAAAGATAAAAGGAGCTATCAAAGAGTGAGATGTGTTTTGGTATATATTTTTCCCAAAAGAAATGTTTAATGTGAGAAGTAAGTAACTTGGAATTTTATGTTTCAGACTATGTAATATATAACATAAAATTGGTTTGAGATTAAATTCATGAAATATTTGTTTATTTTATTATTTTCAATTATTTAAAATTGATATATTGTATGTTATTATTATTTGGATCAATACTGAAAAAAAAAAAATCAACTTTCTACTTTTTATATTATAGATTAAGTCCTTATATTCTTTTGATTATTTAAAAATTTATTTTTCTTATTGAAAACTATAATTTTTTTAATTATTTAAGCCGATAAAACAATCAGTTCATTGAATGGTTTAATATTGAAATAAAACAACATTCATTGCTCATTTTATGATTAAGCCACTGAACATTCTGTTAAAATATTTAAGTTTGTGTATCGAGTATCAACTGCAGTTAATAATTTGCTAAATAAATTATATATATACTTTTAAATAACATAAAAGGTATCAAGAAATAAATTTTTTTTGAAAGATTTAATCCTCAAAATGAATTTTTTTTTGAATTTTCTCAATATTAACCTTATTAGATACCATGTCAGTAACCCATGCATACTATGGATTGGTTTATATACTAATAGTTTACTAGTTTATTAACCCGTGTATTACACGGAAATTTTAATAGTTATCATTTCCTAAAACTATATAAACTTAAAATTGAATAAAAAACTAATAAGTTCATTAATAACTTTTAAATTTATTATTATCATTAAAGTATCTTTTAAATATTGTTAGTTGAGATTTTAATGGATATGGATATAGATTGATTAATTGGTAAAAATAGTAATGTACAATTGGCAAATCCTCGTTAAGCCAATTGACATTTGATTCAAATGACACGTGTCATTTTGGTACTCCTTTAATAGAATAGATAGATTAATCCACGTATTGCATGGATATTTTTAATGTAAAATATCAACATAAAACACATATAAACTAAGAATCAAAACATAAAAATATTCTTTAATAAATAATAAATAAAAATCACATTACTATTTTTCTATATCATAATATAATTTGATATATTAATTTATATATAATCTAATGTTTCTATATTTTATTACAAGAAAAAAATATTATAAAATGTGTATTTACAAATTATCTTTCACTTGTCAAGTATTTATTATTTTTCTATAATATGTATTTCTTTTTTAAATCTAGGGAGAATTTCATATATATCATTGTAAACTTTCAATATTATGCATATATCCTTACAAAATTCCTTATTACATATATATCCTTCTAAATCTTTAAATCTCACGTATATATCCAAATGACTATTTTATTATTAATTTATCATTTTAAAAATTTTTGAATACCTAAACAAACCATCTTAAATTCCAAAAAAATAAATTAGAAAAATAAAGAAATTTAATTCAATAATTTTTAAATGATGTAATTAAATTTAAAATAATCATTTGGATATATATGTGAGATTTAAAGGTTTAGAAGGACATATATATATATATATATATATATATATATATATATATATATATATATATATATATATATATATATATGTGTGTGTGTGTGTGTGTGTGTGTGTGTGTAATAAGAAAGTTTGTAAGGATATATGTGTAATACGCGGGTAAATGAACTAGTATATTAATAAAACAAAATAATTTGTGTCACGTGTCATTCCCTCAGCTATTCTAATTTCTGTTTTCCCGTCCATTTTTTCCTAATATAACTCATTCAATCAACTTATATAATTGATTTATAAAGAAACTAAAAGATTACAAATATAATTAAATGATTTTAAATACTTTCTAATTTAACCCCTAATTTACCTAAAATGTTTTATATAGAATTATATAATTACTTTATAAACCAATTTTTTTAATTTTAAATATTAAATTAAATGTTACATGTTTTAATCCTATTTATCAAAAAATCAAATGAATAACTTTATTTATTTTTCATGATGTCGTATGTCATCATCAACAATTTACAGGTGACCGGTTACATTCTAAAAACCAAATAATATGAAAATCATATCTTTCTAAATTTGAATCTAATATACAAAATTTTAAAAATTCAAACAAAAGACATATTTCATAACATTTTAAAATCATAAAAAATAACTTTTATTTATATAAAAAACATATTTCATAGCATTTTATTTCATGTAATAAAATATATAAACATTATGTTACATATAAATTTTTTTTATTAAATTATTAAAAATATCCACGTAATATATGGGTCATAAACTAGTATATTAATAAAATAAAATGTTTAGTGTCACGTGTCGTCACATTAGCTCATCATATTTTCGTTTTCCCGTCTAATATATATATATATATATATATATATATATATATATATATATATATATATATATATATATATATATATATATATATATATATATATATATATATATATATATATGAATCAGATTCATCAGCGTACTCATGAGATTCCAGCGTACCCTAATGTGAATGATCATTCACCCATATTTTTTTAATAGACATGTATAATACAACATTATAAGACTTTTTTTTTCAAAAGGAGTAACATTATAAATCTTGTGAATGGTAAAAAAAAGATCATGTGAATGGTCATTTCACATCATGTGAATGATGTGAAATGACCATTCACATGGATGACCATTCACATAAATATGCATTGAGCATTCACAAAATTTTTAAGAACACAGAAAGTGTGAATCTATGTGAAATTCATATATCATGCATATAACATTAAATTAAACATGGTTATGTGAAAAAAAAATTTTAAAAAAGTTTTCTAAGGTCAGCACCTTCGGGTGCACTTGATTTCGAGAGATACTTATTTGAACCTGAATCATATATATGTATATATATACATACATATATATGTATATATATACATACATATATATGTATATATATACATACATATATATGTATATATATACATACATATATATGTATATATATACATACATATATATGTATATATATACATACATATATATGTATATATATATATATATATATATATATATATATATATATAGAGTCAGGTTCAAATAAGTACCTCTCGAAATCAAATGCACTCGAAGGTACCAACATTAAAAAACTTTTTAATTTTTTTTCACATAACCACGTTTAATTTAATGTTATACGCATGATATATGAATTTCACATAGATTCACAATTTTCGTGTCCTTAAAAATTATTTCAATGCATATTTATGTGAATGGTCATTTCACACCATGTGAATGGTGTGAAGGACCATTCACATGATCTTTTTTTACCATTCACAAGATTTATGATGTTGCTCCTTTTGAAAAAAAGTCTTATAATGTTGTCTTAAACATGTCTATTAAAAGAAATATATGTGAATGATTATTCACATTAGGGTACGCTGGTTACGCTGAAATCTCATAGGTACGCTGATGAATATATATATAATATTCCAAATTTTTTTCTAATTAATTTGTAAACAATTACTTTTAATTACCATTTAAATTTAACTATTATAAAAAAATCATTAAAAAGAAATATAATCAAATGATATCAATGAATTTTTGATTTAATCAATAATTTAGTTTAAAATGATTTCCTTTGAATTATTTGATGAAATTTATTAGGTTAAATTCTTGATTATAAAAAAATATGTCGAAATACAACTAACAATAGGTATTAAATAAAAATTTATCAATTATTATGTAAATTATGGTTTAAAATATATTCACGTTTTTTGAAAATCATGCATGGATCTATCCTATATAAATTATGCCGTTTAACAAAATTCATGGTTTGAAGGCTTATTATTGACTTTGTGTAAATGAAAATTATCATCTAATATTTAGTTAAAAAGAAAACTTGATAGTGATAATAATTATATATTTTATGTAATTTTTTAAAAATAATAATGAAAAAGAATTATATAATAACAAGATTGTTTTTGTTAATAACTTGATATCATATGGGTTGATAATAACATAACAACAAATAAAAAATCTTCAAATATTAAATTTATTTGTTTTCATAGCATGTTTTTAGTATTAAGATTAATGTCGTTTGAATGCTTAATCTATTCAAGTTTAGTAATAATATGTTATTATTATTTTATAAATTATAATGATATTTTATGATTATATTTATTTTAAAAACAATAAATATCTTTTAAACATACCCCATGTATTACATGGTAATAAACTAGTATTTTAATAAACTTGTAAAATATTTTTATAAGTAAAAGCTATTATATATATATATATATATATATATATATATATATATATATATATATATATATATATATATATATATATATATATATATATATATATATATATATATAGAATATGGTTCGTGTGAGTACCTAAAAAATGCAGAGTACCGTGAGTACCTGTGAACACACGGGTTTCAGATGTGAACTTGCTCCGGAAAAAAGTCTTTTTTTTTGAATTTTTTTTCATATTCATTTAGATACAAATAATATAAGGCTATTCGTAAAAAATTATATACATTTACACTTTCTATCATCTTAAAAGTCATGTGAACGTGAAAAAATTCATGTGAACATGCTTAGTTGTGAACACACGTTCACAACAGTACACTTCATGTGAACACACACGTTTCACATAGTTCTAGTGTGTGTTTAGGTGTGATTTTTTGCAAGTAGTCTTGTATTATTAATTTAAACTTGATTATGAAAAAAAATTTCAAAAAAAATGATTTTAAGCGAGGTACCTCCGGTACCCCGCAAAATTAGTGGTACTCATTTGAACCCAAATATATATATATATATATATATATATATATATATATATATATATATATATATATATATATATATATAGTCAGGTTCAAAAAAGTATCTCTCGAAATCAAGTGCACCTGAAGGTACCAACCTTAGACAAATTTTTTCTCATAACAATGTTTAAATTAATGTTATACGCATAATATATGAATTTTACATAGATTCACACTTTCTGTGTACTTACATTATGTGAATGTTCAATGCATATTTATGTGAATGGTCATCCAAATGATTAATGATCATTCACACCATTCACATGATCTTTTTTTACCATTCATAAGATTTATGATGTTGCTCATTTTGAAAAAAAAAACTCTTATAATGTTGTCTTATATAGTCTATTTAAAAAAATGTGAATGATCATTCACATTAGGGTACGCTGGAATCTCATTGGTACGCTGATAAACCTGATTATATATATATATATATATATATATATATATATATATATATATATATATATATATATATATATATATATATATATATATATATATATATATATATATATACTAGTAGTATACCTGCGCAAAGTGGCGGCAACGGCAACTACTTTTTCATTTAATTACATGTTTGGTTAGTCGTAGAGTAGACAAAGAAAGAATATTAGGTGGTTGTTGGCAATTATTATATCCTAATATTATTAAAACTGTGAATTATATTGGCAATGGGAATATTAAAGATACAAGAAATCCCAATGATTCAGGTACTAAATCAGGAACTAATTGTATAGCAAATATTGTAAATTAGGATAGAAATCAATTGTATTAATTTCCTTTATGTGTGTATTTATATACGTCAATGCTCAACACACCTATTACGATGAATTTCATTAAACCTTATATGGTATCAGCCTACTCTCGATCTCCTTCGTCTCCTTCGTAATGGCCGCTAGAAATGTTCGTAATACTTCCCTCTCTCTCAATACTATTCTTCACATGCTGAACATCAAACTTTCATCCACAAATTATCTACTATGACGTAACCAGGTTCTTCCCCTTATTGTCTATCAAAATCTCACAGGTTTCATAGATGGCTCTATTTCGCCTCCGTCCCCCATTATTCAATCTGCAGGTGCTTCTTCCCCAAACCCTGCTTATATCACATGCAATGAATCTGATAAACGTGCCCTTATTAATCTTCAATCCTTTCTTTTTGAAAAGCCAATGTATGAAGTAATCGGACTCAAAACCGTGAGGGAAGGCTAGCGTGCCCTAGAAGTAGCTTATAGTCATGACTCTGTTGAACGTATGAACACTCTACGTGATTCTCTTCGTCAACTTCAAAAGGGTTCCTCGTCAGTTTCCGATTATGGCAAAAAATTTAAAGCTCTAACTGACCAGCTTTCTGCCATTGGTCATCTAGTTGATGATATTGACAAAACTCATTGGTTTCTCTGCGGTCTTGGTCCTACTTTTGAACATTTTTCGACACCCCATCGGGCTGTCCAACCACGTCCAGTCTTCCGTGATCTCCTGTCGCAAGCTGAAAGTCATGAGATTTCCTCAACTCCCTTTCATGGATTCACGACCCCACAGGTCGCCTTCATTGCAAATCAATCTTGTCGTCCCTTAAGATCTACCAGTAGTCGTGGTGGTCGCGGTTTTGCTTGTAGCGGTTTCTCCAAAGGCCATGGTCGTGGCCGTCGGCCTCCCAGATGGGCATTATGCTTCCTAATGTCTTGATCTTGCTTCTTTTGCAACTCGTGAAATACCCATCGATGCGAACTTAGCTCAGGCCTTTCATGCTCAATGTCATGTCACTAATGATTCTCCTGATTGGAATGTTGATTCTGGAGCCACTGCGCATATGATGCCGTCATCTTCTAATCTTGATTCGACTACTACTTACTCGGGTACTGATTGTGTTTCTTTTTGTAATGGAAACATCTCTCATATCTCACATATTGGAACCTCTTCTCTTTTAAAGAATATTTCATTACTTGATGTTCTTGTTGTCCTACATTTGACTAAAAGCTTACATCCGATAACCCCCGTTGACATTATATTTTCTAATGATATGTTTTCCATTCAGAACCGACAATCAAAGGAAATCGTAGATCGGTGAAGGCATGAAGACGGGCTTTACGTGCTTGATCAAGGTCATCGAACGTTTTTGGCAAAACTAAATTCATCACGCCTACGAGCGTCTTATGAGTTATGGCATAACCGATTAGGACATGTTTCCGTTGATGTTATTACCTTACTAAACAAGTTAGGATGTTTATCTGTTACCTCTCTTTTACTAAATCCACGCAGTTGTTCTTCTTGTCAGTTATCAAAAACCAAACGTTTGCCTTTTAAAATAAATGAGAAACGTTCTTTGCATGTGTTAGATTTAATACATTGCGATTTGTGGGGACCTGCTCCTATTAATTCTGTCGATGCATATTGGTATTTTGCGATCTTTATTGATGATTCCTCAAGGTTCACGTGGTTCTATCCATTAAAGACAAAATCAGATTTCATTGATGTTTTTGCAACCTTCCTCACCTTCGTACAAACTCAATTCACCTACAAAGTCAAAATATTCCAATCGGATGGTGGTACAGAGTTCGTTAACACCCGTGTATGTTCTTTATTATAATCAAATGGCACTCATCATCAGATTTCTTGTCCGCACACTCCTCAACAAAATGACGGGCTGAACGTAAGCATATACACATTACCGAATGGCACTCATGTACCTGCTTCTTTATGGACTTACACATTTGGTTCAGCTACATATATAATCAATCGCCTACCAACGAAAGTGTTAGACAAAAAGTCACCTTATGAACTTCTTTTTTCCAATGTTCTACAATATGGAAATTTTCGGGTTTTCGGCAGTCAAGTTTTTCCATATCTTCGTGAATATTCAACGCATAAACTCGCTCCTCGCAGTATTACTTATGTTTTCATTGGCTACAGTACTCAACACAAAGGTTATCGTTGCTTGGATCCGTCCACTTGGCGCATCTATACAACTCGCCATGCACAATTTGATGAGTCAATCTTTCCGTTTTCCGGGGCTATTTCTCACGTGGATCTAGCTTCAATGGTTTTTTCCAGCTTCTGGGATGATACTGTTAATCCACATCATTCCCATGCATCACCTCCTATTTTGCATGATTCTCCACCTACACCACTGCCACCTTTACCCACCTCATGCACCCTTTGTGATGGAACGTCACCCTCACCTTTAGTTCTTACCAACCCATCTACTCCCACTATACCACCCACCATCCGTTCACCACCAGTATCAGCATCGGTCGTGGCTCCTACGACATCACCACCATCACTCACTGTTAGGTACAAAAAGGCCTCAGTCAAACCTGATATACATCTTAGGTGGAGATTATTAATCAAACCTGTTTGATGCACTAGAAGGTATAATTTAAGGCCTGTTAATGCCTTATTGAAACCTGATAAGTGATTTGCAATATTAGTCAAAGCTGTTTACACTGTTGCATTTGTTGCAACTAAGACAGATTGTCCAAGCTGTTCTACTCTGTTGAACAGGCTGGACATAAACTGTCTACGCTGCTCTATCCTATTGAGTCGTTTGGACAAATTCTAAGAGTTCTGTTCTTTGTGAACAGGCTAAACACTTTATGAAATATGTTTCCATCTCTACATGTATTGTCTTGGACCAAGAGATCAGTTTACAAAGTCGAAGACAAAGTGGAAAAACAGAAGCTGCTAAGACTACCTACGCTGTTTTGTTACATGACGACAAAGTGGATATTTGAAATGGGTGACAGACCATCTCTTATATCAAAATGGCCATAAAAGAAGATGAAAGGTTTAAAGTTGACATTCCTATTTTGGTTAAAGCCTTCTGCAACAGAGACAAAAAGGAAAAGACAAAGATTCTCCAATGTAAAGATAATACTGCTTAGTCAGAAAGTACAGAAAAGTATTCTTGTCTTTTTGGAAAGACATTCCACTATCTTTACGTCCAATGCGGAAGCTTCACTGGAATTCTCAGTGAGAGTATAAAAGGAAGCTTCTAAGGAATGTAAGAACCAAGAGTGTGATATTCAGAACGTGCAAAGAAGTGTGTTTTCATGCTTGCAAAGTCTGCTTGAATAAAACAGTAAATTGTGTCCAAGCTGTTCTTGTTCAAGCTGTCCGTCTGTCTGTCTTGTAAATAGTGAGTTCATCTTTGTGAGTGTATTCATTGTAACTAGTCTGAGTGAGTCTTAGATTAGTAGTCACTGTTGTTTCTGTCATCTCAGATTGAACCATTCCGCGGTTCAGACTTGTTTTTAATTAACACTTGTTGATAATACATACAAAAATTGAGAAAGTGTGTTGAATTTTTAAATAGTTGTATTCACCCCCCCTCCATCTACAACTTAGAGGAACATACTAGGAAAACCTTTTGGGACCTACAACTGGTATCAGAGCCGTTTAGAGTGTGTGTTAACTCTAGATCTCTATCATCTCCCTATTTCGCACCATGGACAACAATGTTGCCAACTCTTCCTCTTACTATGACAATGGCTCTATGGAAAAACCTCCCAAGTTCAATCATCAGAACTTCTCTGGCTGGAAGTGCAGAATGATGCTCTATTTTAAGAATCTGGATGTACAACTACCAGAGATAGTAATGGAAGGTCCCTATGTGCCAACTTTTGTTACTACTAACACTCCTGATGCTGAAAGAGTTGCTCCTAAAATTAGGACCTTTGAAAAGGCTAAAGCTCAATGGTCTGATGAAGACAAAAGGCTGGTTGCTCTTGATGCAAAGGCTAGGAACAACCTGGTTATTTCTCATCCTGATGATGTGTTCAAACAGGTTGAGAAAATGAAGACTGCAAAGGAGATGTGGGATACTTTGTGTACCGTCTATGATGGTCCCACTATCACACTGGATAACAGGATCAACAATCTTTTTAGACAGTATGAACTATTCTTTGCAAAGCTGAATGAGTCTCTCACAGAAACCTATACCAGGTTCACTGCTCTAATCAATGATCTCAAAGCTGTTGGGATCACCAAAGATAATTTAACTCTGGTAAACAAGTTTTTGGACATTCTGCCTGAGGAATGGAACTATTTCTCTACTATCCTCAGAAACTCAGGCACCATCAAAGGTATGGATCTTGTAAATCTGTATGGATCCTTACTAAATGATGAACAATCAAGGCAACAGAAAAGAAATGTCTTAGAAATGTCCAAAAGAGGTGCTGCCTTAGTGGCCAACGTGTTACAACCTGCTGATCAGGTGTGTGATGTGTTCACACAAGCTGATCAACAGGCTGATGATAAAATGGAAGAATTGTCTGAGGAAGAAGACTGTGAAGATCTTACTGAATTTGATGATGAGAAAATGATTGCTATGATTGTCAGAAAATTCAATAAGAAGAGGTTTGGTGGAAAGATGCTGCAAAAGAAGTCAAGTGCCATAAAAAAGAAAGCATTTGACAAAACCAAGGCTGAGTGCGTTAAATGTGGCAAAACAAGACATATAGCTGCTGAATGTGTGTCTAAAGCTGTTGGCTCCTCATCCAAACCATACAAGACAAGTAAAGACGATGACTACATGGTTAAGTACCTAATGGCCACGGCTAAGCTGAGAACTTAGTGGCTTCTAACAAGCAGAAGGGACTCATGGCTGAGACATGTGAGTGGGAGGAGTCTGATCCATCATCTGATGAAGAGGAAAACAATTGTCTGATGGTCAACACTGATGTCCCCTCAACAAGCAACTTCAAACAGGACTTGGCTGAAGCTGAAGCCCTCAGCAGCTTGGAGAACTGGAACCCAACTATGATGTATAAGGTAAAAAATTTTATGGATTACAGTTCTGATGAAAAAGTTAAAATGTTTGAATATTTACATGTTGATTTAAAAGCTGCTATTGAGAAGCATGATGCTTTGTTGTCTAAGAATTCTAAGTTAAAAACTGATCTTGAAACAAAAACTAATAAACTGAACAGCTTCCATAAGTTGGAAATTGAATTTCATGAAGTAAAACACATCAACACCATTTTATTAGAAGAAAAGAGAGAGACAAACTCAAAGCATGCCAAGCTTCAAAAGATTGTTGACTCTTGGTGCCAATCTGCATAGAAAGTCAATCATTGTATCAGTCAACAGATCCTTGCTCAAATCCAAGCCTATCTTGGAGGGGATCTTGATACAACAGCTTCAATTGTCGAGATAAATAATCTGGAAAAAGAATTATCCACTCTTGGTGAGCTTCCAAGTACTTTTATTCAAAGAGTAAATGGAAAGCTGGTCTCAATAGATAGGTTTGTCAGGCCTCAATACACTAAAGTTTGTGTGAAAAAGTTTTAAAGACTGATGATGGAATGTGTTCTCTATTAAATCAGCCTGCTAAGTGCATAGCTGGTTCACATAAACAAAAGAAGGGAAAACAAGTTCAAACTGCAGCTTTGGACTCTAAACCTGTCAACAAGACAGATTCTGGATCTAAAGCTGATGGGAAGAAACCTGTTAACCCTTTTGATGCTGAACATTTTGAGAAAAAGTTTTCAAAAGGTAAGCAGTCTGCTTTTAACAAGGGTAAGTCTCATGTTGAAAGTAAATCTGCTGTGATTTTAAATAAGTTTTTAAATCATAGTGGAAAACTTGTTATAAATGAGGGAAAATCTTTCAAAACCAGAAGCAGTGATTATGTTGATAGGCAACATTCATCACATCTCAGTAAGGGCAAGGGCAAATCGATTGCTCAACCTGAGAAAGTTGGGAATAAGTTTACCAAACATATGGAAGGACAAAGGCCAATTAAACTTCTTATATTTGATCTCTGTCCTCCTAAAAAGAGGAAAGAGGACATAGGTAAAGCTGTTGCTGTTGTGCCTTCCACTCAAACTGTTAGTCCTTCTAAAAATAGTAATAAGTTTGCTAAACCTGCTGAGAAGTCCAACAAAAATATTCCAAAATGTGTTTCTGGAAGTACTTCTTCCAAAAAGTCTAAAAAGAGAAAATGCTATAAATATGGGAAGAAGACACATATGGCCAAAGACTGTCCTGAAACCAAGGACATAAGGCCTGCTGACACTGCTAGTTCCAACATTGCAAAAACCAGCAGTGTTAGGAGTAACATGGTCAATGAGGATAGTATCCAAGCTGATACAATCCAGATTGGAAATATTAATGTTAATCTCAGTGGTCCATCAACAAATGTTGATGAAGAAGGAGAACTCATCCTTATGATGAATTCCCCTAAAAATAACTAATATTTTCCCATGACACTCTGCAGGTTAAACAACCATCCCAGGTTTGGTACCTGGAAAACGGCTGCTCAGGCCACATGACAGGTTGCAAGGATTTGTTGAGTGATCTCATGCCTGAAAAAGGGACAAAAGTCACCTTTGGGGTGATAATGTTCAGGATTCCACAAAAGGATATGGAACCCTTCAAGCTGGTGCTTCAATATTTAAAAGAGTAGCGTATGTGTCTGGGCTAAAACATTATCTTGTTAGCATTAGTCAACTGTGTGATGCTGGCTACAAGGTTAACTTTGATGAGCACCTTGTGAAGACCACCCCTTACGGGGCGGTAGTCACGAGTCTAGCTCCCACATCATGCAATACGATATCAACCATAACTAAGATAGAGTAATTAATTGCGGAATATTAAATTACAATACAAGCATATTAGGATTAAGTTTAATGCAGATTAAGTTTTCAAATTAAACTTATAAAGGGCACAAGTCTAATCTAATTCAAGTCATCATATAATCAAGAAAAATCTAACCAGACCACCATATTATCATCATCCAATTAGTACCAATAGGGTTTGCTGAGTAGAGGTCTATGAGAACTCTTGTCTTGATCTTGTAAGACCTAAGTACTAGGTCCAGCAGGTGACTTTCCTTTATCTTTTCGTGTAAAAATGTGAATGCAGCAACCGTAGGCAATGCTTAGTGAGTAAATAGATTTTCAAATTAACATGCATGGTCAAGCGGATCATCAGTCTAGCGTGATATGTCTTGGCTGCCGCTACAGCCCTCATGATTGAGACATAGAAATCATAGATTCGGATGATGCTCAAGCCACGCTCACGCTTAAATCGTGGGGATCAGCCACATACTGGGCTAGCTACCAGTAAATCAACATGGCGGAACATCGGAGGTCATTACCAAGTTCAATAGAACTGGTGAAATAGCCAGGTATAGAACAATAGACCGACAAGGCTAATCAAGCTGAATCAATATGTCCAAATATATGCAATGATGAAGCATACATAATCAATGTCATGATAGCAATAATCTCAAAGCAATATCAGAAATGAACTGTAAATGCAATATCATATGAAGTGATGATCAAATAGCTATCATGATCCACTGTGCAACACCGAACCATGGTGTGCACAGGTCACAATCCAGCTGATAATATGAATGTCAAATCAATCTAACATCAACAATATGTCTCAACTGGAAATTCAAGCATGTTAAATCTGAATATCTATAACTCACAGATCTGGGTCTTTATCAAACAGATGTAAAATCTGCCACCTGAGTTATCTCAGGATTTTATCTTTGTCAATCTGTTCTCTGTCAATTCAAATCTTTGACCCGCTTTAAATCATTAAATCCTTGTATCTATGTTCAGAATTTCACTGAACCTGTCCAGAATTATCGTATCATATCATGTCAATATCATCATCTTTTAGTCTTTAAATCTTTATTTCATCTGATTCTGATAACTTGTTCATTCATAAATCATTCTTTCATTCATATTCTTTGTTTCATTAAATTCTCAAAAGTTCAGTATGTATATATATATATATATATATATATATATATAATCATTTTGCTAATTATCTTGTCAATTTATGAGTTGTCCATGTGTTTTATTCAATATATTCGAATTTAGGGAGTGGGGTTCGAATTTATGTATTAAATTCGAACATGTGGATAAATTAGAAAGCATTACATTCGAATATATGATTAAATTCGAAGGTATAGGATTAAATTCGAATTCCATCTTTCGAATATAGCCAAATTCGAACTCCAAGCTAAATTCTTAAACAACAAATTCGAATATGGGCATAAATTCGAATCCGTAGCTTCGAATTTAGGGTTAAACTCGAATCCCATGATTCGATTTTAGCTAGAATTCGAGTTTGTTCCTTGCATTTCGAGTTTGTCATGGCATCTCGAATTTGTTCATATTTTACAACTTTAAATCATACATTTCTAAGCCTAAAATCACGAATATGTTAAGTAATAAGTCTAGTTTTGATTATATTATACATAATCTATCAGACTTCGAGTTAATACTTAAGCTAAAATAACTTTAATCACCTGAAAATGTTAAATTCGAATTTTTCCTTCAAAACCGAGAACAAAGAAATCATAAATTAACGATTTTTACCTCAAATTCGTTGTAGATTGTTGTTGTTTATCACTTCCTGTAACTCTTCCTTGATTAATACTCCAACTTGATTGCAAATTAGGGTGATTTTTTGATGAACTTTGTGAGATTTTTAGAGAGAGAGAGTAGAGAGAGAGAGTAATGAGTGTTAATGAATCCTAAATTACGTTTATATACGTCATCTAGTTATATTTGCAACTTAACCCACTATTACTTTTGTATCATATATCTCTTTTATTTAATTATCTTTAGTAATTTATTTAATCATAATTCATAATATTTATATAATTTAATTTAATATTTCATAACTTAATTAAATTATAATTCAAATAATGTAATAATACTACATTATCGGTTTAAAAATACTGAATTTACGACTGGATCAAAAGTTAGGTTGTTACAGAATGGGCTACACCACGCACAAACTTCGTCCCCGAAGTTAGCTATGTTCGAACAGACTGGGATAAGTAGTTTTCATAACATCTTCAGATTCCCAAAACTGATGCGAACCTTTGTGGTGTTTCCACTGGACGAGCACCATCTGTATTCCCTTATTTCTAAGCTTTTTGGTCTTCGAGTCCAGAGTACATTCTGGCTCTTCAACCACTCGAAGCTTCTCATCAATCTGCAGATTAACGTGTGGTATCTGCACTTCTCTTTCATCGGCTAAGCTCTTTCTCAAGTGACTAACATGAAATACAGGATGTATTTTAGATAAGTCCGCTGGCAGTTCAAGGCGATAAGATTGATTTCCTATCTTTTCGACAATCTTGAACGGACCGATGAATCTCGAAGCTAGCTTGTTTCTTTTATGAATCTTAACACGTTCTTCATTGGAGATACTTTCAGCATCACCCAATCGTTAACCGCAAAGCTGATAGATCTGTGTCGATTATCATAATATGACTTCTGTTTGCTTTGAGCTTCAAGGATGTTTCTTCTAACAAGTTGAATCTTCTCATGAGTCAACTGTAGAAGGGCAGGTCCTGCTATTGGCGATTCACCTGTTTCGCGCCAACATGTGGGAGTTCTGCACTTTCTTCCGTACAAAGCTTCAAATGGAGCCATCTTGGTCGTTGAATGATAACTGTTATTGTATGAGAATTCGAACAGAGGCAAGTGGTCATCCCAGTTACCACCTAGATCAAGAACGCAGGCACGAAGCATATCTTCAAGAGTTAGGATAGTACGTTCACTTTGACCATCTACACTAGGATGATAAGCAGTACTCATAGAGATCCGAGTACCCATCCTGTCTTGCAGAGCTTGCCAGAATCTAGATGTGAAACGACTATCACGATCAGATACGATAGACTTTGGCACACCCTGACGAGAAATTATTTCGGCGATGTATAGCTGTGCCAATCTATCAAGGGAGTACATCTCTTTCATCGGTATGAAGTGAGCTGACTTCGTTAATCGGTCCACGACTACCCAGATGGAGTCGTGCTGTCTCTTGGTTTTCGCCAACTTCGTGATGAAGTCAATTGTTATATGATTCCACTTCCTTTCAGGAACTGGTAGTGGTTGCATATCCCCAAAGGGTTTCTGATGTTTTGCCTTAACCATCTGACATATTTTGCAGCTTTCAACATAATGACTGATGTCTTTCTTCATTCCTGGCCACCAGTAATCAGCTTTCAGATCAAAGTACATCTTTGAGCTGCCAGGATGAACTGATAATATGGACTGATGGGCTTCTGATAGAAGAGTGTTGCAGATTGAACCATATTTAGGAATCCAGATTCGGTTTCCTTTGAGACATTGAAGTCCCAAATGATTCATAGATAGAAACTGAAGTTGCCCCTTGAGATTTTCAGAACCGAGATTCTCTTATTTCAATGCTTCAACTTGGGCAGATCTGATGTCCTCGATAAGATCGGAAGAGAATACAACAGGAGTCAGGGCATAGCAACACTTTTCCGGATATGTCTTTCTACTCAAAGCATCCGCGACAACATTAGCTTTGCCGGGATGATATAGGATCTCGCAATCATAGTCCTTGATAAGCTCCAAGGACCGACGCTGTTTCATATTCATATCCTTTTGAGTAAAGAGATGTTTGTGACTTTTATGGTCAGTATAGAGCTGACACTTAGTCCCATAAAGATAATGACGCCAGATTTTCAGAGCAAAGGTAACGGCAGCCAACTCAAGATCATGAGTTGGTGCACTTTTCTCGTAGTCTTTCAATTACCTTGAAGCGTAGGCAATTACTTTTCCCCTTTGAATTAGAACACATCCTAAGCCAGTACCAGATGCTTCGCTGTAAACGACAAAATCATCATTTCCTTCTGGTAAGGCTAGGATCGGCGCTTGAATTAACTTCTGTTTCGAAGTTTCAAATGCCTCTTGCTATTTATCTGCCCATACGAAAGGTGTATTCTTTCGTGTTAGCATCGTAAGTGGCACAACAATCTTCGAGAAGTCCTTTATGAATCGCCGATAATAACCGGCCAATCCAAGTAAACTTCTTATTTCAGAGGCATTGCGAGACGTTTGCCATTTCTGAACAGCCTCGACTTTAGAAGGATCAACTGAAATTCCTTCGCCAGATATGATATGGCCAAGGAATTGGATCTATAAAGAAGTCAAAGTAGAATTTCAAATTTCGTTTGAAACAAAGAACGCTTAAGAAGTAACTCAAGACAATATAAGGTTGTACCTGTCTGAGCCAGAATTCACACTTAGAAAATTTTGCGTAGAGTCTTTCTTTTCTCAGTAACTCTAGCAATTGTCGCAGATGAATGACATGATCAGCCTCCGTTTTGGAGTAAATCAGAATATCGTCTATGAATACAATAACCGACTTATCCAGCATGGGTCTGCACACGCGATTCATGAGATCCATGAACGCCGCTGGTGCATTTGTTAAACCGAACGGCATCACGAGAAATTCGTAATGACCGTATCTTGTTCGGAAAGCTGTCTTCGGAATATCCTCATCTTTTACCTTTAATTGATGATACCCAGAACGAAGATCAATCTTGGAGAAATAACTTGCTCCTTGTAGCTGATCGAATAAATCATCAATTCTGGGCAGAGGATACTTATTCTTTATAGTGACTTTGTTCAACTCACGGTAATCGATGCACATTTGGAGAGTTCCGTCTTTCTTCTTTAAGAATAAGACAGGTGCACCCCACGGAGATGAACTCGGTCGGATAAATCCCTTTTCTAACAGCTCTTACAACTGCTTTGACATTTCCTGCAATTCTGCAGGCGCAAGTCTGTAGGGAGCTTTGGCAATGGGAGCCGCACCAGGAACCAAGTCAATGTCGAACTTGACTTGACGTTCCGGTGGCACTCCAGAAATATCGTCAGGGAATACGTCTGGGAACTCACAGACGATAGGGATATCAGAGTTAGATTTCTTGCTATCTTCAGAAGTGGATTCAGACGATACAAAACATAAGTAGGATTCGTGACCCTTAGATAAATATTTACGCGCTTTCTCGATAGTTATGAAGCAGTGAGCACCTTTTCGCTTGTCGCCTTTGATTTCTAACACTCGGCCGTCTGAAGACTTGATCCTGATGATTCGACGGTTGCAGATGATCGTAGCCTCGTTATTCATTAACGAGTCTATGCCGATGATGACGTCGAACTCTTTCAACGGAATCGGGATAAGGTCGAGGTTGAACACGATATTGTCAACAAGCAGAGTACAGTTTCGATAAACAGAATCAACCATAACATAGTTGTTACTGGCTGTCTCAATATCAAGTATCACAGGGAGTTTTGATGGAGTTTTGGACAGTCTTCGAGCAAAAGCAGTAGATATAAATGAATGACTAGCACCGGAATCGAATAGTACGCGAGCAAGGATTGAGTTAAGCATGAACGTACCGGTAACCACGTCAGGGGTTTCCTTTGCTTCCTCGGCTGTTATCTGAAAAGCTCGAGTCTTTGTGGTTGGAGTTGCAGCTGATCTTTTGATTGTAGACCGTCCAGCTGACGACTGTGACTGAACTCGTTGCCCGCTGCGACACTGATACATGAAGTGTCCGCGCTTTCCGCATTTCGCACATCCAAGTCCTCGTTGGGGGCATTCTTCACTGCTGTGGCCAATTCTGTTACACGCAAAACAAGTGACGTCGTCTGGGTTACACTGCCCCATGTGTGATATTCTGCATCTCTTGCAGAATCATGGCTTGTTCGTTAAAGATGGACATGTCAGGTTCGCTGATGGAGCGTAGAGCTGATCGCCATACTCTAAATATCCCCTCTCGATCTTTCTGGCCGCTTCAACCATTTCCAGATAGGAATTATACTTTATCGCGCTCATCGGGTGTCGGTATCTTGGGTTGAGTCCTCCGCGAAATCTATTCATCTTCCTTTCTTCAGTAGCTACTTGATACGAGGAGTAGCCACACAGTCGCGAGAATTTATGCTCGTATTCATCAACAGTTTTGGTTCCCTGAGTTAGTTGCATCAGTTGAACCTCCATCTTGTCTCGTTGGTCGACCGGACAATACTTCGCGTTGAACATGTCTAAGAACTGCTCCCATTCTAGAGTCTGGATGACTTCCTCGCCATAAATGCTTCTCTGAGTCTTCCACCAAGCACGGGCAGCTCCAACAAACAACGCAGACGCATAACTCACCTTTTTCGATTCTAAGCAATCAAAGATTCTGAAAATCTCTTTAGTATGGCTGATCCAATCCATAGCCTGAATTGGATTTAGTGTACCCTCAAAGTTAAGGGCACCGCTCGCTTTGAAATCTTTAAATTTACAACCTTTTGGCTGTGCAGCTTGTGTTTCAGGGTTTGAGTTATCAGAATCAGTGTCATTATTCTGGACTTGCTTTTCTTTTTTGCTTATTCTTTTTATCTTCACGTTTCTTAGCTTCGGCGTCATCTCTGGACTGAAACTGTTCTTGCATAATCTTATTTTGTTGTTCAGAGTGTTGGGCTAATAGCTGTTGCATCATTTCAAACATTTGTTGGGGAGTCATGTTGTTGGGAATGTCACCTGATCCTGACATCTTAACTGAAAATTAAAATCATTTAACTATCAGTTTATAGACTTAGATCTATGTAGCCTTTTTCCCATCCTAATAGTCTGTACATCCTATCTCAGTTCAAACAACCTAAATGATTGATACATATGTATTGCTTCAGTTTGAGACCAAGTATACTCACGTAATACTTGATTCACTCAAACTATGGGCTCTGATACCATCCAGTGAAGACCACCCCTTACGGGGCGGTAGTCACGAGTCTAGGTCCCACATCATGCAATACGATATGAACCATATCTACCCAGACCACCATATTATCATCATCCAATTAGTACCAAAAGGGTTTGCTGAGTAGAGGTCTATGAGAACTCCTGTCTTGATCTTGTAAGACCTAAGTACTAGGTCCAGCAGGTGACTTTCCTTTATCTTTTCGTGTAAAAATATGAATGCAGCAACCGTAAGCAATGCTTAGTGAGTAAATAGATTTTCAAATTAACATGCATGGTCAAGCGGATCATCAGTCTAGCGTGATATGTCTTGGCTGCCGCTACAGCCCTCATGATTGAGACATAGAAATCATAGATTCGGATGATGCTCAAGCCACGCTCACGCTTAAATCGTGGGGATCAGCCACATACTGGGCTAGCTACCAGTAAATCAACATGGCGGAACATCGGAGGTCATTACCAAGTTCAATAGAACTGGTGAAATAGCCAGGTATAGAACAATAGACCGACAAGGCTAATCAAGCTGAATCAATATGTCCAAATATATGCAATGATGAAGCATACGTAATCAATGTCATGATAGCAATAATCTCAAAGCAATATCAGAAATGAAATGTAAATGCAATATCATATGAAGTGATGATCAAATAGCTATCATGATCCACTGTGCAACACCGAACCATGGTGTGCACAGGTCACAATCCAGCTGATAATATGAATGTCAAATCAATCTAACATCAACAATATGTCTCAACCGGAAATTCAAGCATGTTAAATCTGAATATCTATAACTCACAGATCTGGGTCTTTATCAAACAGATGTAAAATCTGCCACCAGAGTTATCTCAGGATTTTATCTTTGTCAATCTGTTCTCTGTCAATTCAAATCTTTGACCCGCTTTAAATCATTAAATCCTTGTATCTATGTTCAGAATTTCACTGAACCTGTCCAGAATATCGTATCATATCATGTCAATATCATCATCTTTTAGTCTTTAAATCTTTATTTCATCTGATTCTGATAACTTGTTCATTCATAAATCATTCTTTCATTCATATTCTTTGTTTCATTAAATTCTCAAAAGTTCAGTATATATATATATATATATATATTATTATATATAATCATTTTGCTAATTATCTTGTCAATTTATGAGTTGTCCATGTGTTTTATTTAATATATTCGAATTTAGGGAGTGGGGTTCGAATTTATGTATTAAATTAGAAAGCATTACATTCGAATATATGATTAAATTCGAAGGTATAGGATAAAATTCGAATTCCATGTTTCGAATATAGCCAAATTCGAACTCCAAGCTAAATTCTAAAACATCAAATTCGAATATGGGCATAAATTCGAATCCATAGCTTCGAATTTAGGGTTAAACTCGAATCCCATGATTCGATTTTAGCTAGAATTCGAGTTTGTTCCATGCATTTCGAGTTTGTTCATGACATCTCGAATTTGTTCATATTTTATAACTTTAAATCATACATTTCTAAGCCTAAAATCACGAATATGTTAAGTAATAAGTCTAGTTTCGATTATATTATACATAATCTATCAGACTTCGAGTTAATACTTAAGCTAAAATAACTTTAATCACCTGAAAATGTTAAATTCGAATTTTTCCTTCAAAACCGAGAACAAAGAAATCAGAAATCAACGATTTTTACCTCAAATTCGTTGTAGATTCTTGTTGTTTATCACTTCCTGTAACTCTTCCTTGATTAATACTCCAACTTGATTGCAAATTAGGGTGATTTTTTGATGAACTTTGTGAGATTTTTAGAGAGAGAGTAGAGAGAGAGTAGAGAGAGAGAGTAATGAGTGTTAATGAATCCTAAATTACGTTTATATACGTCATCTAGTTATATTTGCAACTTAACCCACTATTACTTCTGTATCATATATCTCTTTTATTTAATTATCTTTAATAATTTATTTAATCATAATTCATAATATTTATATAATTTAATTAAATATTTCATAACTTAATTAAATTATAATTCAAATAATGTAATAATATTACATTATCGGTTCAAAAATACTGAATTTACGACTGGATCAAAAATTAGGTTGTTACACACCTGGGGTACATACTGGATCCCCAAGGGAAGGTTGTGCTCTGTGCACAAAGGAAGAAAGGTGTATATGTTGTGGATATGAAATCTGCTGATCTCATAACTAAAACTTGCTTTATCTCAAGGAGCAATGCATACCTAAACTAGTTATGGCACAAAAGGCTGTCACACCTGAACTTCAAGAATATCAACAAACTCTGTAAGAAAGAGTTGGTAACAGATTTGCCTTCTATAACCTTTGTTAAGGATAAACTCTGCACAGCTTGTGAGAAAGGCAAGAAGCGAAAAACTTCTTTTAAATTCAAGAATAATTTTTTTATTGATACTCCTCTCTTCTTAATCCACACGGACTTGTTTGGACCTGTTAGTGTCCCATGTTTAGGAGGTAGAAGAACACTCTAGTATTGGTTGATGAGTTCTCCAGGTTTACATGGGTGATCTTCCTAAAGACCAAAGGAGAGGCTGTCAGAGAAATTATTTGATTTATCAAAAAGATGGAGGTTCTGAACTCTGCTCAAGTCAAGCAGCTTAGAAGTGATCATGGTATTGAATTGAGAAACAGTACTCTTGAGGACTTCTCTGAAGAAAGAGGGATCTCACAAAACGTTTCAGCTATAAGAACTCTACAACAAAATGGAGTTGCAGAAAGGAGAAATAGAATCCTCATTGAAGCTGCCAGAACCATGCTGTGTGCATCAGGTTTGCCTTCGTCATTTTGGGCCGAAGCTGTCAACGCTGCCTGCATCACTCAAAACAGATGCTTAGTGGTGAAAAGGTTCAAAAAGACTCCTTATGAGTTAATCAAAGGGAGAAGGCCAAATATAAGTTATTTCCATGTGTTTGGATGCCCATGCTTTATTCTGAATCAGAGGGATCAGCTGGCAAAATTTGAACCCAAAGCTGATGAAGGTGTGTTTGTTGGATATTCTGCTCTTTCTAAAGCCTATAGAGTATACAACTACAAAAGAAAGGTGATAGATGAATCTGTTAATGTCACCTTTGAGGAGTCCAGGAATGCCTCCACCAAAGCTGTTCCTGAATCAGTTTCAGGAGAGTTCAGCTTTGATGATTTAATACATTCAAATGATGAGGAAAAGGACTCAAAAGCTTCCACTTCACCCAGAGTGGAACCTGTTAACCACAATGGACATGATGATGATTATGTTGATACAACCTGTGTGAACAAGTGTACTGACATGGTTAATGCACCATGTCCAAAACCAATTAGATCACTGCCATGCAAGAAGAGCTCAATCAGTTTGAGAGAAACAAAGTATGGAAGCTGGTCCCTGTTCCGAAAGGTAAAACTATCATTGGTACCAAATAGGCACTGGCTATTCTATAGGTAAAGTGGATACCACAGTGTTCATAAAGAAGGTGAACTCTGATATTATGCTTGTTCAAATTTATGTGGATGACATAATATTTGGTTCTACTAATGAACATTAAGAATTTTTCACTACTCATGAAATCTAACTATGAAATGAGCATGATGGGTGAACTTACTTTCTTTCTAGGATTATAGGTTAACCAAAACTCAAATGGAATTTTTATTAATCAAAGAAAGTATACTTTAGACCTTCTGAAAAAGTTTAAATTTAATCAAAGTTCTCCCATCAAAACCCCAGTGACAACCAATGTAAAATTGGATGCCGATGCCTGTGGCAAAGCTGTTTCAGTAACAACTTACAGAGGCATGATTGGGAGCTGCTATACTTAACTACTACTAGACCAGATATTATGTTTGTTACCTATCTATGTACTAGGTTTCAAGCTGATCCAAAAGAATCACATCTAGCTGCTGTCAAAAGAATCTTCAGATACCTAAAGGGTACACCAGGTTTGGGTCTTTGGTATTGCAAAGACTCCAGGTTTGAACTAATTGGTTATTCAGATTCTGATTTTGCAGGGTGTAGACTAGACAGGAAAAGCACAACAGGTGGATGTCAACTCCTTCGTGGTAAGTTGATCAGTTGGTGTAGCAAGAAGCAGAATTCAGTTTCTACTTCGACTGCTGAAGCTGAGTACATTGCTTCTGGAAGCTGTTGTGGGCGAATCCTATGGATGCAACATCAGCTTGAGGATTATGGACTTGTATATAGGAAAACTCCTATTCTGTGTGATAATACAAGTGCCATAGCTATCTCCAACAATCCAGTATTTAATTCTAGAACAAAGCATATAAAAGTCAGATATCATTTTATTAGAGATCACATCCAGAAAGGTAATGTGGAGGTAAGTTTTATTTCCACAGATGAACAGCTTGCAGACATTTTCACGAAGCCTCTTGATGAAAACAGGTTTAATTACCTTGTAAGCAAGCTGGGCATGTTAAATAAAAGTGACTAAGTGTCATTGATGTTCTAAAGATCACTTGTTCAAACTTGTCCAAATTTAACAGAACAGCGTGGACAGGACAAGTTTTACTTGTCCTGTACTTAGCCAGTTTTTGAAAACCTGGACATCTTGGACATATAACAGGCTTGGCAAAATACGTTTTAATCTCAAACCTTTCTGTTGTACAAACTTCCATCCTGCTCACTCTCTCAATCTATCATATAATGCATAGTCTTGTAACCTGATCAGCTATTGAACAGTATCCACGATGAAACCTGTTCTCATTAAGCTGCACAGCTTACATGAACAGCTTGGGGAATGATCAGTTTGTGATGAAACCTGCTCTTCATAGGTTTGAACAACAGCTTGGAACATCAGTTTTAATTACCTTTCTTCACATTTAAGTTACTTAAATTATGTATTTATTTAACTTAATTACATGCGGATAATGTTTGTTAACCTATGTTAGTAGTTAAAAAGGTCAAGTGGTCTGACAACCGTTCTGACATGGCAAACCATTCCGTTTTTCATTGAAGAACATTTCCAATCAACCGCCCAAACCTTTCTCTCTCCTACTCACTCACATTCAAATCCTATAAATACCTCAATCACTGTTTCATCATCTTCTTCTTCTCTACTGCTTCCATAACTACCTGCTAAAACCCTAAATCGACTCAGTGTCAAGCATCGTTCATCCTACTACATTCTAAATGGCTCACCAAAACAACCCCCTGCTGCTAGTATTCATTGGTGATGATGTCCAAAAACATCCTTCTGTCACCACAATGCTCACACTCGAACCCACCAACTACATAGCCAACAAAACCATTCCAAAGAACTATGTGGCAAAGGGTTATGAACAGATGGTGGATTTTTTGCAAGCCCACCCCCTGAACTATGCATAGACCACCTCTCTTGGTGTCCTATACCAGGAGATGGTTTATTAGGTTTGGTACACCTGCTCATATGATCCTTCAACCAAAACCATCAGGAGAACCATTCTCAATGGCACTCAATTTATTGAGATTACTACTTCTCTTCTCAGGGAAGTTCTTCATCTTCCTGTTGCTGAAAAATATGACAAACCACCACAGCCTGAGGATGACCAGATGGGCAATCTGCTACGCTTCTGTGGTGTAGCAGATCCAAAAGTGGGAGCTACTTCATTTAGATGGGATTTGTCTCCAACATACAGTTATCTATTCGCCTTTGTGATGATGTCCTTAAGTTGCAAGGTTGGTTCCTTTTGACCAGCTTAGTAGAGATGAGATTCACATGGTCCTGCAGCTTGTGGATGGGACTACACTGAACATGGGTCGATGGATTTTTGTGAATTTGAGGAACTTGGTGTAGCAAGAACATCGCCCTGCTGCTGTAAGATACCCAAGGTCTTTAAGCCTCATCTTCAAACATGTCTGTGGTGAGCATGTCTACAACTTTCAACCTTTGTTAACTACTGCTGCATTCCCTGTCATTGGAATAGAGTCTTTTACACTCCAGTACTCAACAATGAGCCTCCTCTGTCCACTCCAATGAGGAGGCTACTTGGTTTGGTGGAAGGACCCTCTACTCAGAGGGTGGATTCATTAGCTGCTCCCAAAGGAAAATCCAAATCCTGGCCCAAACTGGTGAAAAGGGGCCTGTAATCAAGGGAAGCTGAGCCCGTCCGCAAGAAGGCTAAAACATCCAAGTCTGTCCCATCAGCCTCAGTGGCTGAGGGGGAGCAGACTACTTACCCTGGTTCATCGGTTGATCCTGAAGCCTTTGTGGCTGGTGCCTCTGTGGCACATGAGACCATGGAACAGGCTGACCCTCTTGTTCCTGACCCAGTCTCACTACTAATCCAAACACAAATCCCTACCACTTTTCCTCAATCCCCATCCATGTCCCAATACTCAAGGAGAGTCACTAACCAAGAAGAAACCAACCTCCCAAACTAGCCCCTCTAACCCCTCCCAACAGGAATCAGTTGAGAAAGAAGCAACCCCTGCTGCTTATCCTATTTTGGGAGAAATTTCAGCACCTTTGGAGCAGGCTTCACTCCAGTCCACCATCTGTCAGCCTAGACCCTCTGGTTCCTCCCAACAGGAACCAATTATACAAAAGGAGACTGCCACATCAACTCTCCAAGCCTCTCAACAGGATGAAGACATTGAAAGACAGGAGACCTCTCCACTCCACACTTAGTCCACACAGTCACCCCGTCTTACTTCTCATACACTATCTGAGTCTGCACGAGGTGCTCAAGCTGCTAGAACAGACCATCCAACAGATCAGCCTCAAACTTCTACTCCTAGTGATGTAGCTGTTCCACATCCAACAGCTGTTGAAGGACCATCAACCCAAGCTGATGAACATGAGGGAATAGAACATCCCTCTGGTGAGGCTGCTCCCTAAATGCACATTCCATCATCAGGCTTCACCACTGATGATGTTGAAATGCATATCCCCTCTCCCCTTGAAGAGGTGCCTAAACACCAAGGTACTGCTGAGGGAACAACCCCAGGTATTTATGAAGGGGCTACAATACCAGCAGCATCTGAGAGGCTACCAACTCCTACCAGTTCACCTCATGATGCAGATACAACCACTACAGAAGGTCCCTTTGACCCTTCCAAGCTGGGCCATTTAACTTATGCCCAAGCTATGGCGTTACTCTCTATAGTCTCCCTACCTTCCCCTACTGATCCACATACTCCTTAATCCTCACCATCTCCTTTCCATTCCTCACTATCTGCCCAATTCAAACAATCAACCTATACACCTCTATCCCCCAAAGATCTACCTTTGAAGGATCAGCTGTCCTTACTTACCAACAAAGTTGGTTCCTTTGGAAACCTCTATGACATCCATACCTTCTATTATATCAGAATCTGTGTCTGCTCAGCGTCAGGGGTTCCTTGATTCATTGAGGACTTCTTTCCCAACCCCTGATCCTCAAGCTGATCATTCCTCTCAGCTGCTTGCACTCACTGCACAGCTGCAAAACTATCCTCCATCCTCTCATCAATTCTTTCTGCCCAACAGGACTCTGTGTCCTCACTATCCGCTGTTTCCCAACAGTTGTCAGCTCTCCTTGACACTTGCTCAAACACTCTCCCTTCCACTTTGGCCAGCTTGAATACCTTAGTGGTCTCTCTGTCCAATTCAGTGTCATCAAACTTTGATGATATGCAAGATTCTCTTGAACTGAATCTTGCACAGCTTCAACACTTGGTGTTCATAGCTTCTGACAGGGAAGCTATTGCTCAACTTTCATCCCTTGCTACTTCTCACTCTACCTCTCTTCAAACATGTGTTACCCAACTTGCAGAGGTTAAGGATAACTTGGCTTTCTTAGTGCATAGCCTTGTTGGTTCCAAGCCTGCTGCCAAAACTGCTGCTGCTCAGCCTGTTGGATCCGTTCCTTCGGGCAGACCTGTTGTTGAAGGCTCTGTGCAATCTCCTTCAAAGGGGGAGAAGTTCTCTACCTCGAAGACCAAGTCAAAGGGGGAGAAATCTTCATCTCCCTTTAAGGGGAAATCAGCTTCAACAGGGCAAGCAGTAGGCATTTCCCAAACAGGTCTTGTTGCAGGTGTCTCCAAAATTACTGAAGCTGCTCAGCCTACTCAGGCTAGATCTCCAAGCCCTGCACCATCTCAGGGGGAGGAATCCATTCCTGGGGACAGGCCAAGCAAAAGGAGGCATTTGATTTTAGAACAGACTGAAGAAGAGGAGGAAGAGGAAACTGAAGCTGTCATAGCCACAACAGCTAAGGGTAAAAGAAAAGCCTCAGTGGATACTGACTATCTCAAGGCTGCTCAACTCAAATTCGATAAGTCTCAAGCCAGAGACATGGGCCTTCCTTTGGAGACTTATTATCAATTCAAAGAAGAGCAGCTTGAGATCCTAGAAAGACAAAAGAAAGAAGAAGCCTCTGCTAAAGCTGCCAAGCCTTTGCAGCCAAGGAAGCTAAAAAAATAAAAATGCCTTCCTTGGATGTACAAAGGAAATTATTGGAGGCTGCAAAAGAGTTAGTGATTGAGAAAGAGGGAGAGAAAGAAAAGGGGGCACAGGTCTCAGTGATCAAGTCAAAGCCATCATCCTCCTCAGCAAGAGCGCAAGTACACTTTCACAACTTGGCAAGGAAGAAATTCTTTGATGTGGCAAACAGAAGGCTTGCCAAGGAAAGAATTTTAAAAGCTTTCCCCATCTCAAAGAAAGACAAGTAGTGGAAGATTCAGATAACCAGGCTAGGTGCTGAAGGTTCTAAATTGGAAGCATATGAATACATTGATGTAGCTTGCATGGGGTACAGAGAGTGGGTTGAATTGGCAGTTGCCTTGGGTCGGTCAAAATCTGAAACGGCTAAGACTATCTTGGCATATGTCAAAACGCTGATGGAAAGAGTTAAGAACCTGGGCCTGATCTCAAAAGAACAAAGGGTACCTCAGTGGTTGAACCCAAGATTAAGGCCAGGATAAAGAGGAAGGATACTGAGCTGGAAGAACTCCTGATTATGCTTGATCAAGGCATCCTAGCTGTTGAGATCAAAGGAGTAAATCACAGCCTGCCCAGAGGAGCTGAACCTGAGGAAGATAAGCTTATAGAAGAGCCTGAGTTTAAGGTATTTTTTGTAGATCCCCTAACAAAAAAAAATGTGTTTCCAGAGAGCATCTGACCTGCACAAGGTTGGTATTAAACAACTCATAGCTTTTAGACTTGCCAACTCCTTCAAACAATCTTCAAGATGGAGAGCAACTATCTGGGAACAGCTGAAAGGCTTCTATGAGAGAGGAGAGCTTCAACACCCTGATTTCATGTTTCTTAGACATGAAATAGAAGAGATTGATGAAACCATGGAGCATTTCGAACAGTTGTTTGAAGAAAGACCACAACAGCTTGAAGGTCCATCTACTGCTGAGTAGATGAAGAATGGAAGCTGTTCGTAAGTTGGACAGGCTTACCATTATTTGCTCTTACTATCAACAGTCCAAATTTTTTGAAACTTTTCCTTGTACATATGTTGTACTCTATTACATTAGTTGTAATCTTTCTTATTACATTAGTTGTAATATACTTTAGTACATTAGTTGTACTTTTGTAAGAACATGTGTTGTTTGTAATCAATATCAGTGTATATATAAACTTATCTTTTACTTTACTTCAATGTTGCAATTTTATTCCAGCAAATGTAATGTAAAAATATATAGTGATCATTGATAGAATCAGCTTAAACTGATTATTGCAAATAGGGGGAGATTGTAAGGCACAAAAAGGCCTCAGTCAAACCTGTTATACATCTTAGGGGGAGATTATTAATCAAACTTGTTTGATGCACTTGAAGGTATAATTTAAGGTCTGTTAATGCCTTATTGAAACCTGATAAGTGATTTGCAATATTAGTCAAAGCTGTTTACCCTGTTGCATTTGTTGCAACTAAGGCAAATTGTCCAAGCCGTTCTACTCTGTTGAACAGGCTGGACATAAACTGTCTACGCTGCTCTAACCTATTGAGCAGTTTGGACAAATTCTAAGTGTTCTGTTCTCTGTGAAAAGAACCTGTTTGTGAATAGGCTAAACACTTTATGGAATATGTTTCCATGTCCAAATGTATTGTCTTGGACCAAGAGAGCAATTTACAAAGTCTAAGACAAAGTGGAAAACAGAAGCTGCTCAGACTGCCTACGCTGTATTGTTACATGAAGACAAAGTGGATATTTGAAATGGGTGACAGACCATCTCTTATATCAAAATGGCCGTAACAGAAGATGAAAGGTTTAAAGTTGACATTCTTCTTTTGGTTAAAGCCTTCTGCAACAGAGACAAAAAGGAAAAGACAAAGATTCTGCAATGTAAAGACAATACTGCTTTGTTACAACGTGCAAAAAAAGTATTCTTGTCTTTTTGGAAAGACATTACCCTATCTCTACGTCTAGTGAGGAAATTTCACTGGGATTCTCAGTGAGAGTATAAAAGGAAGCTTCTAAGGAATGTGAGAACCAAGAGTGTGATATTCAGAACGTGCAAAGAAGTGTGTTTTCATGCATGCAAAGTCTGCTTGAATAAAACAGTAAAGTGCGTCCAAGCTGTTCTTGTTCAAGCTGTCCGTCTGTCTGTCTTGTAAACAGTGAGTTCATATTTGTTAGTGTATTCATTGTAACTAGTCTGAGTGAGTCTTAGATTAGTAGTCACTATTGTTTATGTCATCTCACCTTGAACCATTCCGCAGTTCAGGCTTGTTTGTAATTGTTAGTGCATCCTGTGTGACGATAGCAGTCTAAGTATAAATGATATTTTGTAATAGTCCAAGTGTTCATAATTGCACATAAATTCATATGTTTGATATATGTTTGATATTAATATTGATTGTATATATGTTTGAACTTGGTTGTAATTGATGCTTTACAATAAGTTCAAACATATGTTCAAAGGTAAGTTCAAACATAAGTTCTGGAACAAGTTCAAAGACAAGTTCTAGAATAAGTTCAAAGGTCTAGAGTCGAACTTATGGTGGACAAGTTCGCGGGCTTGGGCCTTCTCGAACTTGTCCAAGGCAAGTTCGAATCTGAGGCCTATAATTAAGAGTTAATCAGTTTTGATTAAGAATCTTTGCAGAAATTACTTTCCGGGCGGTTACGAACTTGCAGAGAGATTTCAGAGTGTTCTTGGAGAGAATCACGTGTCGGGACATTTGGGTTTACGTCTATTATCGTGTGTGTCTCTGTGTTTCGTGTGTGTGATCGATCCGTTAAACCGCTAACGAGGATTCCGCACTCGTTGGACGGCGTCACGTCAAGATTGGATCTGTAGGTAGGTGACCTTACAAGTGGTATCAGAGCCATAAGGGTGTTCATCGTGTTCATCTTAAACATTCTTGGTTTCTTGGCGTTTTGGACGGAAAAAAATCACATTTTTAATATGTTTTTCGAGTTATACAAGCAAAGTAACGGAGAAAAATTCTTGTTGGTTCATTTGTTTCAGTGGAAATCATTATTTTTGGTCTTAAAAATATTGGTTTAATCTGAAAACTTGAAAAAATCGAATTTTTTGCCGTTTCTCGAACTTGCGGCGCTCGAACATACGGGGTATTAGGGTTCATTCGAATTTGTCAGAAATCTCGAATTTGTCAGAAATACGCTCCTCTCGAATTTGATTTAGGGTTTCCTTCGAATTTGGATGAGATTCGAACTTGTTACATTCGAATTTGTCAGATTTCGAATTTGTCAGAAATCTCGAACTTGTCAGACCTTCGAACTTGTTGATTTCGAACTTGAATAGTTTCGAATTTAATTTCAAACGAATTTAATTTTAAACTAATTCGAACTTGCCTAAGTTCGAAAGGGTTTATTTTAAATTAATTTTTAAATTAAATTATCTAAGTTCGAATACAAAAAGTTTAGAAAGGATGACCAGTTTGCAAAAGTTCATCGAAATGGATCACGAGGTTGGCAAGGCAAATTCTCCGCCAAAACTAATGAGGTTGGAAGACTACTATTGGTGGAAGGATAGGTTTGCCGATTTTGCTCGTTTCAATGACATGCAAATGTGGATTTGTATCGATGAAGGATACATTCCACCTACACAAGAGTTTGAGGGCCGTTAGAGAGTCTTAACATATCAAAAAATGAAGGATGATGATAAGAAACAGTATGAGGCCAAGAACAGAGCATTTCGAATCATCCGAGGGTTCGCAAAGGAAGGACCGAGATGCTAAAACAATAGTTCGCAATTTTCAAAGCATTGAAAACCGAAAAGCTGGATGAGACAATAACAAGATTCTATCATTTACTGACAGAGCTGGATAATCACGATGTCGAGTATCGTGAAATTAAGAAGATAGAGAAACTTCTTGATGCTTTACCTGCGAAGTGGGAAATGTACACAACGCTTATAAAGTATGATGAAGAAAAATTCAAAACTCTTACTCTAGAAAGAGTTATTGGTACGCTGAGGGCTTACAACTTTCAGATACTTAAGAAGGAAAGGGAATATGAACAAGTCCAAGATCCAGAGATGTATTTTGGGAAGACAAAACCTTCTGTCGCAAGTGAACTGAAAACAGCTACAGCTTTCTTCACAGGTGAAGCGACTATCCCACTGGAGGTAGAAGAAACAAGTAGTCGGACATTCTTAGGGTATTCTAAACCGGAAGATAAACCGACTCACTCAGCATCTATTTCTCAACACTACACAAAGATGCCTATGAGTGCACAATCAGCCGAAACACATCTGAATCTTTTGGCTTCGTTTGTTGCAGCGTACGGAAATTGTGTACAAGGCAAAATTAACGATCCTGCATTGTGGGAAGAAGACTACGATCAGGTGGATCCTGATGACTTGGAGGAAATGGAGCTTCAATGGCAACTGGCCATGGTGACTCAGATGGTCAAAAGGTTCATGAAACGAACAGGCAGAAATCTGAACGTAGGCAACAGTAAAATTGGGTTCGACAAATCCAAGGTTAAGTGTTATAATTGCCAAGAATTAGGACACTTTGCGCGAGAATGTCAACGACCCAAAGTTGAAAACTATCAGAATCGATCTTAGGGAAGATATTAGTCTGGTAGTTCGGGTAATCAAGCAAACATCGCTGGTCTGTTAACAAACGTATCATCAGACAGACAGTTGGATGGGACTTACGATTGGAGTACTCATCCTGAGTCGAACGCTAGAGCCTTCATGGCTGAAGTGATAGAGACTGGGGATGACGGAGCAGAGGAAATGACAGAGGACAACAAACTGAATGATACAAGTCCTGTGTTGGTGGAGAATTCAGACAATCAGACCATTCTGGAGTTTGCCGCACAGATGGCTAACGTGGAATTGGATCACAAAAAGGTAATTCTGAACTTTTCTACACTTCGTGACTTATGTGTTTTATGTGCTACTTCCAATGACAGATTGAACTTAGTTCTAGAAATGCATAATAACTTAACTACTCAGATAGATCACTAAAATCAGATAATGCTAGTCTCGTAGATATTAAAGAAGATCTTAGGAATAAGCTGAAAGCAGATGATAAAGATGTTATACTTCTGAAGGAAAAATTAAGTGAGCAATGTGTTAGGATAGAACTTATGTATGAGCATGTTGCGGCTTTATCCAAAGAACTTACCATTATGGAAGTTGAGTTAGCTGAATCAAGAGTTAAAGTTGCAGAGGTAAATAGTAAGTTAGAAACGTTTAGGAACTCTTCACTAAATCTAGGGAAAATCTTAGATGCTCAACGTCAATCTAAGAAACCAGTAGGTTTAGGTTATCAAGAGAGTCCTCCACCTTTCAATGATAATTATGTGCCTCAACCTCAGGATAAAACTGATAAACCAGTCGAGTCAGAGGTAGCAGCTGAAACTGTATCTGAATCTGATAAGGATAAATCAACTAAGGTGTCTAATAATAACTCTACGATTAAGAAAGTCAAGTTTGTGCAGTATTCTAGTGACAAAATTCTAGGAGAAGCTAAACCTGAAGTTAATAATCAGAAAGAGGAAGTAGTCACGATAGTCGAAAAGAAAGAACATGACACGAGTGAGACACCAAAATCAAAGGGCACTCATAAGAAGTCGATTGATAAGATGTCTTGCTTTAGATGTCATGAGAGGGGACATGTTGCATCTAGCTGTCCATATAATAAAGTAGAGTCTGCACCCTCTAAATTAGAGTCTAGACCTATTGTTGGAAAGCCTGAACAACATAAACCAGTATCTAGTGTTGCTAGCATAAGTGGTTCTCAAAACACTGAGAAAATTGTGAATGTCACACCCAAGACCGTTGTTAGACAAATACCTGTGTTGGTTAGACCAAATGAAGTGGTTAGGACTAATTCGCCGAATAGAGTCCCTAATCAGTCTAGGTCAGGACCTCAACAAGCTTATAGGAGTACAACACCTATGTAAGGTCTAGACACTACAGATCTATCTAGACGCGAGACCGTCAACGAGTGCGGAATCCTCGTTAACGGGTTGACGGAAACAACTCTCACTCGGAACACGGAGACTATCAACAAGCTGTACGAACGACGACGGACGCACCTACGAATTGATTCTCTCCGAAACAACACTTAAAACTCTGATAAACTCGAAATCGCCTTTTGCTTAATCTCTCTCGAATTCTGCAAAAAGCCCCCTAATGATTCGAGTCTATCCCTAATTATAGAGGCTCATTCGAGTTTGCCATGGGCCAAACTCGAAACAGGCCCAAAGCCTATTCGAGTTTGTCCCCTGGACACTCTCGAATCAGCCTTATGGATTAAATTCGAATCTGCCATAGATTCGAATCCTGTTCACTTTGTGAATTCGAATTTAATCAAAATTCGACTTTCACATATTAAACCTATATTTGAAACTTATGTTTTTAACTTATGTTTGATTTTATCTTTGATCTTTATGTTTGAACTTCCTGTAATTCATTACATCAAGTTCAACCATACAATCAATAACTATCAAACATATATAAACACTTATGTCAAATACTCGTTAATATTCAATGCTTTGCAGTATTACTTAAACCAAAATGCTAATCCACTTAGACTGCTATCGTCACACAGGGTGTACCAACAGACTCCCCCTTGACGATAGCTTCTAACAATTTTACACATTTGATTAAGTACTTTGTTTATTTATTTAAACCACTGCCAGCATACAAACCTTTCTCGATACACACTTTAACTACATTTTCATATTTCCTAGCCTCGCTATCCATATGAGCGCCGCTTGAGATTCTATGAGCGTGCAGCACTTGTAGGTCATCTTTAGAAAGGTTTACAAGGTGAAGGGGATCGTAGACTCTAAGAATCACCTTTTCTTCGAAGTCCTCCATCACAGCTTCTCCTGTCTCACTTTCCACATACCACCAATTTAGATTTTTCATGACGTCCTGTGGCATTGGCTTGAGAGGAACCTTTCTTAGACATCTAACTGGTTTGTATTGTATTTTCATCCACGGACGACCAGTTATGTCACACCCTGCTACCTTGGTTGGCAGCGAGACGTGACGAGTGCGGAAGCGTAACCATAATTATAACGAACGACCACTATATGGACGTTTTCGAAATATTACATCATTAAAATTTAAAAATGTATTAATGTTTTACAAAATGAAAGGAATGAAGTTCGCGTAATACAGAGATTCTGATACATAATTAATGCGTCCAAAAATAATGCGGTCAAATCTCCGTTAGTTTCGAAATATGCATGCAACTCCATGAAATGCGGAAGCTTGAAAGTTGGTGTATCCGAAGGCACACTTGCCTTAATTACCTGAAAATACATACTAAAATACGTCAACAAAAAATGTTGGTGAGTTCATAGGTTTACGCGAAAAGACCAGTTGTATGGACATTATCAGATGAGTTGAATTTATAAAATCATAAATTCCATGAGATGTATTACATAAACCATCATGTCACCGAAGCTTAATTAGAATGAGTTTGCCCCGAGCAGTATTCCCATACGTAATACCGTGTGTTGAATATATATGCACCCGCAGTTAGCTAAACCACTAACCCGAGTGGGGGACATGACTCCCAATAGATCTATCCACAATATATTCGCGCTTGCAAACAAATGCAACTAACGATTTCATGATATAAGGGCGGAAATCACATATGTAATACATAATAGAATCGAGAAGTTTTTGTGTCCATATAAAAACGAAGCATGTATTTCATCCCAAAACACAATAATGTGAAAAAAAGGGACTATGAAGACTCACCTTGTGGATTTTTGGATGATGTTTTTGGATCTGAGTTGAACACTTGTTTGAATGGTTGAGACTCGTCCTAATATTTTTACGAGTTCGGGTCAATATCATCATAATACGTGTTTGAATATTTTATGTACTTGGGGGTGATGTATAAATAATTTCGTGGGATTTTATATGTTGATACTGATTTGTAGTTATGTTCAAGTAATTTATTTAAAAATATAATTTGTTGTATTAATTCTGATTTACAAAAATAATTTTAAGTAGTTTATTTCCAAGGACATTTTGATGCATGCATGCATACGTATGTACATATGTATTTATATATATATATATATACGAAAATGCATACATATATATACGAGCATGTGCATCATTATGAAAGGGTATTCATATATTTTGCATGGAAAATTTCACGAGTATTATGAAAACCGAGTTGTAAATGAAAAGTATTATATTTTAGTAAATATATTTAATTTCTTATGTTTTATAAATTTTTAAGGTGGAAAATAAAGTAAATATGAAAACTTACAAAAGGTTTGAAGAACACTTGAAATCTTTAAATATGGTTGGCCGATTTTCTTTCTTGAGAGAATATGTGTGTTGGTGTGATTTTTGGAAATGGGTGTTGTCTTCTATTTATAGAAGAAAAATCGGTTATTTAAATTAATGATAAAGAAATTAAGATTTAGTGAAATGATGAAAAGAAAAGGTAGATCGGTTGAGTGTTGGACGAAAATAAGTGTGGTCGATTTCATGATTGTATGTTGCATGGAGTTTATTAATATAATAATACAAAAGTACAAGCTAGTTGTCCTTTAAAGGACAACTTACTTTTTAGAGTGATAAGTAGTATGGCTTTTCAATTTTTTTATTAATAAAAGTACAAAAAGGCGTGCAAAAGAGGTGGCAGCATTTATTATCAACGTATTTATACTTACATACTTAGAAAAATTTCTGGAAGGTTAAACTCAATTCATGTGTGAATCGAGTTTTATGTAGTGTCAATCGAGTTTTACAACATTATGCCCGAGTTTTATCACACTTTGATCGAGTTTTATGCCTTTGTCATTCGAGTTTCATATAGCTATAGTCGAGTTTTATACAACATTGCCCGAGTTTCTTGCTTCTTTATTCGAGTTTCATCCCTTAGAAATCGAGATTTGTATCTTCATCATTCGAGTTTAATACTGCATCATCCGAGAAAATTGTTTCTTTATTCGAGTTTCATCAAAGTGTTATTCGAGTTTAGATCTTTACTAATCGAGTTTCATTATATCATTATTCGAGTTTATTACTTCTTTCAGCGAGATTCATACAACACCATTCGAGTTTATTGATCATATGATTCGAGATTCATATAACTTCATTCGAGTTTCTTACTTCATTATTCGAGTTTTATATTAGTTTAATTTTTGAGTTTCATACCTTATTTTTAGGCCAGTTGTTACAGTCTACCCCTGTTGAAGGAATTTCGTCCCGAAATTAGCTCGTGTTCTCCTCTGCTTGGACTTTTGAAAACAGCTGGGGGTACTTCTCTCGGAATTGATCTTCGCGTTCCCAAGTAAACTCAGGACCTCGTTTAGAGTTCCATCGGACCTTTATTATTGGAATTCGACTGTGCTTGAGTTTCTTGACTTCTCGGTCCATTATTTCCACCGGTTGCTCAATGAAATTCAACTTATCGTCTATCTCCAACTCGTCCATGGGTATCACGAGTGATTCATCAGCCAGACATCTCTTAAGATTGGATACGTGGAAGGTATTATGAACGTTACTAAGCTCTGGGGGTAGATCGAGTCGGTAAGCTACCGGGCCAATTCTTCTGGTGATTTTGAATGGTCCGATATAACGAGGATTGAGTTTTCCTCGTTTTCCAAAACGGATTACGCCTTTCCAAGGCGAGACTTTCAGCATCACTTGATCTCCCTCTTGGAATTCCAAATCCTTCCGTCGGATGTCTGCATAACTCTTCTGTCGATCCTGCGCAATCTTCAATCGGTTCCGAATCTGGCTATCTTCTCTGTAGTTTCCTGGATGATCTCAGGTCCAGTAATCTGACTATCCCCTACTTCAGCCCAACAAAGAGGTGATCGACACTTTCGTCCATAGAGTGCCTCGAATGGGGCGGTCTTAATGCTCGAGTGATAACTGTTGTTATAAGAAAACTCAACTAATGGCAGGTGTCTGTCCCAACTTTTTCCAAAGTCGATGACACATGCCCTTAGCATATCTTCCAATGTTTGAATCGTTCTTTCACTCTGACCGTCCGATTGCGGGTGATAGGCTGTACTCATATCCAGACGCGTTCCTAGTGCTTCTTGCAATGATTGCCAGAACCTTGACGTAAATCGGCTGTCTCTGTCTGATATAATGGATACTGGCACCCCATGCCTTGAGACGACCTCCTTAAGATAGGTTCGTGTTAACTTATCCATCTTGTCAGTCTCCTTGATTGGCAGGAAGTGTGCGGTCTTGGTCAGCCGATCCACGATCACCCAGATGGTGTCATAACCTCCAGAAGTCTTTGGCAACTTAGTGATAAAATCCATGGTGATATTTTCCCACTTCCATTGGGGTATCTCTGGCTGGACTAGCAATCCTGACGGCCTTTGATGCTCAGCCTTAACTTTTAAACACGTTAAGCACTTGCTGACATAAGTATCAATGTCAGCCTTCATGTTTGGCCACCAGTATGATCCCTTCAAATCGTGATACATCTTGTCCGACCCTGGATGAATAGCATATCTTGTTTTGTGCCCTTCATCCATGACCAATTTCCTTACGCCCCCAAATTTCGGTAACCAAATTCTGCCCATGAAGTATCGACATCCATCTGACTTAATTTCAAACTGCTTATCCATGCCTCTCAATGCTTCATTCAGCAGATTATCCTCCTTGACTGCCTCTTCTTGTGCCTCTCGGACTTGTGAGTTTAGGTTTGATTGTATAGTCATGACCAAAGCTCGGACTTTCAATGGCTTAACCCGTTCCTTTCGGCTTAGGGCGTCAGCTACGACATTTGCTTTTCCTGGATGGTAGCGAATCTCGCAATCATAGTCGCTAAGAAGTTCCACCCAACGTCGTTGCCTCATATTTAACTCTTTCTGATTCAGAATATGCTGGAGGATTTTATGGTCCGTGAACACCGTGCACTTGGTTCCATACAAATAGTGCCTACATATTTTGAGAGCAAACACCACTGCTCCCAGTTCCAGGTCATGAGTCGTATAGTTTACCTCGTGAATCTTGAGCTGTCGTGATGCATAAGCGATGACCTTGTCCCTTTGCATGAGCACACAACCTAATCCGTTGTGCGAGGCATCACAGTAGACTAAAAAATTTTCAGTCCCCTCGGGTAGGGACAGAATTGGTGCACTACACAACCTCTGCTTAAGCAGCTGAAACGCCTTTTCCTGCTCTTCACCCCAGACGTATTTCACATCCTTACGGGTCAACTCTGTTAAGGAACCTGCTATCTTAGAGAAGTTCTCAATGAATCGCCTATAATAACCGGCAAGTCCTAGAAATTGGCGGACTTCTGTGGGGGTTCTAGGGATTGCCCAGTTCTTTATGGCCTCGATCTTTGATGGGTCAACCTGAATTCCCTGACTGTTGATCACATGCCCAAGGAATTTTACTTCTCGCAACCAAAATTCACACTTTGAAAATTTGGCATATAGCTGCTCTTTCTCTAACAACTCCAAGATCAACTTGAGATGTTGTTCATGCTCTTCTTTACTTCTGGAATAGATTAGGATATCGTCTATGAACACTATTACAAATTTATCCAGATATGGTTTACACACCCGATTCATGAGGTCCATAAATACTGCTGGTGCGTTGGTTAAACCGAATGGCATCACCTGGAATTCGTAATGTCCATAACGAGTTCTGAATGCCGTCTTGGGGATATCTTCTTCCCGAACTTTTACTTGATGATAACCGTAGCGCAGATCAATCTTTGAGTAGAAGCTAGATCCCTGTAGCTGGTCAAACAGGCCATCAATCCTAGGGAGAGGGTAGCGGTTCTTTACCGTTAACTTGTTTAGCTCTCGGTAGTCTATGCACATTCTGAAGGATCCGTCTTTCTTTTTAACGAACAAAACCGGAGCTCCCCAAGGTGAGGAACTTGGTCGAATGAATCCTTTATCCATCAATTCTTGCAATTGATTGGATAGTTCTTGCATCTCAGAATGTGCGAGCCTATATGGGGCTGTTGCGACCGGTGCAGCTCCTGGCACCAAATCGATTTGAAATTCTACTTGCCTAGCTGGAGGAAGCCCAGGCAAGTCTTCCGGGAATACCTTCGGGTAGTCACGTATTACTGGAATATCTTCAAGTCGTTTTTCCATCGACTCTTTTTCTACGATCTGGACCAACACTGCATGACAACCCTTCCTAAGACATTTTAATGTTCTTAGGCCGGATATGACATTCAATTGTCGGTTCTTCTTTTCCCCTTGGACCGTGAGGACTTTCTTCTTACTGAGTGGTATTCGCACCACTTTCTTACCACACAAAATCTCAGCCTGGTTATGTGACAACCAGTCCATACCAATCACCACATCAAAACTTCCGAGTTCTATAGGCATTAAGTCTATCTTAAAGGAGTGATCTGCTAGCTTCAGTGTGCATTCCTTAACGATACTACTTGCCTTTATTATTTTGCCATCCGCCAGTTCTATTGTATATGAGTTGTCTAAGGGAAGAGTAGTAACATTCAACTGCTGGCTAAACTTATCAGATATAAAGCTCCTATCAGCCCCAGTATCAAAGAGTACGTAAGCGTAAATATCGTTTAGGAGAAACGTACCTGATACCACGTGGGGGTCCTGACGAGCGTCTCCTGCTCCCAACACAAATGCTCTCCCCTGAGCTCCTCCTTCGTTCCACAATTTCGGACACTCACTCTTGATGTGTCCAGTTGCGCCACATTCGAAACAGCCCCTCGGGTTGCTACCACTGGCACCCGGGGCTCCGGATCTACAATCTTTGGCCATATGGCCCAAACGTTTGCATTTTCCGCATTGGGTTGGACAGGGGCCAGGGTTGCGGTGGAAGGTGCATTTGGTGCAAAAAGGCTTGGTACCGGTATAGCCTCTCCTTGGCTCAACTCCTGCTACATAGGCTTTAACGGTCTCGGGCTTCTTGGACTGTGAACCCGCGTTCTTCCCGGTCTTTTCTTCCCACTTTCTCTTGTTTTCTCCGGCTTTGGCTTCGTTCCTCCGGGATACCTGGTCCATAAGATTGTTGGCCATTCTGATGGCGTCCTGTATGGTGGATGGGTTGGAGGCTGTGACGTTTCCTTGTATTTGAGGAGCGAGTCCCCAAATATAGCGTTCAATCTTCTTGTATTCCGGAGTTACCATTTGCGGACATAGGATACTCAGTTCATGGAATCGGTTTGTATATCCTGCAATGTCCGTTCCTTTCATTGATAAGTTCCAGAACTCCGATTCCATTTTCTGGAGTTCGTTTCTCGGACAGTACTCGTCCGTCATCATCTGTTTCAATGTGGACCACGTGAGCTGGTAGGCTTCGTCAATACCTACAGACTGGACGTAGGAATTCCACCATGTGAGAGCGCTATCTTGCAAGGTGTGAGTAGCAAATTTCGCCTTGTCTCCCTCAGCACACCCGCTGACACGATATACGGATTCTAATTTTTCAAACCAACGGATCAAACCGACTGCTCCTTCGGTTCCATTGAAACACCGGGGTTTGCAACTTAAAAACCCTTTAATCCCACAACCTTTCGTGTGAGTTTCAGTTCCTCCCGTGGTGCGACTGGCACCACCATCCCCATTGGCTGTGCTATTCCGGTTTGCCTCGTAGGTAGCTATGGCAGCAGCCACCCTTTGTGCAACAAGCTCTTCAATGTCAGCTGCATTCATTGTTCGTTTTGGCGGCATTGTCTTGAAGTTTGAAGAAAATCATAGTGTAAGAAGTTGAATCTTAAAGATGCAGCACAATACTATAATCATCAACCACAATCTCATAAATATCTTGGGAATTTTCATTAATCATTCGAAATTTTTCTTACATTAGGGGCGGGTTATTACCCGAAAATTTTTATCCTATGCTATCACATGATATTTTCCCTACTAATACAAAGGAAATTGAAAAATACTAGGTGTGGGAGTGATCAGGGGTCTCTCCCTTTTCCATCGCACTGAGGCGCTGCGTCAGCTCCTCGACCCGGGCTTGGCTTTCGGCTAGTTGCTGCCGAAGCTCATTCAGTCCGTCCTGCTGTATAGCAAGGGCGTGCTGATTGGCCCAATATATGTTGGAGTTTTGCAACTCCTCCCGCTCTAAACGAGCGGTCATCTCCCCGATATCCAGGTTAAGTGACCGAATCTGGTGGTCATGCCTGGTAGACCTTGCGACCAAAAGTGGTATGGTCTGGTCGGCCGGCTCTTGGGTGAGCGATGAGACAGGTGCGGAGGATGGTCCTCCGATCTCGAAGTTTGGAGGAATTCCTTCCATCTGCCTCCACTCGCGGAGGGTCTCTGGTATCCAGGTCCATCGCCGGGCGTCTACCCGTCGGTGTGGGGGATTGGCCTGGGGAGTCGGAACAGGAATAGTCTCCCTTCTGGGTATGTTTACCCGTTTCCAGGGTGTGTACAACATCTTTGGGCCGTTAGGGTAAGGACTATACGGCTTATATGATGGTTCGGCCGGGTGGTATGGGACGCGAGCAGGGACCGTCGGCGGTGAGGGATCCTCTTCCTCCATCGGCTCTTTTTCGGATTCCTCCATCGGATCTTCCGAGGGGTCCTCCTCCTCCGAGGTTTCTTCTTCTGGGAAGACTTCCGTGGCCGTGGGACTTGCGGGAGTGTATTCCTCCTCTGAGTCAGATAGAATGATAGTTTCTGGATGGTTCATAGTTTCTGCTAACAAGGTTCATTTGTAATCTTTTAGTTAGTTACAAAAACATTCTTAAAATCAGCAAATTTTATGTGCAGTTATAGTCTAGGGTACTAATGCAACCTAGTTCACTATAATTATGGCTCTGATACCAATCTGTCACACCCTGCTACCTTGGTTGGCAGCGAGACGTGACGAGTGCGGAAGCGTAACCATAATTATAACGAACGACCACTATATGGACGTTTTCGAAATATTACATCATTAAAATTTAAAAATGTATTAATGTTTTACAAAATGAAAGGAATGAAGTTCGCGTAATACAGAGATTCTGATACATAATTAATGCGTCCAAAAATAATGCAGTCAAATCTCCGTTAGTTTCGAAATATGCATGCAACTCCATGAAATGCGGAAGCTTGAAAGTTGGTGTATCCGAAGGCACACTTGCCTTAATTACCTGAAAATACATACTAAAATACGTCAACAAAAGTTGTTGGTGAGTTCATAGGTTTACGCGAAAAGACCAGTTGTATGGACATTATCAGATGAGTTGAATTTATAAAATCATAAATTCCATGAGATGTATTACATAAACCATCATGTCACCGAAGCTTAATTAGAATGAGTTTGCCCCGAGCAGTCTTCCCATACGTAATACCGTGTGTTGAATATATATGCACCCGCAGTTAGCTAAACCACTAACCCGAGTGGGGGACATGACTCCCAATGATCTATCCACAATATATTCGCGCTTGCAAACAAATGCAACTAACGATTTCATGATATAAGGGCGGAAATCACATATGTAATACATAATAGAATCGAGAAGTTTTTGTGTCCATATAAAAACGAAGCATGTATTTCATCCCAAAACACAATAATGTGAAAAAAAGGGACTATGAAGACTCACCTTGTGGATTTTTGGATGATTTTTTTGGATCTGAGTTGAACACTTGTTTGAATGGTTGAGACTCGTCCTAATATTTTTACGAGTTCGGGTCAATATCATCATAATACGTGTTTGAATATTTTATGTACTTGGGGGTGATGTATAAATAATTTCGTGGGATTTTATATGTTGATACTGATTTGTAGTTATGTTCTAGTAATTTATTTAAAAATATAATTTGTTGTATTAATTCTGATTTACAAAAATAATTTTAAGTAGTTTATTTCCAAGGACATTTTGATGCATGCATGCATACGTATGTACATATGTATTTATATATATATATATATATACGAAAATGCATACATATATATACGAGCATGTGCATCATTATGAAAGGGTATTCATATATTTTGCATGGAAAATTTCACGAGTATTATGAAAATCGAGTTGTAAATGAAAAGTATTATATTTTAGTAAATATATTTAATTTCTCATGTTTTATAAATTTTTAAGGTGGAAAATAAAGTAAATATGAAAACTTACAAAAGGTTTGAAGAACACTTGAAATCTTTAAATATGGTTGGCCGATTTTCTTTCTTGAGAGAATATGTGTGTTGGTGTGATTTTTGGAAATGGGTGTTGTCTTCTATTTATAGAAGAAAAATCGGTTATTTAAATTAATGATAAAGAAATTAAGATTTAGTGAAATGATGAAAAGAAAAGGTAGATCGGTTGAGTGTTGGACGAAAATAAGTGTGGCCGATTTCATGATTGTATGTTGCATGGAGTTTATTAATATAATAATACAAAAGTACAAGCTAGTTGTCCTTTAAAGGACAACTTACTTTTTAGAGTGATAAGTAGTATGACTTTTCAATTTTTTTATTAATAAAAGTACAAAAAAGCGTGCAAAAGAGGTGGCAGCATTTATTATCAACGTATTTATACATACATACTTAGAAAAATTTCTGGAAGGTTAAACTCGATTCAAGTGTGAATCGAGTTTTATGTAGTGTCAATCGAGTTTTACAACATTATGCCCGAGTTTTATCACACTTTGATCGAGTTTTATGCCTTTGTCATTCGAGTTTCATATAGCTATAGTCGAGTTTTATACAACATTGCCCGAGTTTCTTGCTTCTTTATTCGAGTTTCATCCCTTAGAAATCGAGATTTGTATCTTCATCATTCGAGTTTTATACTGCATCATCCGAGAAAATTGTTTCTTTATTCGAGTTTCATCAAAGTGTTATTCGAGTTTAGATCTTTACTAATCGAGTTTCATTATATCATTATTCGAGTTTATTACTTCTTTCATCGAGATTCATACAACACCATTCGAGTTTATTGATCATATGATTCGAGATTCATATAACTTCATTCGAGTTTATTACTTCATTATTCGAGTTTTATATTAGTTTAATTTTTGAGTTTCATACCTTATTTTTAGGCCAGTTGTTACAAGTTAGAGGATCAATTCGAGTATGGTCCATTACTCGTTTACCTACCCTTGGATTGAGCCGTTCGAACTTCCTAGACCTCCCTTCTTTTCTTATGATCTTTGCAATTATTTCAGCGTAAAGGTCGTTGCCGATGTTGATTAGCTCCTTCCATGCTAACGCTTTTATTTCAATCTTTGGCAAGGAGTTGAACACTTTCAGAGTTTTTCTGAGATACTGGAGACCATCTTTTCTTTTGATAATGAATAGCTGCAATTCCCGATCAAAGAACCAGCTCAATATACTTCCTGATAGCTCTCCAGTACCCGGCACACGTATCTTCTTTTTCAGCTCCAACTCTCTTTTCTCTGCCCTAAACCATAGTTTTCTTTTTTCTTCGTTGGTAAGTTCTCTGGCAGGTTTTTCACTTGCTGATTCAACATTTAAAGTAGCGTTTACCACTTCTATGTCAATCATATGATTTCCTTCCGTTATGTAAGTATCTGTGATGGGGTTTTGCTGAACAATGATCTCATTTGCTTCATCATCTTTATCAACACAAACTTCATCATCAGATTTCCAATCTGTTACGTCTTCCGGCATAAATTCTCTTTCTTCTAACTCCTCCATTTCATCTTCAAAATCAAAGCCAAGGTCCATAGGGTCGTCATCGATATCCATTAGTGCTTCGATCATTTCGTGTATCTCCGACTCTGTGGCTTTTGAAGGACTAGCTTCACCTCCTTCACCTCCCAACTGACTCGGCTCCCCCTGAGTCTCAGCATGCTGAGCAGCAGAAAATTCTAATGGCTCATTATGTCTTTGCGCGCTGGGATCATTGCCGTCATTATCTTCATCCTTATCTTCATCGCTGGGCAGCTCTACTTGATCCCGGCAGCTTGTCTCCCCCTGAGCCTTTAGATTTTGCAATAATTGCTCAATCAGGGAGCGCATCGATCGTATTTCAGCCGCTTGATCAGCAACAAAGGTTTTCAGCTCCTAGTTGTCTTCCTGAACTTTGCCCACAACCTTCTTCAGCTCGGCATTCTCGATGTCTATTTTGGCATTATGCTTCTGAATTTCACCGAGAGCCGTTATGAATGTGGATGAAGTGGATGGTATGGATTGTATGGGGGTTGGTATGATTGGAGATGGAATGTACGGTTCAACAGGTGGTGATTGTGGTGGAATGGTAGATTGAGCGGGTGAAGGTGGAGGTATTTCTGGCTGTGCAGCAGAAGCTGAGGTAGCTCCCTGCATAAAACGATGGCGTTTTGCCCTTTGCCTTGTGACCAATGGAGCAACTTCTTCTTCCTCAAAATCAGAGTCATCAGACTCCCTTGATGCTCGTCGCCTTGTAGCTTCTTCAGTCACTACCAATCGCGATCCATATGTTCCTATTTGTATGGATGGTTCTTCATTTACAGGCTCTGGAACTTCAACTTCAATCTCTTCCATTTCTTCAGACTCAGAAGTTGAGATGGCTTCACCTTCTGGCACTGATTGATACTCATCAATTAGCCTAAAAATGTCCACTTCACCTTCCGGAGGCTCTAACAATTTCCCAACTAACTCTGCCGTAATTTCTTCATTTGCATTTGGACCCGCTTCCCAAATCTCTTGCAGCGTTTGATATGTCTGATCAGTTTTCGGAACAGATACCTGTGGTGCAGTCGAAGGACCAGCCTCTTGTGACTCTTGAACTTGACTAGTTGAAGGCCTATCTGCCTGTATTTGACTCGCTGAAGGTCTTTGACGTCTTCTCTGCTGCTGTTGTTGTTGGCTGTGGCCTTTGTTGTTGTTGACGCTGTTGCTGTGGCTGTCGCTGTGGAACTTGCATCTCTCCTGCCCAATTGGCATCTTCAGGGGCCACAAAGTTCGGGTCGATTATAGCACCAAACAAAGGTCCCTCCACTCGGATAGCCAGCCTTCCTCTATGAGCTGAACAATTAGCAAATATGCGCTTATCGATTACCGCAACACTTTGAATTTCATTTTACGGTGGCAGATTTGGCAAGAAGTGCCTGATGAGCATCATTACAAAGCGAGGATAAAGCAGAAATCTTTGCTGCTCCGGAGCCGTTATCTGATGAACGAACTCTGAGAAGAACATTTCTGAAAAACTGAACTTCCGATTATAGACCAGCGCGATCATCCCTGATTGGATCTTCGAAACTATATAATCAAATCCAGCTTTCTTTGCAGCGAAACAAACCATGAACACATGCGCGAGATATCGCCATTGTCCAATTAGCCCACTCTTCATATAAGATGTCTTAGTAACATCTAAAAAAAAGGCCATTCTTGTAAATGCTGCCTGCCTGATTGATAATTGGAAATCAATAGGCCCATCTTCCTGCTCCTGAGTGCCCAATTGAAGCACTTGACGAAGAATATCAGTAGAAAACACCAACGGATTACCAGCAATCCTTGTCCTAAGAACTGTCGGAGTGACAGTGCAATCGACTTGCAGATGTTCATCGAATTGTCGCACGTACGGAATGACAATTTGGATATTATGTGATACTGCATACGCGATTCTGGACTCAACTAAGAAATCCACCATCTGGCGGAAAGCCTGCTTTCAGGGATCGCATGGTCAGGGGGAATGACCATATTATGCTTCGGAACAAATACTCTATCCGCCATGTCTGCACAATATATCAAATAAAATATTAGAATTTATAAAAATGAATAAACTTGTTTAAATTCAAATTTGTTTTATTTTGAACTTGTGTAAGTACAAAATTCAACACATATGAATTTCTACAAATTTAATTAAAATTTAAATTGAATAATTCAAATAAAATGACAAACTCGAACAAACACATTCGAATTAACACTTTTTCGATTTTAATGTATCATTCGAGTTTAATGACCAATTCGACTTTACTGACAAACTCGAATATGGCCATGAACAGACTCGAAGGAGTCGGCCACCATCATCACTAAAAACCATGATTTTAACCATTTTGGACTCAGAAAATCACATCTATTAGTCCTACTAGGTTCTAACCAATGATATTAGTAGTTAATTTGACTTTTCACCAGTTCAAAGTTTGTAATTTTGAAAAACAAACTTTCTACCAATAAAACTTCAAAATCTAATGATTTTGGCTTAAATACAGTATAATACTACTTAAATCTTGTACAACACACTTGATTATACCTAGATCTATGAGTAGTATCGAACCCACACGGACAGAAACTCGACAAATAGTTGATTTCTTGAAAACGACAAACTCGAGAGAATAGATTCGAAATCGCTAGACAAACTCGAGGGAACAAATTCGAAAACAGATGAATTAATGACCATTACTGTTAACCTATTTATGCCACCAACCTTCGACTTTAATATCAGTTTCGAATCTATTGACAGATTCGAGCCCTGTTATTTTCGAGTTTAGCTTAAACTCGAATGTACCCTGAAACTTTGAAAATTTCGAAAATTTTTGAAATAAATTCAACTTTTTCAACCTTTTCAACCTTATTGTGTAACGGAATAAACTATGTCAAATCTTTTACCCTAAGCACAAGATTTTCACGCAATGTTTATTTTATCCAACTATGAATGCCCCCTCAGTAATTTTTGACCTTTTTCCTAAAAGATAAAATAAAATAAAATAAAATAAAATAAAATAAAATGAAAATAAAGATAAAATTAATTTAAAATAAAATTAAAATTTTGAACAAAAATTAAACTTAGACTAAACTACATAATTTATTTAAGATTACTACCTATACTAAACACTAAACAAAATATTTTTGACGAGCATAGTCAAAGAAAGGTTCAATCAGATAGCGTTGTCAGATACGCACTTTCAGTATTTAAACTTTCACACTTAGGAATTTTTGATCCCTTTGATTGTTTGGTGTGACATACACTTTTAGCCGATTGTTGGTATTATTTTCCCTTTAAACATGCTACATTTCGGAATATCCCTTGGCCTTTTTATTTATCATGAAATTATCTTACGTGACTCAGACATAGACATACTTTTATGATCAAGGCATACAGACAATGATTCTAACTTGTTGGTATTTGCAAACTTTCTTTAAAAGACAAACATCGGACACAGGTCTGTATTTACATACAACAAAGTGTCTTTGTTTGACTTAAGGTTTATTTTTAAAGCTAGCAAGACAGCGGTGACAGGTCTGTACCGACGTACAATAAAGCGACTTATCTTGCTAACCCGAATCAAAACAGAGGCAACAGGTCTGTACTTACGTACAACAGAGTTACATGTTTTTTGACTCTCAATTCCTTATGATTTTTCTATGCTTTCCATTTTAAGATGTATTTGATGTTGCTATACATCCCCAGAAAGTTTGCATACCTCATTTAGACTCAAAGTTTGTATGTCTCGTACATAAAAATTAAGACCGATTGGTCATACATCTAAGTTAGTGACACGTTTGACTTTTTCTTGAATATTTTATTAGCCTTGAGACTCCCTATATGTATAATGCCTACCAACACATCAAACTAAAATAAAGTATAACACTTAGAATTTTAGGTGCATTATGTGTGAAAGCCTAAACACTTAGAGTTTGTAATGACTGTGCTAATTTTCGTCACTTTGAACCTATGCATCTAAGACTTAACTCTTTTTCTGATATTCTCTTTTTTTGAATTTTTTATGGTTTTCTCTTTTTTTTTTTTTTTTGTTTTTCATAAGAAATAGCAAGAAAATAAAATAACCTACTAACTTACTAAAAATAGAAACTATCCTAATTTAGTAAACTTACTATAAAAAGAAAGAAAGACTACAGCTATAAACGGAAATAAAAATTCTACTAAGGTCAATTTACTCTGGGTTGCGCATTCCATTTAGTTGAATAAAATATTCAAACCGTGACTTATCAAAGGCTTTGGTAAATAAATCAGCATTATTATCGTCCGTTGCCACTTTTACCAATTTGATTAAGTTCTTTTCAGCACAATCACGAATAAAATGATGCCTTATGTCTATGTGCTTTGTTTTACTGTGTTTAAATGGATTATTCGTTATAGCAATTGTAGATTGATTGTCTATCCTAATAGGAGTTTGAGTGTAAGCCAAACCGTAATCCCGCAATTATTGTTGTATCCACAGAACCTGTGAGCAGCAACTACCAGCAGCCACATACTCGGCCTCGCACATTGACACGGCTACCGACGTCTGTTTCTTGCATTGCCAGGAAACCAGTCTCCCTCCTAGGAATTGACAACCTCCAGTTGTTGACTTGCGCGTCAAGCTACATCCTCCGTAGTCAGAATCCGTGAACGGCTCCAATTCCAGATCTCCCTCCGCGTGATACCAAAGTCCCAGCTTCGGTTTCGACTTGAGGTATCGTAGAAACCGCTTCACAGCTTTCATGTGCATCTCTTTCGGATTAGCTTGAAACCTAGCACAAATACACACAGCAAACATGATGTCAGGTCTTGAAGCAGTTAAATACATAAGTAATCCAATCATGGCCCGATATAACGTCGGATCCACATCGGTATCACTTTCAGTACCCGGTCCGAGATTGTGATTCACTTGAATCGACGTGCTGAAATGGGCTGTCAGTTTCGTCCCTTCCATCCCGAAGCGTTCTAATATGTCGTAGACATACTTCGTCTGATGGATAAACATTCCTTCCTTCTTCTGGTCAACTTGCAACACCAAAAAGAAATTCAACTCGCCCATTGCACTCATCTCGAATTTCAACTTCATCACCTTCTCAAAATCCTTGCACATTTGTTCGTCTGATGATCCAAAGATGATATCGTCGACGTACACTTGTACCAAGATGAAGTGTTTTCCCTTTCTCTTAACGAACATCGTACTATCTATCCTACCCCTTTCAAACCCGTTCTCTAACAGATGGTTGGATAAAGTCTCGTACCACGCCCTTGGTGCTTGATGCAATCCATACAGAGCCTTATCTAATCGATATACTCTGTCTGGATATTTTGGATCTGTAAATCCGGGCGGCTGTTCTACATATACTAGTTCCTTCACTTTCCCATAGAGGAAAGCACTCTTAACATCTAGTTGATATACCTTAAAGCCATTGAAGGAAGAAAAAGCCAGAAACAACCTAATGGCTTCCAGCCTTGCTATTGGCGCAAACACCTCATTGTAATCGATTCCCTCCTCTTGGTTGAAACCCTTTACAACTAACCTAGCCTTGTTGCGAGTGACTATACCCCGATCGTCTCTTTTGCACTTAAAAACCCATTTGGTTCCTATGGCAATTTCCCCTCGAGGTAATGGAACTAACTCCCACACTTCTAGTTTCCTAATCTGAGAGAGTTCTTCCTGCATCGCTTCAACCCAGGAGTTATCCTTTAGTGCCATTTGCACATTTTTCGGCTCTACTTGCGAGATGAAACAAGAATAGAGGCAGGTATGAAAGGCCTCAGAGTCATTTATCACCGACAACAACACAGTGTTGTTATTTAAACTACTCCTAGTTCTCACACCCTCATTAGGATTTCCTATGATGCTTTCTATAGGATGGTTCTTGTTGATCCTAGATGTCTCTATCTCGTCAACTCTCAGATTATCTCCTAAGTTAGATCCTATTTCACCTAATAGGGGAACATCCTCAGATTCCACATTTTCCTCCTCGTGGACAGTTTCCTTAGAGTTGGAATTTGTTGTCTGAGTTTGATTCTCAGTTGAAGGTGCTCCTGGATCAGTGGCTTTTGGAGATCCATCTTCAGTTGTAGTAGGCTCAGATGTGGATTGAAATGTAGTCCTTGGAAAGGTATGACCTTCGTCATTCAGATTCAACGTCGCCAAGTCCTTTTCGATCGTACCTGCATTTTCATCCAAAGGAATGTTAAATGACTCAAACAATTTATCATAGTCAAATATCCATTTCGGACCTGTTTGGGGTTCATGTGTATAACTTGTGACTTCAATGTTATACACAATTTCTACTGTACCATTCGTTTCGTTAAAAACCCGTTTGTTTGGTGAGTTCGGCACATAACCTAGGAAGTATCCTTCGTCAGCCTTTTCACCAAACTTAGGTTGATGTTTTGTTCGCAATAAAGTACATGGTACCCCAAACGGTTCGAAGCCAGTTAAATTAGGTGGCCGTTTATTCAAAATTTCATAACAGGTTTTGTTCAAAGATTTGACAGTTAGGACCCGGTTTAAAATATGACATGCGGTATTCACTGCCTCCCCCCAAAACATGGTAGCAAGCTTTGAATCCGAAAGCATAGTCCTAGCTGCCTCAATCAATGTCCTATTCTTTCGTTCGGCCACCCCATTTTGTTGAGGCTCATACGGTGCACTAAATTGATGCACTATTCCCTTTGAGAGGCAATATACACAAATTACAGTGTTTTTAAACTCAGTTCCATTATCACTACGAAGCCTTTTAACCCGTGTTCCATAGGATTTCTCCACTTGGTCGAAGAACCCGATGAGCTTGGAAGCCGTCTCGTCCTTTGTACCTAGAAATAAAACCCAAGAAAATCGTGAGTAATCGTCAGTGATAACTAAACAATACCAACTACCACCTATACTCCTTTGTTGATTGGTCCGAAGAGGTCCATATGCAGCAAATCGAATGTGGTAGCGATGGAGTTCTGAGTCTTGGATTTGTGTGCCTTCTTATGTTGTTTGCCCTTCTTGCAAGGTAGACACTTATCCTCGAACTGAAAACTCTTCATAGGCACACCTTGCACCAACCCATTTTTCGTTATATAGTTCATTTTTCTTAGGTGCAAGTGTGCCATGCGTCTGTGCCACAAAACTGATTCAGTCTCCGAAGCTTTAGACAATAAGCAGATCGGACCCATCGAAGATTCCGGCTTGTTCATATCGAGCATGTACAAGTCATTCTTCCTTGGTGCCCGCATTAATATCCATTCTTCAGGATTCTTGAACCTCGGTTTTAGCACTAACGCTTTAGTGTCAGTGAAAAACACTGAATTCTTCTTGTCACAGATTTGAGATACACTAATGGGATTGTGAACCAGTTTATCAACATGATAAACTTGATCCAACTTTATCGTCCCATTAGTGACCACTCCAGTACCCGTGATGTTGCCTCCTTTATTTCCCGCGAATGATACAAATCCCCGATTCCCACCCTTGAAGTTTGTAAGCAGACTTCTTTCCCTCGTCATGTGCCTGGAGCATCCACTGTCGATGAACCATTTGTTGTTTGGACCTGTGGTTATCTCCTGCACATGAAAGAAAATAGGTTAGTTATCACGAGGAACCCAAGCCATAACTGACTTGGTTATCCAATTCTCGTCCACATACTTAAACTCTTTCAAATACCCATCTCGCCTTTCAGGTGACTTGGGTCGTTGAACAGAATTTTGTTGTGGTGCCGAGTGATGTAAATTCACTCTTTGCCTTTGAGTAGGCATTTGTTGTGGAGCTCTTGAATATTTACGATTATATTGCATTTCAGATTGAGATCCCTGAGCTCTAACCAGTGTGTGATGTCTAACAGGAGTATGTGACCTAACTGGAGTGTATGCTCTGCTAGGTGTTGTGCTCCTATATTGTTGTTGAGGACCAGACCTAGAGTGATTAACGACTCGATTTGGTGAATTAGTCCTAACCACTTCTTTTGGTCCACCTTTTACCGGTATATGTTTCACAACTTGTTTTGGTGTAGCCTGCACAGTTTTCTCGGTACTCTGAGAACTACTAGTGCTCGCCACACTCGTTGAAGGTTTAGTTTGTGTTGGCTTCCCTGTCTTAGGTGTAACTTCAATTTTCCTAAGCGGACAGTTAGAAGCAACATGCCCCTTTTCATGGCATCTAAAGCAAGACATCTTGTCAATGGACTTCTTGTGTGTGCCCTTAGACTTAGGTGTCTCACTAGTGTCTGGTTCTTTTTGTGTGTCTATAGTGACTGGTTCATCGTCCTGATCATTAAAATCAATTTTATGTTTTCCTACAGATGTTTCACTAGAGGAAGACACAAATTTGACTTTCTTAATCTTGACGTTTGTATCAGTCACCTTAGGTGTATTTTCTTTTACAGGCTCAGACACAGGTGCGAGTATTTCCTTTAAGTCTTCTGATCTCTCTGTTTTCTCCTGAGGTTGAGGCACATAGTTGGCATTAAAAGGTGGAGGAATCTCATGAAATTCTAGACCTACAGGCTTTTTAGATTGGCGTTGAGCATCTAAAACTTTTCCTAGGTTCAGACTTGAGTTCCTAAACTTTTCTAGGTTACTATTAGCCTCAGCTACCTTCACCTTAGTTTCAGCTAGCTCTACTTCTTTGGTCTTAAGATCTTTGGTCAAGGCCTCTACATGCTCATACATCAGTTCTAATCTAACACACTGCTCACTCAGTTTGTCTTTAAGAACTATGACATCTTGTGCATCAGCTTTAAGCTTGTCCCTATGATCTTGCTTAATGTCATTCAGGCTAGCATTGACAGATTTTAATGACTCATTTTGAGCAGATATATTTTTATGTGATTCTAATACTAGATTCAACCTGTCGTTAGAAGTAACACATAAAACACATAATTCATGGAAAAGAGAGTGATTCAGACTGACCTTTGTGTGATCTGATTCGACGTTGGCCATTTGAGCGGCAAACTCCAGAAGCGTCTGATCATTCGACTTCTCCACCCACATCGGACTGCTTTCGTGTTGACTGTTGTCCCTTATGTTCTGCTCTTCCCCTTCACATCCACTCTCAGTGACTTCAACCATAAAGGCTCTAGCGTTAGATTCCGGATGTGAGCTCCAGTCGTAAGTACCATCCAGCTGTCTGTCTGATGTGACGTATTATAACAGACCAGCTATGTTGGCTTGACTGGATGATGAACTCAGAAGATATCTCTGTTGAGACTGGTTCTGAAACTGTCCATGAGACTGATTCTGCCCTTGGTAAGTATCTACCTTCGGTCTCTGACACTCTCTGGCAAAGTGTCCCAAACCTTGACAATTGTAGCATTTGACCTTGGACTTATCAAAGCCAATCCCTTTATTATTCATGCTCAGATTTCGTCCAGTACGCTTGATGAATCGCTTAACCCGTTGGGTTACCATGGCCAGTTGCCATTTGAGATCCATCTCCTCAAGGTCGTCAGGGTCTACCTGATCGTAATCTTCATCCCAGAGTGCAGGATCGTTTATTTTCCCTTGAACGCAGTTCCCATATGCGGCCACAAATGACGCCAATAGATTCAAATGTTCTTCGGCCGATTTAGCGCTCATGGGCATCTTAGAGTAGCCCTGAGATGTTGATGCCTGTGTTGCCTGAGGTTGCTGTTCTTCCGGTCTCACAAACTCTAAAAACGCTCTATTCTGTGTGTCGTCAGTCTCTGCTGGTGACGACGATTCTCCGGTTAAGAATGCTGTAGCAGTCTTCATATCAACTGCCGCTGAAGGTTTTGTTGATTTTCCAAAATACATGGCTGGATTTTGGACTTGTTCATAATCTGTTTCGGCCTTTAGTAGCTCGAAATGATAAGCCCTCAGCGTTCCCACTACATCTTCCAACGATTGGGTATAATACTTATCTTCATCAAGCTTAATCATAGCCACGTACATCGCCCATTTGGCTGGTAAGGCATCAAGAAGCTTATTGTTCTTTTCTGTATTGCTATACTCAATGCCATGACTCTCCAGCTCTGTCAGCAGATGATAAAAGCAGGTGATGGTGTCGTCCAGCTTTTCATCCTTCAAAGCCTTGAAAATCGCAAATTGCTGTTTCAACAACTCCATGCGCTTCCTCCGAACCCTTGGATTACCCTCACACCTCTTTTCCAGCGTCTCCCAAAACTCCTAAGATGTCTTTTGATTGCGGAATGTGTGTAGTATGTCCTGAGGCAATGCCATTCGAATAATTGAGAATGCTCGGTTCTCGGCTTCATATAGTTTCTTATCATCCTCCTTCATCATTTGATATGATAAGACTCTTTGACGGCCTTCAACTTCTATTGTAGGAGGGATGTATCCTTCGTCGATACATATCCACATTCGCATGTCGTTGAAACGCACAAAATCGGCAAACCGATCTTTCCACCAATGCGGAGTATTAGCCTTCCCGACTTCATGATCCATTTCCAGAAATCTTTGTAAATTTGTCATTGTTTCAAAAGTAATTGAATTTTAACTTAATAAATTTAATTCGAAATTAATTTAAGTTAATTCTTTCGAATTTAGATAAATTCGAATATAATTAAGTTTAAACCTATTTGGGATTAAATTCGATTAAGTTCTGAAATTCAATTAAAGTCGAAATTGGTGACAAATTCGAAAGTCTCAAACTCGAAGGTCCAAGCAAACTCGAAACGGTCAAAGTCGAATCCCAGCAAACTCGAAGCTCCTATTCGACTCTAGACCAAATTCGAATCAAACTCGAACACTTTAAACTCGAAACACTCAAAAACAAACTCAAAAGGAGCGGATTTTTGGTTAGACTCGAAACTAAGCAAAACCCTAATTACTCCTAACAGATTCGAGAGCCGCAAACTCGAAAAACGGCTAATTCCTCGACTTTTTAACATTTTGCAGATTAAATCAATATTTTTACAAAGAAAAGTATTGATTTCGATAAAAAACGTGAAAAACAACAAAGTATTTCCCGGATCCCAAGTTGTTAAGCTCGAAAAACACCAAAACTTGAGAGAATAACCGTCCAAAAGCGTCAAGAAACCTAGGATGAACACGAAGAACACCCCTTAGTCTCTGATACCACTTGTAAGGTCTAGACACTACAGATCTATCCAGACGCGAGACCGTCAACGAGTGCGGAATCCTCGTTAACGGGTTGACGGAAACAACTCTCACTCGGAACACGGAGACTATCAACAAGCTGTACGAACGACGACGGACGCACCTACGAATTGATTCTCTCAGAAACAACACTAAAAACTCTGATAAACTCGAAATCGCCTTTTGCTTAATCTCTCTCGAATTCTGCAGAAAGTCCCGTAATGATTCGAGTCTATCCCTAATTATAGAGGCTCATTCGAGTTTGCCATGGGCCAAACTCGAAACAGGCCCAAAGCCCATTCGAGTTTGTCCCCTGGACACTCTCGAATCTGCCTTATGGATTAAATTCGAATCTGCCATAGATTCGAATCCTGTTCACTTTGTGAATTCGAATTTAATCAAAATTCGACTTTCACATATTAAACCTATATTTGAAACTTATGTTTTTAACTTATGTTTGATTTTATCTTTAATCTTTATGTTTGAACTTCCTGTAATTCATTACATCAAGTTCAACCATACAATCAATAACTATCAAACATATATAAACACTTATATCAAATACTCGTTAATATTCAATGCTTTGCAGTATTACTTAAACCAAAATGCTAATCCACTTAGACTGCTATCGTCACACAGGGTGTACCAACAACCTAGAAGGACGTACACTCCATCTAGGTCTCACACTCCTCAAAGACATCAGCACCAGGTAGAGCCCAGGGATATTAATCTTGAATGCCATATAATAGAAACTATTCAAGGGCTCAACAGCAAATGCCTACCCAAAGGCCATGAGTGAATTTAAATCACTCCGCACCACAACAGGTTCTCAATCAAACACCCAAGTCACCTGAAAGGAGACGTGGGTATTTGAAGGAGTTCACGTATGTGGATAAGAATGGTATTACCAAGTCAGTCATGGCTTGGGTTCCCCGTGATAACTAACTTGTTTTCTTTCATGTGCAGGAGTTAACTATAGGTCTAAACAACAAGTGGTTCGTCGACAGTAGTTGCTCTAGACACATGACTGGGGAAAGGAGTCTGCTCACAGACTTCAAGGGAGGGAACAAGGGATTCGTATCATTCGTTGGGAACAAGGGAGGACATATCACTGGTACTGGAGTGGTCACTAATGGGACCATCACACTTGATCAAGTTTACCATGTTGATAAGCTTGATCATAATCTCATTAGTGTATCTCAAATCTGTGATAAGAAGAACTCAATAATTTTTACTGATACTGAGGTGTTAGTGCTGAAACCGGGATTTAAAGTAATTGAAGAGTGGATAATGATGAGAACCCCAAGGAAGAATGATTTGTACATGATGGACATGAATAAATCGGATCATCAATGGGAACAAAATGTCTTCTATCTAAAGCTTCAGAGTCAGAATCCATCTTATGGCACAGAAGCCTGGCACACTTGCACCTAAGGAAAATGAACTACATCACTAAACATGGTCTGGTGCAAGGTGTCCCACTGAAGAGTTTTCAATTCGACGACAAGTGTGTACCGTGCAAGAAAGGCAAACAACACAAGAAGTCACACAAGTCAAAAAATCAGAACTCGATAGCTTCTACTTTCGATTTGTTGCATATGGACCTATTCGGACCTATCAACAAAAAGAGTATAGATGGTATTTGGTATTGTTTAGTTATCACTGATGATTACTCACGTTTTTCATGGGTTTTCTTTTTAGGTACGAAGGACGAAACAGCTGTAAAGTTTATTGGGTTCTTAGACCAAGTCGAAAACTCCTATGGGACGAGGGTAAAACTTATCAGGGGTGATAATGGAATAGAATTTTAAAGCACAGTAATTGGTGTATATTGCCTATCCAAAGGCATAGTGCATCAATTTAGTGCACCATATTGCCACAACAGAATGGGGTGGTAGAATGAAAGAACAGGACTTTGATTGAGGCAGCAAGGACCATGCTCTCGGATTCAAAGCTTCCTACCATGTTTTGGGGGGAGGCAGTGAATACCGCATGTCATGTTTTAAACCGGGTCCTTACTGTCAAGTCACTGAACAAAACCTGTTATGAAGTTCTGAATAAAAGACCACCTAATTTAACAGGCTTTGAATTGTTTGGGGGTACCGTGTACTTTATTGAAAACAAAACATCAACGTAAGTTTGGTGAAAAGGCTGACGAAGGATATTTCCTAGGTTATGTGCCTAACTCACCAACAAAAGGGTTTTTAACTAAACAAATGGTACGGTAGAAATTGTGTTTAACATTGATGTTACAAGTTATACACATGAAGCCCAAACAGGTTCAGAGTGGTTATTTGATTATGACTTATTTTTTGAATAATAACACGGTGCTGTTATCAATGATCAACGACTCCGAGGCTTATCACACTTGTCTTTATTAATGTTTCATCTCGCAAGTAGAGCCGAAAAATGTGCAAATGGCACTGAAAGACAACTCTTGGGTTGAAGCCATGCAAGAAGAACTGTCACAATTCAGAAAGCTTGATGTATGGGAGTTAGTGCCGCTACCTCGAGGAGAAGTTGCAATAGGAACCAAATGGGTTTTTAAGTGCAAGAGAGATGATCGGGGTATTGTTACTCGCAACAAGGCAAGACTTGTGGTGAAGGGATTCAACCAAGAAGAGGGAATTGATTACAACGAGGTGTTTGCACTAGTGGCAAGGCTCGAGGCAATTCATCTGTTTCGGACCTTTGCGTCCTTCAAGGGATTTAAAGTCTATCAACTTGACGTAAAGAGTGCCTTTTTGTATGGAAGGGTGAAGGAATTGGTGAACGTTGAAAAACCGCCTAGATTTACTAATCCAAAGTATACTGACAGAGTGTATCGACTCGATAAGGCTCTGTATGGATTGCATCAGACACCAAGGGCATGGTATGAGACACTATCAACTCATCTTTTGGACAATGGGTTTGAAAAAGGGAGAATTGATTACACATTGTTCGTGAATAGAATGGAAGAAGACTTTATATTGGTACAAGTGTACGTGGATGACATCATTTTCGGGTCATCAAACTAACAGATGTGCAAAGATTTTGAGAAGTTTATGAAGTCAAAGTTTGAGATGAGTGCTATGGGAGAACTGTACTTCTTTCTGGGTTTGCAAGTTGAACAGAGGAAGGAGGGCATGTTTATCCATCAGACGAACTATGTCTACGATATTCTCAAGCACTTCAGGATGGAAGGAACAAAGCCGACTGCTCATTTTACTATTCCTTTTTAAGTGAATCACAATCTCGGACCGGGTACAGAAAGTGATACTGATGTGGATCCGAATCTATATCGGGCCATGATCGGGTCACTCATGTATTTAACTGCTTCTGGACCTGACATTATGTTTGTTGTGTGTATTTGTGCTAGGTTTCAAGCTAATCCGAAAGAAATGCATATGAAAGCCGTGAAGATTCTGAGATATCTCAAGTTAAAACCGAAGCTGAGACTTTGGTATCACTCTGATGGAGATCTAGAATTGGAAGCTTACACGGATTCAGACTATGGAGGTTGCCGCTTGAATAGGAAATCAACAACTGGAGGTGGTCGATTCCTAGGAGGGAGACTCGTATCCTGGCAATGCAATAAACAGACTTCGGTAGCCGTGTTAACGTGCGAGGCCGAATATGTAGCTGCTGGTAGTTGCTGTTCACAGGTTTTGTGGATACAACAACAATTGCGGGATTAAGGTTTGACATACACTCATACTCCCATTAGGATAGATAATCAGTCTACAATTGCTATAACTAATAATACAGTTAAACACAGTAAGACAAAGCACATAGACATAAGACATCATTTCATACGTGATTGTGCTGAAAAGAACTTAATAAAACTGGTTTAGTGGCAACGAAAGATAATAATGCTGATTTATTCACTAAAGCTTTTGATAAGTCATGCTTTGAGTTGTTAGTTCAACTAAATGGTATGCGTAATCCAGAGTAACTTGACCTTAATATATATATATATATATATATATATATATATATATATATATATATATATATATATATATATATATATATATTTCTAAGTTAGTAGTTTAGTAGATTTTATTTTCTTTTATAATAAATTAGTAGGTTAGTTTATTAGCTTATCTTAAAAAATTGAAAAAAAAAAAAAAAAAAAAAAAAAAGAGAGAGAGAGAAAAAACCATAAAAATTTCAGAAAAAAGAGAATATTGAAAAATGAGTTAAGTCTTAGATACATAGGTTGAAAGTTACGAAAATTAGCACAGTCGAAACAATCTCTAACTGTTAAGCTTTCACACATAATGCACCTTAAATTCCAAGTGATATGCACTTTCTTGTTTGATATGTTGGTAGGCATAATACACAAGGGAAATCCTAACAGCTAATAAAATAATCAAGAAAAAGTCATATGTGTAACTATCTTAGATGTATGACCAAATGGTCTTCATTTCTATGTTAGAGACATACAATGATTTTAAATGAGGTATGCAAATTTTCTGGGGGATGTATAGCATCATCAAAATACATCTTAGAAGAAAAGAAAAGAAAATTTTTTGATAAGAGGGAGTCAAAATAAGTCGCTTTGTAGTACGTAATTAAAGACCTGTCACCTCTGTTTTGAATCAAGTTAGCAAAATACATCGTTTTGTTGTACGTGAGTACAGACCTCTCACCGTTGTCTTGCTAACTTAAAATAAACTCTAAGATAAACTAAGACACTCTGTTGTATGTAAATATAGAACTGTGTCCGACGTTTGCCTTTTAGAGAAAATTTGCAATACCAAAAAGTTATAATCATTGTGTGTCTGCCTTGATCATAGAAGTATATCTAAGTATGCGACACGTAAGCTAGTTTCTTGATAAATAAAAAGGCCAAGGGAATTTCAAAAGTGTTAAATGTTTAAAGGGAAAATCATACGACAATCGACTTGGAATGTATATCACGACAAACAATCAAAGGAATAAAAAATTCCTAAGTGTGAAAGTGAAATACTGAAAGTGCGTTTGACACCGCTATCTGATTGAACCTTCTTTGACTTTCTTGCAAAAATATTCTGTTAGTATAGGTCGTAATTTTTAAAGTAGTTTTGAGTAGGTTAAGTTTTATTCTTATTCTTATTTTATTTTTAGTTCATTTTATTTTACTTTATTTTATTTTACTTTAAGTAGCATAAAGGTCAAAGGTCAAAGTTACCAAGATGCATTTTTAGATGAAGGAACAAATATTGCGTGAAAATCTATTGGTTAGTGTGAATGAGCTTGCAAATTTGTAAAATTCCGTTACATGAAAAAGTTGAATTTTATTCAAAAATTTTCAAAATTTTCACTTAAGTTCGAAATTCAGACAAATTCGAACTTAACATCGAATTTGTCAGGAAGTTCGAACTTATACTAAGTTCGATGGTGGTTGATATAAATAGGTCAATAGTACTTCATTTAAGGCACCTACTTTCGAATTTCACTTCTCGAACTTGTGCTCCGGCGATTTCGAACTGATTCTCGAACTTACCGTTTCTCGAATTTCGTTCTATTCCTCGAAGTTTTCACTTTATTTCACGAACGTACACGTATATTTAGGTATAATACTCATCATAATACTAAGTATGTGTAGTTTAGGACATTATTGTGACAAATATCGGACTTATTTGATGTTTTAAATATTTGAAACTAGGTGGTTTGAAATCACGAGTTTTAAAAGATAAAACTTAAAATACGTTGGGAATTCGTATCGTTTTTCGTAAAAACAAAAACATTAATCATATTAACGCACAACGGAAGCTTTTTAAAAATTACGAATTCCATACACGGATCATCAAGTAAAACATAAGATAAGTAAATGCAAAAGCAATAAATTCGTACCTTTGTATTCGTTGACAAGAATACACGAATGGGATGCTTTTGGTATCCACCGGTGATGACACGATCGAGCGGCGTCAGATATGCAATCAAACACACGAAGAACGGGAAAACCAAACACTTAATCGCGTGTTTGGTTCGTACGGCCAAGCACACCACACACACACAAACACCTTCAAGTGTGTGTGTGTGCGCGACGCCTCCTCTTCAAAAGCCACACCAACCCATTAGGTTATATATTATGTTTATATATTTCCTATATATATATGGTGGACGTGGATGTTTTATATATATAATATATTATTAATTAAGAGTTTTAGTTTTAATCAAACTCTAATATAATAATATAATATATATCTTAATAATTATCTTTATTATTTAAACCTTATATAATTATCTCTATAATTATATATCTATTAAATAATGTTTATCTTTTATATATTATCTAATAATATATAAACGAATAGATAATTATTTATAATTATCTCTATTTATTTGTTCATAATTATCCATCCAATTATCCAATAATGAGATGATAATACCGATTCAAATAAATACATCTTTCATTTAATATCTAATAATAAATAAAAGACTAGATAATTATTAATTAATTATCATCCAATGACAATTAAATCACTACAATATTTGATATTGCACTTATAGTCCCCGTACTTTGAGATATAATTAATCACATATTAATTTAATCTCAATGATCATTTCGTGTCATAAATAATATCCAATATCATTTATTCAATAGTTTAATTGCATCTGCTCAGTTGTGCTCATCGGTGTGACCCTCAAGTGTTTTATGAAATCAACCATGATGCAGTAGTAATGTCATCTTTACACACCATATACTAACATACTCCCACTTGTGTAAGACGACATACTGTCCTGCAGCATGCGCCTAAAGGAGGTCATGGCTAGACACTTTAGGCAACCAAGGTAATAAAAACTCTGACTCCCATTCGGGCATTCTTGTTGAAACAGCCTTCCAAAAAGAAACTTAGGTTATATCCCATGCATCGCGATATTTCAATGTGAAAGCTAGGCATGGATTAGATCAACCGTAGCAAACACGATTATGTTTCTCGACTTCCTGATCTCATACTGAACTGTAACAGACAGAGTAGAACACATCAGTTATGTCCAAGCATGGCCATGCATTTCTGTCAGTATCGATCGCCGAGGGGCCCAGAAATATCTCTTCTTAGTTAAAAGAAGGTGCAAATCCCATATTGACTATCTAGGCCTCCAGCATCACTCCCACTGTAACTAGCCTCAAACCGTTATGATCACCCAGTTACGGATGACGTTAGGTTAGGCCAAATGTACAGCAGCACCCGCACTAGAGTGCGTAGACATCTCAGGTACTAAGGATTACCTTTTTTTGAGACGACTCATGACAATGATCCACAAAGTGGTCTCAATCGGTGGGTCAGTCCAATATTTGTTCGCAACAAATACCTGTGAATTTGGTCCAACCTTTGCTATATTCATCACCCATGAATATCAACCAAAAACCACAGTAGCCTTTTAATTCTCGTTGTGGTCCCCACGACAACAAGCAGCTATGGAACAATTTTAGAATAACTTCAATTTTATTCTTGGATTTCTAAAACATGCAAAATTGAACGACATTAAAGATATCATGTTGATCTCCTTTATCTCAATAAACACAACATGACTACCATCAATTTAATGCTACTGTTCCCTTATCAAATGTAACGGTAACACGATCTATCGAAAAATTAATTTCAGACATGATCTTAGTGGGAGTGTTCTCTAGTTAACTGACTTAACTTCCATTACCGTTTATCTTTGAAAAATTACACTAGTTATTTATTACAACTTCTTGTAATATTATTCAGACTCAATCTGAATCTCCGTACAAATTTATATCCATTATCTTTAGAGGAACTGGTAAATCACTCATAAAGACACCAGGATTAAAATTTAGGAGCTCTAGCAATTCAGATTAATTGCTACTAGTGATACGTTTAGATGTTTAGTCTTGAATATGACAATATGCGATTTATCTATATCTTAACAAATATCTTTAATAACATTGTGTTCAACATTTGTGATATGTATCCATAACCACCAGAACCTGGTTATCGACAACATTTTGTTGTAGTGTTCCGTCAAGTTTGCCGACGAGTGTTTAAACAAGTCAAATGCTATTACTTGACTAACCACCACACAAGTTGTATACATTTCACATGTAATTTTATAAAATGCGATTACTTCTTGTCTAAACAATCCTGACTTCTCAAGTCTAATTATTTCTGACAAGTGAAGTGAATTAACCTCCATGTAACTCCTTTACATTTAATTCTGCATTTTATTAGTTTCATCTATATAATCACAGGTGACTATCCAACTCATATAATCTCTTCAACAAGCTTTCAAGAATTAACAAGTTCAATGAAACTGCATTTGAACACTTGAACAATTTACACAACAACATGGTAACCCTTTTTATCTGAATATGACTACTAGCTTGTCCAATCTCCATTGACAAGTTACTATTCAAGTTCCACTTGAAATCAATAGTCTATAATCATGGTTTAGTAATATTAAACAATAGGAATTTCAAGCAACAAATTTTTAACTCCAAAAATTCTTTATTTATCCCAAAAATACTTGCAAGAAATTCAATCAATTGTATACTACACCATGATAAACTATTGATGACATGAAAATAGTGTCCACCAGAGTATTCTCTAAGATGTCTCTATGCTCTCACTAAATCTGTCATCTCTTTTCACTTCATTTTAGTCATTGCAGACATTATGCATGAAATTTTGATTAATTGGGTATCACATATCCAAGAACAATAGAAGTGACTGATTCAGATACACGAAGTCTCAATGCGGTCAACGTTGACCGTTTGCAAGTACTTGGGACAATTCCTTTCCCAGTGCCCAGTTTCCTAGCACTCAAAAAAATTGTCATCCTTGAATTTGACTTCTCTGGTTCTAGGGTTTAGCTACTTGTTAGCTTTAACCTCCGGCTTGGAAACTTACTTTCCTTTCCGTCTCTTTCCCTATATTCTCTCCTCAATCACTCCCTCAGCAGTCTATAGCATCCGATGCAGCCCACTGATCATCTTCTCCGTTCATATTGTAACAAATTACAAATTGCAAAAATTCCTTCAATAAGGAATTGAGAATTAGATTCGTGGTTATATCCTGTGTCACGGTAACCCAAGTCTGCTAAGATGATCCATATAACCTTTCATCTTCAGCGCATGAGATCTAACAGTTGTTCCTTCTGCCATTCTGCAGGAGCTCAGAGCCCTTGTCGTATATCTTTCTCAGTCCGAGCCTGAGTCTGGAACATATCCTTTAGCTGGCGATACATCTGTCAAGCTGAGACGTCCATAACGCTAGTCCGCAGCTCAGATGTCATGGTCGCTAGCATTAGACATGCAACATTTACCGAATCCTCAGAGTGCTTCTTGTGGAGATTTCTCTCCTCAACTGTAGCAGTCTCTGCAGGAGCAGGTTCTGGTGCCCTTTCCAGAATATACGACTTTCACCCTGTACTCAGAACATTTGTCAGATTTTACTCCCAATTCAGGAAGTTGCCTCTTTTGAGTTCTCCATATCCCGAATGGACCTCAAAGTAGCAATATGTGCTTTTGGGGAGGATTTTCAAGTGGGAAAAGGATATTGACATTATCATTGTTGTTATTACTGTTCTTGTCATTGTTATTATTAAACCTCTTCTACCTCTGTCTTTTTCAACCATCTTAAAAATTTTTCAAAAATCAGTATTTGATTAACCATTAATAAATCAATAACCCAAAATTTAGAAAATGATTTATTAATCCTAAGAACCATTTTACTTATTCATGCACCCAACGGAGGCTGAACCTACATGAATAAGCTACTCAGGCAGGCAACTTATTACCAATTACAACCCCTTTGCAACTCTTAGATCTTATGAGATTTTCAATTTCTTAAATTGATCATGTTTAATCTCATCCACACCTTGGGCAACAGTCTTATTGAGGAACCACCACTGACACACACCATATAACAACTGCAAGTCACTGGCCCAAGTCTCACTTAGGATCCGCAATGCTTACCTCACAGCTCTCCGAGTTTGCAGCGTAAGCACCCAACGAAGGCTGAACCTACTTACGACGACCGGTCACCGTGAGTGCCACTATATGGACGGTGTGTTGTGTCAGATTTTTAATTTGGGTTTATAACCAGTCTCTTACCAAGAACTAGTGGCCAGGCAGGTTAGTCTGCGGGCAGGATCCTTTCGGTTCTAAACCTTTCGGAAATTCCACAACCCGAGCAAGACTGTCCTACACACCACCTATTCTGGTAAACAATCCAGTTAATGTACCAGTTTTAAGAATTTCAACTCTTTGATCATATGACATTTTATAAATAATTCTCCTTTTATTTTAAAAACTAATTTCATAAAAATGTCATATCTAACACCTGACAAAATAATTAAAGTTTCCAATTTAAACTTCCTTTTAAATACTTTAATTTTTCATCAAAAATGATTGTAGTTTTGATTTCTTTTATTTATCTACTTTGTCGCCACAACCACGCAGATATAAATAAAACATCAAGAAATAAAACAAACAACCACACGATGACATAGCCTTGCCGAAACTAAATTGGTTTCCGAGAGCCATACGGACAAACCAATTAGGTCAAAACCTAAGGGACAAAATCAACACACAAGGCAAGAAGGATGAACTCTTTCAGCTCCCACTAGCCTCAGCATTCGATGATGTCTCCGAGCGTCCTTGATGGATGACCTCCTTCTTGATGGACATCTTCGCCAAGATTTGTTTTACATAATTTTAATCTAAATACATTTGCCTATATTCTAACCTATTACGGATTACACATAAAACCGGGATTCCATTGGCACGCAGGCCTTCCCAAAAATAACCAATAATAAAAATAGCAAACATCACGATTAAAAAAACAACCGTCACAAACAAGGGGTCACAAGGCTCGGCTATGTCACAAACATAAATAAAGCCGTAAAGCTTGTAAATAACCCAAAATTCATTTTCATCTTGACATGAAAATAAATCCAAAACCAATTAATCCACCATTAATTGAAGTAAATATGTCCAATATCGTTCTTAAATTAAACACGGTTCGTAAACTCAAAATTCAGGAACACTTTCCATAATTAGAAACTTTTTCCCGAAAAATTTCAAATTTAATTCCATCTTTGCATTATCTTTGGATTCATAACTATACTTTTCTTAAAATATACAATTAACAATTCAAACACCTTTGAAACTTAAACTTACTATATTTAGAAACTTTTTATTAAACAACCTTTAATAAATATAGTTTTATTTTCAAATAATATTGATAAATAATTTAAACTTCCTTTAAATAATTATCAATTAACTATTATTCTATAGGAACACCTTTCCAGAAATAAATAAACTTTATTTAAAATGTCAATTTTCTAAATAAACAATTTTACCAATAAAATATGTCTTTTTGTTAGGCACAAAAAGGCCTCAGTCAAACCTGTTCTACATCTGAGGGGGAGATTTATAATCAAACCTGTTGGTGCATTTGAAGGTTGAATTTAAGGCCTGCTATATGTCTTATTGAAACCTGAAAATGATTTGCAATATCAGTCTAAAGCTGTTCTATATGTTGCATGTGTTGCAACTTAGACAGTTTGTCCAAGCTGCTCTGTCTGCTGAACAGGCTGGACATAAACTGTCTACGCTGCTCTACACTGTTGAGCAGCTTGGGCATTTTTAAAGTGTTCTGTTCTTTGTGAATAGAACCTGTTCTTTGTGAACAGGCTAAACACTTTATGGAATATGTTTCCAAGTCATCATGTATTGTTTTTGACTACAAGATCAGTTTACAAAGTCGAAGACAAAGTGGAAAACAGAATGCTCAGCCTGCCCAAGCTGTTCTGTAACATGAAGACAAAAGGTTATTTGAAAAAGGGTGACAGACCTTTTTCTTATATCAAAATAGGCCTTTACAAGGAAGAAAGACGCAAAGTTGACATTCCTAAATTAGTTAAAGGCAATGCAACAGTAGACAAAGTAAAAAGACAAAAGTTCTGCACATGTGAAGACAAGTCTGCTTTTCAGAAAAGTGCAGAAAAGGTTATGTTGTCTTTTCAACAAGACTTCTCCTTTTTCATTCCGTCCAATGAAGATGTTTCTCTTAGATCCTCTAAGTGAGTATAAAAGGAAGCTTCTAAGGTCAGAAAGATGTGTGAAGAAAGCTAAGTGCTGAAACCCAAGAGTGAACGTGCAAGTGTGATTTTCATGCCTGCAAACCTTCTGTGTAAACCAGCATCTGTGTGTATAAGCTGTTTTACATAAGCCGTTCCTTTAAGTCTTGTAAACATAGTGAGTGCTTCTTAGTGAGTGTATTCATTGTATACTAGTTTGAGTCTGTCTTAGACTAGTAAGCATACTGTTGTATCTGTCATCTCAGCTTTGAACTATTCCGCATTCAAGCTTGTTTGTAATTAACAAATTGTTGATAATACATCTCCCAATACCTACAAAAAATTGAGAAAGAGTGTCTAGTTTTAAATTGCTGTATTCACCCCCCTCTACGGCTCCCCCCCTACCCCCTAGCTATATACTTGGGGAACCTCTCGGGACCTACAAACTGTATCAGAGCAGTTTAGAGTGTGTGTCATTCTAGATCTCTCATTCTCCCAAGTTCATGGACAACAGTGCTTTGCCCAAACTTCTTCTTACCTAGACAATGGCTCATGGGCAAACATCCCAAATTAACATAAAACTTATGGTGGAGGCAGAATGATGCTCTATTAGGAATCGGATGTCAACTGCCAGAGATTAGTGATGGCAGGGTCCCCTATGTGACCAACCCTCCTGTTACTACCCATAACTCCAGCGGTTGAGGAAGTGACTCCCCTGCACACACCGACCTTTGAGACAGCTAAAGCTCAAATGGTTGAATGTAAGACCAAGAGTTGGTGGCTCGGATTGCCAAAGGCCAGAAACAACCTGGTCATTTCTCTACCTCGCATGTGTGTTCTAAGCCGGTTGACCCCCCCCCCCCCCAGACACCACCCCCCCCCCACCCCCCTCGAAGAAGCAAAAGGAGAGTGCGGATACTTTGTGTACCGTTATGATGGAACCACAATCACACGGCAAAAGGGATCAACAATCTTGCCCCGCTCCCTACCGCACCACGCCTCCCCCATGAACTCTTCTTGCATAAACCAAAGGGACTCTCACTGGAAACAACTACACCAGGTTTACTGCTCTAGTGAATGATCTCAAAGCGTTGGGCTCACAAGGACATTTCTTCCCTGGTGAATAAATTTCTGGACATTACCTGACGAGTGGAACACTTTTCAACACATCCACTAAGCAGAACTCAGGTACTATCAGAAGTATGGATCTGGTCAATCTGTATGGATCCTTACTGAATGATGACACGGTCAAGGCAACAAAAGAGAAATGCCTTGGAAATGTCAAGAAGAGTCGCCAAGCCTTTTTGGCCTAATGTGAGACAGCCTGTAAAATCAGGTCGAGTAGTGCTGATTGTTCACTTTTCAAGCTGATCAACAGGCTGATGAATAAAGCGAGGAGGGTGTCAGACGAAGGAAGATGCTGCAGATCTTTGCTGAACAACAGTATTTGCTGACGTTTTTTCCAAATTGTACTACGTGTCATTTGTCCGCCTCTCTGTCCAATTTATTAACCTGCGTGTCAACACCACGGACCATTTAAGTTGCTTTTTCCCTTTCCGTTTCCTTTCCCCAAGT
>JAANYP010006849.1:0-57959 GCA_020465985.1 Centrapalus pauciflorus | reverse complement strand
ATGATGCCTTAACATCCCCTGGAAAATCATGTTTGAAAAATTGAACTGTTGGCCTGTTGAAAAGCACACCAAGGCAGTGGCAATGTTTGATGAAAATTCGGACCAACCAGTTCTTTTAGGGCTAATACACTGCTGAATAATGTGCACAAGATATTTCCATTTAGGAGAAAAGTGTGCTTTAAAGAAAGTAAAAGAATCAGCAAGACCCCTATATCCAATATTATAAAGACCAGTATGTAACTCATTAAGGGATAGGTCTGTTATACCTGAGGCATCTTGAAGATGCAGATGTTGTCGAATGGATTCCTCAGTCACTGTGATGATAGTTCCATCGAATTTGGATGTCAGAGATGAGACTCCATTGATGGTTTTTAAAGAAGCACGGTTCCAGAACTGCTCAATATGTGAGATGTATATGGTGGGATTGATATTGAGGGCATGATGGATATGGGAACTTCGAAGGAATTCCATCATGTCATGGAACGGTTCAAGATCAGCGTGTTTGAGAGAGTAGGGTAAACAGTTATGTTCTTTGACGAACTCCATTGAAGATCAATTGGAGATTTTAGGGTTTTCAGTGATGTGCGTGGGAATTGTTTTAGAGAATCAAGAAGGGTTCAAGAAGATATTTTGCAACTGGTAGTTACAATGGAACGAAACTGGAACCTTTAAAGGTTTTGAAAATATCTAAACCCGCGCACACACTTATGGAAATGACCATATTACCCTGCACACTTTGACAGATCAAGTGAAACAACTAACAGTCCGAGAAAATGAACTAGCAGCTTGAGAAAATACTCAAGCTGTTAGTTGAAAATTAGGCGACTGTTAATGAAACAGTGACTCCCCCCTTAATCAAGCATATGTACACAGAAAAACGAATTAATCCATATTAACCATACCAATATTTGATACTCGGAAGGTGAATCTTCCTACATCAAATGGTTTTGTAAATAGATCAGCTAACTGATCATCAGTGTGAATTTTGGTAACTTGGATTAATTTCTTCTCATTGCAATCCCTTATAAAATGAAATCTAATTTCTATATGCTTGGTTTTGGGAAATTTCACTGGATTTTGTACAATGCTAATTGCACTTGAATTGTCAATATATATGGGAGTTGATAGGAAATTCATACCATAGTCTCTCAGTTGATTTTGAATCCACATCACTTGGGAGCAGCAACTTGCAGCTGCTACATATTCTGCTTCAGTAGATGATGTGGAGACAGTTGTTTGCTTTTTGCACTGCCAAGAGACCAATCTTGTTCCCAAGTATTGACATCCACAAGTTGTGGATTTTCTGTCAATATTGCATCCTCCATAATCACTGTCAGAATAGGCTGTTAATTCAAGAGGAGAGTCTTTAGGATACCAGAGGCCTAAGTGTGGTTGGCCTTTGAGATATCTAAAGATTCTCTTAACGGCAACCAAATAGGAATCCGTTGGAGAGCATTGAAACCTAGCACACACACACACACAGCAAACATAATATCAGGTCTAGAAGATGTTAGATACATAAGAGATCCTATAAGAGATCCGTATAAATGAATGTCCACATCTATGTCATCTTTGTCTATATGGAGCTGCTTGTGAGGATCCATTGGAGTACTTGCAACTTTGGTGTCTTGATACCCAAACTTTTCCAGTATGTCTTTAACATACTTTGATTGACTTATGAAGAGACCAGTGGGCTTCTGCTTGACCTGCAATCCTAGAAAGAAAGTGAGTTCTCCCATTGAACTCATTTGAAACTTTTTGTGCATTAATGCCTCAAACTCTTTGCACAGACAATCATTTGTTGAGCCAAAGATGATGTCATCCACATAGATTTGTACAAGCAGAATCTCAGCTTTGATGGACTTTGTGAATAGTGTTTTGTCCAGAGTGCCTCTCTTGAACCCATTCTGTAGAAGGTATGATGACAGAGTGTCATACCATGCTCTGGGGGCTTGATGGAGTCCATAGAGAGCCTTGTCTAGCTTGTAAACTCTGTCCGGATACTTGTAGTCCTCAAAACCAGGAGGCTGACACACATATACCTCCTCTTCAATTGTGCCATATAGAAAAGCAGACTTCACATCCATTTGATACACTTTAAAACCTTTGAAGCTTGCATAAGCTAAAAACAGTCTGATGGCTTCAATTTTTGCTACTGGGGCAAATACATCATCATAATCTATGCCTTCCTCTTGAGTGTACCCTTGTGCTACTAGTCTTGCTTTGTTCTTGATGACTATCCCTCTCTCATCCTTCTTGTTTCTGAACACCCATCTTGTACCAATGGCTCTCTTTCCTTTAGGAAGATCAACAAGTGTCCATACATTCTGAATCTTGAATTGTAGCAGCTCTTCCTGCATTGCCTCAATCCAGGATGAATCTTTCAATGCTTCTGATGCCTTTTTAGGTTCTAGCTGAGACATGAAACAGGCATGTTCAAAAGCAGCTAGACTGAATTCAGGAACTGCTTGTTCAGCAGCAGCAGTCTCATTTTGAACCATGTTCCTTGTTTGCACAGGTGTACGTGGATCACCCATTATTTGATTGAGAGGATGATACTTGTGAACTCTGAGTGTAGGCTCTCTATCTGTCTGAAACAAAGATCCAACATTTGTATCATCCCCATCAGGACCAGTGGATGGTTCAGCTTCTGGAACAGCTTGACTTGAATCTGGGACTGGTTCCCTTTGTGTTGGAGCTGTTCTCTCAGGACTTGGGAGTTGCACTTCAGTGTCTGGATTTGAACTATGTGGAGCATTCAGAACCCCTAGAGGGTCACAGGACAGAAGTGGTATACTTGTATACTCATCCCAATTGTTTGAATCTGCAACAGTTTGAAACTTTGTGCCAACAGCTTGAGAATTTGCATTGACAGCATCAATCCTGTTTGCATCAGCTTCTGCAGTATACTCAACAAAGCTCAGAGAATTTGTTAGTGAATCTAAATCAAACAACCAATCAGGACCAGTGCCTTTGACATTTGCAGTATTTTCATTAAATTCAACATTGGCACTTTCTTCAATGGTTTTAGACACACTGTTATATACTCTATAGGCTTTGCTTTGAATTGAGTATCCTACAAAGAAATCTTCTTCAGCCTTACTTTCAAACTTCCCTAAGTGAGTCTTAGTGTGAAGAATGGTACATGGACAGCCAAATGACTTGAAAAAGGCTATTAAGGGTATTCTATTATGGAATAACTCATATGGAGTTTTCCCTTGAGATTGAACAATCTGAACCCTATTTAGAACATAACAGGCTGTGTTGACTGCTTCTGCCCAAAAGGTCATTGGCAGTTTTGAATCACCTAACATGGTTCTAGCAGCATCAATTAATGTTCTGTTCTTTCTTTCAGCTACACCATTTTGCTGTGGTGTTCTTGGTGCACTATATTGTCTAGCAATACCTTTGGACTCACAAAAACTGTTTAGAATATGATTTTTAAACTCAGTTCCATTGTCTGATCTTATCACCTTGACTTTTGAGTTGGATTGGTTTTCTATCTTAAGAATAAATGACTTAACTAGCTCAGCAGTTTCATCTTTAGACCTAAGAAAGTAAACCCAAGTAAATATGGTGAAATCATCAACAATAACTAAACAGTAGGCCCATTTATTCAAACTAAAAACAGATGTTGGACCAAATAGATCCATATGAATCAGATGAAGAGCAGATGAGATTGAATTTACTTCTTTGGCCTTATGAGAAGTTTTGTGTTGATTGCCTTTAAGACATGCTACACAATGATCATCACATATGAACTCCTTTTGTGGTAAACCTCTTACCAGATTCTTTTTGGCTAAAACATTCATGGACTTGAAGTTCATGTGACACATCTTTCTATGCCAAAGAGCAGACTCATTGGATGATGCTTTGGATATCAATCAGCTTAAAGTACTTGATTTGGATAAAATTTCTGTGTCCAAACAGTGTACATTGTCCTTTCTTGGTGTTCTTAGTAAAACAAGATTTTCAGGAATTTTAAAATCTTTTGAAAGGACAATGCACTCAGAATCTGTAAACAAAACAATATTTTGTTTGTCACAGATTTAAGAGACACTCAATAAATTATACTTAAGCTGTTCAACATACAAAACATCATTGAAAATCATGTTGCCTGCATTAACAGTACCTTTACCTGTAACCTTACCTCCTTTGGAGTTGCCTCCAAATGCAACAAATCCTCCATCAAAACCTTTGAAATTTGACAAGCACTCAGAATTGCCTGTCATGTGCCTAGAGCATCCACTGTCCAAATGCCATCTTGTTTTATGTGGTGACCTGTGGTTGCCCTGCACAAATAAAAGCTTAGTTAGTAGTGGAGTAAACCCAAACCAAGTTGGTTTTGGGTTGTCCTTGTGCATTAACATAACTAAACACTGTCTTGGATTTCTTATACTTAGTAAGATCCACTAATGGATTTTGTGGAGAGTACTTAGTTAGCACATGAGGTATCCAGGTATTTTGTCCATCCTTTTCAGTAACAGTCTCAGATGATCCATTACCAGTCCCAATTTTGAGCCTACCAGTCTGAATTGAGTCTGTAGTGCTAACAGCTTGAGAATTTGCACTAGCAGTCTCAACTTTAGACTTGGCAGTTTCAACACTTGTATCAACAGGTTCACCTGAGTTTGTACCTTTGACACACCATATTTGTTTAAAATTTACTTTTGGTTTAGCTAAAACTTATTTTTGGTGTGTGGACTGTTTCTTATTAACTTTTGTGAACCTGTGATCTACTGTTTTCTTTGGAACTGATGCAGTAGGAGGTTTGGCCTTTGGATTTTTTGAATTTTGAGAGTTTTTCTTTGGATGTTTCACAGTCTATTTTGCAACAGATGGTTTATAAAAACAATCTCTGGCCAAGTGATTCTTTCTGCCACAATGAAAACATCTTTTGACTATTTGAATTGGAGAACCAGTTTTATTTGACAATTTCTGGTTCTTGTTCCTCTGATTTCCCCTTACCTGCTGTTGTTTGGGAAACTTTTGGACACCATGCTTTTGGCATGTGCAGACTGGAACATTTTTACCCTTTTTATTATTCTTTGAAGAAGATGCAGTGTTACAGTTAGAAGGTACAGAAACCTGTGAAGCAGCATTGCACACACTCATCTTCTCCTTTCCTTACTTACTGGGGGCTTGGATTTCTATAGGTGCACTCATTGTTTTGTGTTCTTTCTCAACTGCTGTGCACTCACAGTCTCCTTTTTGAATCTGATCTTCTTTAGATTCAGGACTGTTATCAAGGATAGGATTTACAGTAGTCATAGACTCATCTAATGGTTCATTGACAAGCCTATCAGCAACCTCACTCATTGGATGAATGTATTTGTTGTTGTATGGAGGTGGAGTAGCTCTGTAGCCTATACCTTCTTTGGGATTAACCTGAGATTTTACCCTATCTTTGAATTGAACTTCCATGAGGTGTTCCAGCTTTTGATTTGCCAATTTGAAGTTACCTAGATCTATATTGACAGATTCTAGTTTCTTATTAGCCTCTAACACCTTTTCTTCAGTCTCTTCTACATTTTTATTTAGGGATTCTATTTTCTTATTTAGCTCCTTTTTCTCCCACTCATGATATATTCCATCATGTCCCATTTGAATCTCATTATCCTTATAGTCATTGATCTGTTTTTCAAGATCTTCTATGGCTTGCATGTATTCATATCTCCTCTCTTCCATCTTAGCTAGAGTTTTACACATGCTCTCATTATGATCTCTGTACTTTTTAACCATATTTTTGCATGTTTGAGAGCAGAGTTTAGAATTTACCTCAGATGGTAGTTCAGTGGAGGAGACATTTGATGTTTCCGCCATTAGAGCTTGATTTTGAAACTCTTCCTCTGTCTGATCACTCCAGTAAACACATTGTCTTCTTGAGAGACAAGTGCTTGTGATGATGAAGCCTGATTAGTCTGCTGAGGCCTTGATGATTGTTGACTTTGAGATCTGCATTCTCTGGCAAAGTGGCCAAGTTTGTGACATTTATAACACTCAACTTTTGACTTATCAAAAGCTGGTTTGCCTTCTGCTCTGGCTTGAAAGTTGGTCCTGCCAGTTCTTTTAAGAAACCTTTTGGCCCTCATTATCAGCATTGCATGTTGCCACTTCAGATCCATCTCTTCAAGATCATCTGGATGAATCTGTTCTAGATCTTCAGCATTTAGTGCAAACAGTCCATCATTGGCAACAAAAGCCTCATAGTGAGCTTCAGTAGAGTTGACATCACCACCTGAAAAGGAATCACTGCAATTAGATTTTTCTGATGACATAAGTGCAGTATTGTGATTATAAGCAAGAGATTTCTTTTTAGTATCAATCTCAGTCTCAAACACTCTCAGACTGTTGTACAGATCATCCAGTTCTATTTCATCAAGAGTGTCTTTTGTTCTCCATTGAGCAGCATAAATTGTCCATTCTTCTCCAAGAGATCTGAGAAACTTTCTGTTGACCTCATCTTGATCCAGGCTGACTTTTGCACTTTCCAGTTCACTTATCAGTTTGTTGAACCTGTCAAGGATTTGAGTAAGGTTTTCATTCTTGCCACCAGAAAAGTTTTCATACTGCTGTTTCAAAAGATCCTTTTGATTTCTCTTGGTACTGGCATTACCAGCAAATCTTTTCTCTAAAGCATTCCAAAGAGAATGAGCAGTATAAAACTTTTTGAACTGATGTTGATAAGCATTAGGAATGGCTATTTGTAAAAGTGTAAGAGCTTTCACTTCATTCATTCTAGCCTTTCTTTCAAGTTCAGTTTTTGGAGGAGTTTTGACTGGTTTTCCCTCATCATCAAGTTCTGGATCAACTACAGGAGGAAATTCAACAGCTTCCCATATAGCATAGTCAATAAATTGAATATGTTGTTGAATCCTGAGTTTCCACATCTCAAACTCAGTGGGCTTGAGCATAGGCACTTTGAGTCCTTGCTCAGATCCACTGCTGCTATTATCAAATTCCATTGCAATAGATTAAAAGTTTAAAAGAAAGCTTTCGACTTTGAAAAACAAAGAACGACCTGTGGCTCTGATACCACTTGTCAGGATCTGAACTTAACTACCTAAGATTAACTGATTTGAATTGATCAGAGTATAAATCAATAATCTTGTATTAAATCAAAGTCTAATTAAGAAGTTTGTGGAATAACACTTAATTATTTTGATAAAAGCTTTCAGACTTCATAACAAATAAACATAAGAAGTAAACAAAATTGCTTGTATTGCTGAATCAGAATGATTACAATCACCTCTAATCTGTTTGATTAGACGAAGAACACAAATTGTTCTTAGGGTTTTACAACCTTAGAGGCTTATGAAAACTTAAACAAAAAGCAATTACAAACTTGAATATGCAGAAACTTCTAATACAATAGAAAAACTTATTCTATGTATTTATAATGCTTTCTGATTTGTTTCCTTGAAGGACTCTGACTTCTCTGATAGTAGATATGCTGAAATCATCGTGTAGATATCTTTTCCTGAATATCAGCACTTTCTGTTTATGAAACCGTTGAGCAGCTTGAATCTCTTAGCAGTTTGAGCAGGGCAGCTTGAGTGAAATTACTCTGGCAGCATGAACTTTTACACTAGCAGCTTGAGATTCTTCAACTAACAACATGAACTTTGTACTTACATAGAAATTCTACTAACAGTCTGAGAAGTCTAACTAACAGTTTGAACTACGTAGAATATTTCCCAACAAAAGTGGCTGTGAGTTGTGACCTAATCTTGAATTGGATTCACGGCGCACACACACACAAGGGGTATGTGTGTGTGCGTAGGTTCTTCGCCGTAACAAACGGTCAACCACACACTCATTGGTGTGTTTTTCCCGTTCCTCGTGTGTTTGATTGCATACTTAACGCCGCTCGATCGTGTAATCACCGGTAGATACCGAAAGCATCTCATTCGTGTATTCTTGTCATAGAATACAAAGGTACGGATTTTTATTGCTTTCTCGTTTACTTATCTTATGTATACTTGATGATCCGTGTACGGAATTCGTGATTTTAAAAAGCTTCCGTTGTGCATTTAATGTGATTAATGTTTATGTTTTTATGAAAAACAATACCAATTGCCAACAAATTAAAATATGTACATTTATAAATGAATATTTTAAAATAATCAACTATTCATATCTATTTTATAAAACTATAAAAATAATAATTTTGAATAGTTAATGTTTAATTGTAATTTGTACACGTAAATAAATTTCCCATTATTTTATGGAGGTTTGTTAGCATTGATAGGAAAAATTGGTAAGCACCCTTGTATTAATGCTAATGTTATCCCATTATATTCTGAATTTCAACAAATTATATTGCGTCAAATCAGCAGACTTAATTTTCTGAATTTTAACCAATCATAGTGTGCCAAATCATCCTTAGTTTTGTGAATTTTAACAACTAATATTGCGCAACGTGAGCATTTTTCTCTCTGCTCCGTCGGCAATATATATATATATATATATATATATATATATATATATATATATATATATATATATATATATATATATATATATATATATATATATATATATAGATTGAGGTTCAATTGAGAACTTTTGTGCATCGGGGCACTTCGAGACACTTTTGTGCATAAGATAATCTAACAAGGGTGCACAAAGGGCATTTAGGGAAAACTAAAGATATGATAATTAATATATTTTTAAAAATCATTAAAAGATACTTAGGAGTTACATTTGAAATAAAATCTCATAATAACTAAATTCCTCATTTTCCTTCTCATTTCTCTCTCTCTCTCTCTCTCTCTCTCTCTCTCTCTCTCATTTTCTCTCTAATCGTGTTCTTCATGATTTTGATGGTGATGATGATTTGAAGACGAAGATTAACGATGAACAATGATGATGATGAACATGAACAAGAGATGCAACCGATGATGATTATGAAGAACACGATGCATAGATGGATGATGAACGATTAATAAAGATGATGCATAGATGAATGATGAACAATGACGATGCATAGATGGATGATGAACGATGAACAACGAAAAATGATGATGCATAAATGGATGATGAACAATGACGATGCATAGATGAATGATGAACAAGTTGAACACGATGCATACATGAATGAAAAAATATGAACGGCGAACACGATGCATAGATGAATGATGAACAAGTTGAACACGATGCATAATGAATTTGTGTATTTTTTTTTTTGTTAAATGCATCTTTTTTGAACACGATGCATAAATAAACACGATTACGATGAAATGCATCGATCTCCATCATCTTTTTTTGAATTTGTGTAATTTTTGTTAAATTTGGAAATGTATCAATTGAATTTATTTAGCATTTATTATTTGATTATTTGTTGAAATATTAAATTTAATGAGGTGTGCACATTCCCCAAAATGCCCTTCTTTGTTTTATTCTATAATGCACAAGATGCATCAAATTGTCCAACTATTTACCCTTTTGCCATTAATCTAATCCATACAATTTTCTGATCTAATGGATGATATGGGTTCTTTTGTACCTCGGTGCATAAAAGTTCTCAATTGAACCTCCCTCTATATATATATATATATATATATATATATATATATATATATATATATATATATATATATATATATATATATATATATATATATATATATATATATATAAATGGTACCCGTATTTTGTATCAAATTTTGGATCTGGTTTCTAAACTTTTAATTCTATAAGATTGGTCATTATCGTCAATGTTATTTTCAATATTAGTATCTTAGCAATTAACTTTAACTAAAATACCAGTTTTGCTCTTGTTTATATTTATACTTTTGACCATTTTAATTAAAAATTATTAACAACACTTATTTTAATAAAACAAATAGATATAAAAATATGATAAAAGTATTAATATTATTAATCAAATAGAAACAAAAAAACAAATATAAATTAAAAAATACAATTAAACGAAAAGGGAGACATTAATATTGTGATATATAGTAACTATAGGTAATTTGATTGAGTACCTTTTATTTGGTAAAAACTAGGGGTGTGCACGGTTTGGTTAGTAGTTAACATGTGAACCGTGTTTTTGGTTTCGGTTACTTGGTTTTAGGTTATATGTTAAAAGCCGGTTACCCGCGGTTCGGTCCACGGTTACCCGTTATATGCTTAAAAACAAATAATTTTATAGAAATATATCTTTTTAAGCACAAATTATTTTTAAGTTAAAAGTCATAGTAAACTATTTGAGGTAAGCGAAGGAACTGTAGGGCTTAGGGCAGCGAGTGAGCCTCGGATTTTTCTTCAATAGGTTATAAATCTTAAAAGTTACACTAAATTTATTTAATAAAAAAATTAAAATAAAAAATCATTTGAAAATCTAGTAATTAATGTATTAGAATGTCTAAATGATTATAAATAGAAGCTACTAACTTGTATATATATATAATCGGTTCGGTTCGGTTATCCTCGGTTTTCTAAAAATGAATACCTAAACCGCCCCGTGATGTTTCGGTTTCGGTTTTTTATGGTTTCGGATCAAACGGTTTAAGTGGTTCAGCTAGGTTTCTCGGTTTTCCGGTTTTGTTTGAACTTATCTAGTAGAAACAAACAGATGAGTCGTATAATTGTTAATTCTGAATTTGTGATCATCCCTGGTTAAAAAGAAATAATTATATAATTATTTTTATAACTTAGGTGTTGTTCTTTTTTTCTCAGTGAGCACTTATTGACCCCTTTCGTTTATTTGGTAAATGATTTAAGCTAATAAGTGTGTTATTATTGCATAAATAATAAGTGGTAAATCCCTATATATTATCATTTATTCAGTCAGCATATTTTACCTACTTATTATCACTTATTCTAAACCTAAAAACAACTCTTCCTCTTTTTGTTGTTATTTTTTCGTAAAGTCTTTCAATTACTGCTCAAGAAAGTTGAAATCCATGTTTATATTTGTTTACAAACATGATTATTCAAATCTATTCTTGTTTATATGATAAAAAAAAATTGAAATCCATGTTTATATGTTAAAGATCCTTTATGTTTTTGATATTTTATTGTTTATAGGTTAAGGAAAGTTAAAATATATGTTTATATGTTAAAAATTCTTAATTTTTCATATTTTTATGTTAATTATATTTTGATGAAAGTTGAAATAAATTTTTATATTTCTTTACAAATTTAACAAAAACACAAAACAATATACATTAACAAAAACACAATTACAACAAACATCATAAACAAGCATCTAACTAACAATCATCTCAGAATTTACTTTTCCTTCTTCTTCTTGGAGCAACTAGATCTTACTTCGATACATCAACATCTTAGAGCCTTCCTGATCTTATTTCTTTTCCGAATTGGTATGTGATACAGGAGGATCAATCCACTAAAAGAAATTACGATATCTTGGTGAATTCTGACCTAATAAAACAACATTGGACACTTAACAAATGACAACTAACCATAGGTTCTTGCTTTTATAATTCTACGTTACGTTCCATATAATTAGGGTAGCCAATAAATCTTCTATAAGGGTTCTTCTTTGTCGATGAGATATATATCTTGCTCGTTTACTACACTAATATTTTTACCTTTTCGATTTGTAACAGTCAATTTTGGTTGTGCGAGAACGATGATGTCGTCTTCCAAGATCAATTTTGCGTGTTTTCTTCTTTCTTTCACTACAAATCACTTGATTTAGGGTTTAAATACTAGTTGGAGTTTGTTATTTTTGAGGTGTACGTCACGTTGGATCATAACCGCTTGCTAACAAATTTATTATGTCATTTATCTAATATTGAATAAGACAAGGAAATGTCAGCAAGTTATTCATGTAAAAAACTTGAATTGTTAAATCAGAAAAAAAATGAATATTGGAATAGTTTGATCGATAATAACCCTCGATTAAAAGCATACAAATGGAACCATTAGTTTGTGAATATATCCTTGGCAATTTTAGAAGGGACAATGTTAAAAAATCCATACCGATTATTATGAATTTACTGATTAAGTCACTTACCTTTTTTTTTAATGTTTAACTCTGCACAATTTTCGTCTTATGCGTAAAACTATATATTTTACTTTTTTTAGTAGGTTACTCTATGACTTAAATACACACCCCATCTTTTTTTAATAAATACACAACTTCCTAATTATCTTAATCATTATTTAATCATTGCATGATTTAATTTATTTAAATTATTTATAATATATAAATGCAATAATGATGATATAATAATTATGTAATTATTGATTGATTTACTTTTATTATCGTATAATGATGGGTGATTATAAATACACACCCTCCTTTTCTAACTATACACCCCCTATATAAATGATTTGACTTTTATTATCGTATAATGATTAGGGTTAGGATGTGTTTAAAATCAACTTATTGGACTTAATTAAAATAAAATGATCAGCCTCTTAAAATTAAGCATTGTTTGACTACAACTTATTTAAATTAGTGGAAAATTTCGGTCAGTTGTTACAATCAGCCAACAAACCTTTGTGCTCCGCATTAAGTTATCACTCTTTCAAATATCACCCCCTTTCTTCTCTTCCAATAAAGTAAAATAACCAAAAAAGCACATATTTTCCGCACTAAAAAGCTCTCCATCTTTTCTTCTTCTTCATGCTGGATTTTTGGAAGGCCTCTCCAACTTTTCATTTCTTTTTTCTGACGCTGTGCTTCAGCTTTTCTTTCTTCTTTTTTTGACGCTTTTCTTCTTTTTTAATATATTAAAGATACTTATTAGAACTAATTACAATTTTGATCAAACAAAAAATTATAATAATTTCTACTTTATAATTTCTTTAAAAAGTTACAATAAAAAACTGTATTTCATTTTGACTGTTTAGTCAACGAAACAATCAAACAGTAATTATCTATTCAGTTATTTCTCTAGTCAGCATTACTTAATCCAGACAGCTCACTAAATCCATAAAGAACTTAATAACAGATGCAAACAAACATCCCCTTAGTCTATTTACACCACATGTGTTTTATCTATTTCTACCCAATATAATTAATAATGTAATTATTATATACTTTTTACTCCATAATGATTAGGTTTACACCCCATTATTTGTCAATTTCTACCCCATGTAATTATTATGTAATTATCATATAACTATCTACCCCATAATTATTATATAATGATGATATATATACTTTCTACTACATAACTTTCTATCCTATCTTTTTTGTTTTCTAATTTTAATACTTATTTTATTTTACATAGTTTTTTTTTGTGGTTAATATTGAAAAAAACTAACAAACTTTTATGGATTTATCGAATAAGTCATTAAAGATTTTTTTATAATGTTTAAATCCTTAAACATTTTTGTCTTATTCAAAACTATATAATTTTAACTTATAACTGGCTAAGAAGGTAAGAGTTAGTGACGTGGCACCCCCAACACTTATATCTCCTTGAACAGATGTTTCTCCTTTTAAAAATTCCTCTAGTGTCTTCTTCATCTTCTCTGACAATGAGCCCCTGAAAATTCCTCTATGTTTCTTCTATAAAGCCCCATCTCTCTCACACACACACTACGGTTAAGGGACCTTATCGATTTTAAATATGACTAGAGTTCATGACATTGCCGGAGGTAGGTACCATCACCGTCGATTTTAAGGTGAAAGGGTTTTATTTTTAAGATGAGTGAGTCTCAATTTGTGGGTTCGATTTTAAGTCTATGAAGCGTCAAAGTGTTCAATTTTCTAGGTCATGTGTGTGCTTGTTTTCCAGGTTTTTGTGTCTGTTGATTTCCGGGTTTGAATTCAAATCAATGAAGTCTCAAAGTTATGACTTTGGGCTGCAAATGTATGCTCCAATATGATCTACTTCACCTTGTTGGCTATGAATTTCTAAAAGTAAACCATTAACTATGAGTTTCGTTGGCAATTTACAAATTATATTACAACCACTTTTCTTGTATTTTTAATAAGGTCAAGTAAAGAAAACTAGGTTTTTTTCATAGTTGATCTATTTCAGGGTTTATATGTTCCATATGTTTTGTGAAATGTCTCATTAGATCGTATCAATTTTGGATCTAAGCATTCACAAAACTTGCATTGTTTCATGACATAAATAAGCACTTTGATTTTCTTTGTTCATAAAACATCAGTTTAGATTAGGTTTGTCTATTGAAACCATGGGTTTCGTTTACATAGTTTTTGAGTTCTTAAATGTCACCGGAGTAGGGAGGCGGCCGGAGCGGGGAACTTACCGGAGCAGGAAGGTTACCGGATGGAAACCTTCTAAACAAGTCAATTATTTAATTTTGAATAAAACAAAAAATGTGTAGAATTTTAAATGCTCTAAAAAAAACTTTTGGGATTTAATCCCTGAAAGTTTATTGGTTTTTTTTCAATATTAACCCTTTTTTTGTTACATATTTTTAAATGTGTAATCCTCATATTTTTTGTCTTCTATTTTATTATATCTATTATATATAATTAACATTTATATAAAGGTTAATTAAATGTTTTATATTTATTTTATGTACACAATCAAAATAACAAATAGATAACTGCGAAAAACCATATAGATTCATACTTAACCATTTAACTCGAAAAACGGTTTTACAGAACTACGACGTCCAATCACATGATCAAATAATTTGAAACGCGACATATACATAGTTTGCCATACCGATGCAGATGGGCTTTTGTGCGCTGGCTCGGTGCTGTTAATACCCTTGAGGGCCTCTCCAAAGAGGAAAACAAGTAAAAGATTGTGCGTAACTTAAAGAATGAACAATCACACCAAACTTGTTGGCAATTAGATAACCTGGAAGGGCATAACCATCCAATGTTGTGGAGGAGCGCCTGATTCTGAAAAATGCAATGACTCATGTACCTCATTAAACCCATCAGTAAAAACATTGTAGTATGTGTACCATTCACTGTATATCTCTTCTAGCAACTGTTGTCGAATAAAGAGACATTGATCTTCACCGTACCCTAAACAAACACCTACCGCTTGAATTCCACAATTTCCATCACCAATCACGTCTTGCATACCCGTGATGTATGGATGAAATACATGTGGAATACATTTCATTAGGGATGAACTATGGCTCTCAGGTACATCCTCTAAGTCTATCGAATAACTGTGTCTCTTAGGTTCGCTATTCAAATCTAACCACGGTCTCCTTGGTGTGCTTGAGTAGCTACATATATGAGGAGCTTCATTTGTAGAATTCACATTCTTTTTTTGTTGTTTCTTCAAGCTTGGGCATTCACGGGTGTTTTCTTGAACATCAGGTTCTTCAACGGTAGTTGTATCCGGTTTTCAAATCTCTTTTAGTTTTCTTAAAAAACTTTTTTTTCCCGACTGCTGGTTGCTTGTTGCAGATTTCTTTAAATTCCCTTATCTCATCATTACAACAAATATCGTCATTTTCTACAATATTAAGCGGTAAATATCAAGCTTCCTCCAAAAGACATCTATTGAATCTAATGGTATACACTCACCTGAGTCATTTTATTTGTAATATTTAAAAAATAACATATACGTTGTAGTTGAGTATACTAACCCGAATTCGAATAAACAGAAAGCATGCAAGCACATGGTAACCTACAATTGTTGGCAACCACAATTCGAGGAGTCTAACTCTAAACCTTTTGATCTTTGAAGTTTTCCTAATACTATATCCAAAGCTTCGTTTGAAACAAAACCATGTAGTAATCTGAAACACAACAAAATAAAGAAATAAATAAGTGCATAATAATAATTTAAAAAACATGAAAATAATTAAACATATATAAAATTAATTAAACATATATAAACATGAAAATAATTAGAAAGTAAGATCAGTGTAGAAAGCTGATGTTTTGATCGAATATTCATCATCTCCAGTAGTGTAACAACCTAGCTTTTAACCTTACTTTTTATTTTTGTATTTGAGTTAATAATGTAATTTAATTACATTGTTTGTATTGTAATTTCATTTAAATAATGAAATTATTTAATTAAGTTAAATATATGTTATGAATTATTATAAATCATAAATTTGTAAGAAAGAGATAAAAGAAATTTAGTGATTTAAAGGTGAGAAAGAAAACTTACAAAAATATAAATACCCAAATTGAATGTCATTTACTCATTTCACCAAAAAATTTAAGTCTTCTACTTCTCTCCCTTCTACACCTACGGTTCTTCTTCATCCTCCATCAAGAACCACCAAACTTTTCAAGATTAAATCAAGATTTTAACCAAGAAATCCAACAAATAAACATCAAGCAACAACAATCCACCAATAATTTAAGGTAATGATATGTTTAAACTTGTTCTTGAGTTCAAATTTCATTCACGGTTTCTGTGATTTTCAAGAACACGATTTCAACTTCAAATCATTCAAATTGGACCAAGTTTAGTGTTAAAGAGTTGAAATAAAACACATGCATGTAAGTATTATGTGTTTAGTTCATCACACTAGCAATTTGAGACCTTGATTTCGAGATTTAAATTAATGTTATGAGATTATAAAACATTGTTGTTGTCCTTGTCTCATTTCAGTTTTGAAATCGAAAGAAAGGCAGGCCAAGAAGGCCATTGCTTTCAGCCATAGTCTAGGTGCATTGTGTATGTTTTGTTCATCAAAAGAAGCATCAAAACACTCTTTAATTTGAGTGTTTTGCTGCTGAAATAAAGGGAAAACAGAAAGGGAAATGGATGTGCAGAGTGTGCGTCTATTTCTGCATGTAGTCGAACCATTACTGAAACATACCGAGATCCACACTACCGAAGACTACCGAAACTTGGAAGGTTTCGGTAATACCGAAACATCAACACCCATTTACTTTTCTTTCATAAATTGAGTATGTGTGTGTATTGTGTGTGTAACAGATGCAGCTAAGTCCTTTTCATGTGTGCAGCGTATGGACAACAATAGTTCACAGCCCACTTCCCTCTTTATTTAAATGAAGTGAATTCATGTGGAGGTGTGTGTGTGTCCAGTCATAATAGAAACAGAACAATTACAACACACACACACACAGATATATATATATATATATATATATATATATATATATATATATATATATATATATATATATATATATATATATATATATATATATATGTTTGTGAACCGTTACAATGTATAGATGTGTGATCATTTAGAGTCCAGCAGCACCTATTTATCCAAAATGGAAATATATTAGTGTCAAATTGAATTATATGAACCTATGCGTGTGAATACCCATTAAATCATATGCTTATGTTTAATAAATGCAAGTTCATGAGCATAACACTTGGTCTAAATCTTAAATGAAGATATTGTGATATAGACATATCATTAAGCATGAGTATGTAAATTGAGGAATAAAAAACATTAGAAAGTATGCTATGAAGTACCATGATCATATATGTGCATAATGGATGAACATACGAACATGTGAATATACATCATTAAATAAGTTCATTTTATGTTCTTATATATATCTTTATGAGAATTCAAATGAGTAAATGAAAGCTTAAAATGACTTAAAAGTCACACATGTCCATGAAAAATGACATAAATACATATGAGTTATCATAATCATGTCAATGAAAGTTCAAAGCTCAATGATGATTCAACTCTGTTTAATATGACATGATAAGTTGTGAAAAGCCTTAAAGCTAATGTTTTTACAAATGATAAACTCTAGACAAGTTCAGATAATTCTCGACAAAGTAATATAGTTTAAAGTTATTGAAAGTGGGTCAAAGTTTTTAAAGCAAAGCCAAAGTCCAGAAATTCAAAGATTAAATCCTGAGATAATTCAGGTGGTGGAGAAATCCACTTGATAAAATCAACAACTCAGTCTAGTTCAGTAAAACTGTGAGTTATAGATATTTCAGCTTTACATGCCTGATTCTAGTTGAGACATATTGTTGTTCATAATCATAGATTATTTGACATTCATATATGCTCAGCTGGATTGTGACATGTGCTTACCATGGTTCGGTGATGCCCTGTGGATCATGATAGCTATTTTATATATCATCATGCACACATTGTATTTACAGTTCAATTCAATTATTGTTACAAACTGATATTGCTATCATGACTTTGCTTCTTTATGCTTTTCATCATTGCTTGCATCTTTGATGTATTCAGCTCAGCATATTTAGCATTGTTGGTCTATTGTTCTAGACCTTGATTATGTCACCAGTTCTATTGAACTTGGTAGTTGACTACTCCGATGCTCCCCCCACATAGTTTGCTGGTAGCTAGCCCATCATTGAGTGGATAGCTTCCACTAAAAGCGGGAGCATGGCCTGGACATCATCCTATTCTTATTACTATGTCTCATCCTCGCGTGGCTATTGGCGGCAGTCAAGTTATATCACGCTATACCAACATTCCGCCTTGTTGTATTGCATGTATTCTGATAAATCTATAATCTCACTAAGTCATTGCTTACAGTTGTTGTTAAATCTCTTTACAGGAAAAGATAAAGGAAAAGCTCCTGTTGGACCTAGTTCTTAGGTCTATCAAGATCAAGTGAAGCTTTAAACTCTACTCAACGACCTATTAGTACAGTTTTAAAGATGATATTTGTGGTGGTTGGGTAGAATTGTTTTGCTGAATGGAAGTCATGTACTAGATTAGCCTTGTTCCTTTATTAGTTTAATTTGAACTTTGTATGTCGTATAAAAGTTGTATTAAAATTAATCCTAATAGTTGTACTATAATTTGAATTCTGCACTTAATTATTCTATCTTAGTTATGATTGATATTGTGTTGAATAATTGTGGAACCTAGAAGCTTAAGACTGCCCCGTAAGGGGTGGTTTTCACAAGTTAATAAGTTAATTTCATGAAAATTAGACATCTCTGTATAGAAAAAACATATAAAGTAATTATAATATTACATAACTATAAAAATAATTAGAATGTAACAATACATAAAAATTTAAAAAAAACTTGATTTGATATTAAAAATACATAAAAATCTAATTTGAAAAAAAATTGATTTAAAGTTTGATTTGATATTAAAAAATCTGATTTAAAAAACCCTAATTTATTTAATAATTAAAAATTTGATTGGTAAAAAAAGCTCAAGCCCACTCAAAAATCTAAACCCTAAACATCTAATCCCCCCACCCCGCCCCACTTTCGGTTTCTCATTTGGAACGCAAATGGCGAGACAGAGAGAGTTAGCGTGACAGGGAGAGCCTACGGCGGAGACAGAGAGAGAATACGAGAGACAGAGATCGAGTACGGCGTAGACGAGGAGAGTACGCGGCAACGACCCCCTTCTGTCTTCCCTCCAGCCCCCATTCTGTCTTAACATTTGAAACGGAAACGGCAACGACAACAGAAAGAAGCTTTTTCATGGAGGGAGAGAGGTACGCGGTGAGAAAGAGAAAGCTAACCATGCGTACTGCGGCGAGAGAAGAGAGAGACGGCAACCTACTGGTGGCGTGGATTGAACAACCGGTGACCACCTCAAGGTACACTACCCTTAGTTCTCGCTGATTGAAGGAAATGAAAGAGAAAAAAAGTGCGCGACACTGGTGATCAACGTAATTAAGAACACATACCGGTGACGGAATTGTAATTTTCAATAAATTTATTAAGACTTATACTTAATTTAGTTAGGTGAGAACCTAATTAGTTCCGATTTTGGATGATCAGATGAGTTAGATCTGTTGTTAAATTGTTTGTTTATATATGTATAAAACTACAAGTAGTGATTTTATGGTTGAGGTGTTTTGTTCAATACTTTCAATATTTTGGAAGTTGGAATTAATGGAAATCTGGAATTGTAATTTCCTAAAAAAAGTTGATGGTTAGGTTGTCCGCGAAAACTGAAATGGTAAAATCTGTCATTTTTTATTGGCTAACAATTATTAATTAATTATACAAAATTGATTTCTAATAATATAGTAATAATGATGGGATAGAAATATACATTTATGGGGTGAGAATAGTAGCACCCTAATGATTAACCTCATTATTATGTTTTAAGATTAGATATTATTTTTTTTAAATCTTAATATTAAAATACATTAAAATTTAGGGATAATTGCAAAAAAAAAAAAAAATTAACTAACTTTGTACAAATGAATTTATTACATAAAATATTATGACAATAGTCGATTCTTGTACATTTTTTTTCCATTCTTTTGCAGGTCTACAATGTCCCGCAAGTGTTGGTATTGAATGTCCTTCTTGCAAATCCACTTTTATAAAATGATTTCCATGAACAAATGCAATTGCTATCAATTGATTTGGTTCTGGCGCCCGTGGCTTTTTCCAAAGCGAAAAAAATGTGTAACTGTTTGAATTTGTTAAAAAACAAACAATGCAATTGTATGTGTTCGCAATCAAAACACCAGTGTCAGTCATTTTCATCCAGTGATGTATTGGTGCAAAACTGTTACGGTAATAATCGAGAGAACATTCCACAGCAACGTAGCTATCATCCATAGAAAGTTGATATCTATTTGGATTGCTATGCAACTCCTCCAATAATTCACCATGAATATCCCGCCATAAATCTTGAGGTCGACCAAAAGCAACAACTATTGATCGAAAACCACAATTTCCATCACCAACAACATCTTCTATTCCAGTGACATACAGTTGAAAAAATGATGCAGTTTCACAAAGGTCGGGATGTGTATAAGAATTTCTGTGTTGTGGTGGTTCGCTATGAATATATTGATCATACATTGAGGCTACTGGACTAACATTTATAAAAAAAATAAGATTAATTTAATGGATAATATAGAAACAAAAAAAATAAATTATTTATAAATGTTACCTGGAATGGTTACTCATGATTAAAGTATTGACTGTGCGACGGTGATTGGTAGTCATTAATTAAACTATTCCAGAATGGATCTTGAGGAAACACTGTATGTTGGATTCAGAACCTCATACATCGTTGGTTGCTCGTTCAATTCAAATAGATTTGGAACCTCATACATCGTTGGTTGCTCGTTCAAGTCAAATGGATCTGGCATATATGTTGAGCAACTGTGTCTGCGAGCATCTACAGGTGGAACATGATGCTCCTGCTGAATTTGTTTCCTTTTGATAGATAGTTGATGCTCATTCGGTTCAAATGGCATTGGTCGATAGGTAGAGCAACTATGTCTATGACTTTCTTGCGGTATAGGAGCCTGCGGTGGTATACCTTGTTTGTTTTTGTTGGATTTTAATGTTGGCCGAACACGAGTGCTTTTTTGGACTGAAGGTTCGCCAACAGGTGCATACTCAAAAATTGACTTAAGTTTTGTAGCATACCTAACTTCTTTTTTCTTGTTGGTTGTTCCGCAAATGTCAATTTTAAAAAGTTTCAACTTCAACATCGCACATGATTTCATCCGTTTCTGTGGTTATGAGTGTGTCAAGTGGCAAAGTCCTCCAGAATACATCTAGTGCATATAGTGGAATGGGAATGTTGGCATTCCCATAAAATGCTAACTCATGTGCACATCGTAACCCATGACTTCTACGAAATTGGCACCCACAATTATCAATAGTTAAATCTTCAACACCGTTAAGTCATTGTACTTCGGTAGAAATTTTTTCTAGAACATCTACAAATACATTTCCAATCAAAAATTTATATTGTTGCATCTTACGATAATTCATCTTATGTACTTGTCTTGTTTTGCAGCCCTCAAATTTCTCTTTTATTGTTGTGTTTTGCAACTTCACTATATCTTCTATTTTTTTTGATCTCTAACTTATTTTGTGTTGAGTTCAACAATCCTTTTAAAGAAGCATGTTGACTCTCAACCCTATTAGCATGTTGACTCTCTACCCTATTATCCTACAAAAATATGATCTTTAATTTGTTGTTTTATAAAATTGATGAACTTTCACGATTTAACCAAATAGAATGGTCGAGATTTACATTTGTTAGAAAAATGACGTAATGTAAAAGATTAAGTAATTAAAATCTTCTAGTTATTGCCTTATTTGTGCTATAGTAGTTTTGGGATCTTTTGATGGATGATGTTACTTGTTAATTAGGCAGACACTCAAAAGTGGTTACAAATTCTAGGTAACGTACCATTAGTCATAATCTGTTTCAATATATAATCATGGTTAAAATCTATTTTATAATGTAGTTTTAGTCTAATATATGCTCATGGTAAAGATGATATATATATATATATATATATATATATATATATATATATATATATATATATATATATATATATATATATATATATATATATATATATATATATATATATATATATAATTTGGTTCAAAAGCGTCACCTTCAAAATCCTGCGTATCCAGCGTACCCCACATAGGAAATGGTATTTTCGTAATTACAGCGACCATTCACATTCCTTAATTCACCATTCACATTAATTGATCATTCACATTAGTTAATTGATCATTCATAACACTTATTTAACTATTTATACTTCTTGTACACTTATTTGATCATTCACAACACTTATTTGATCATCCACAACACTTATTTGACCATTCATAATTCTTCAACACTTAATTGACCATTCACATTACTTAAATGATCATTCACATTACTTAATTGACCATTCACATTACTTAAATGATCATTCACATTATTTAATGATCTTAATTGACCATTCACATTACTTAAATGATCATTCACATTACTTAAATGATCATTCACATTATTTAATTGATCATTCACATTACTTAATTAACCATCACATTACTTAATTGACCATTCACATTACTTAAATGATCATTCACATTACTTAATTAACCATTCACATTACTTAATTGACCATTCACATTACTTAAATGATCATTCACATTATTTAATTGATCATTCACATTACTTATTTAATCATTTTCATTACTTAATTGATCGTTCACAACACTTATTTAACTATTTATACTTTTTGTACACTTATTTGATCATTCACAATACTTATTTAACTATTCACACTTCTTTTATAATTATTTGATCATTCACATTACTTAAATGATCATTCACATTACTTAATTGACCATTCACATTACCTAAATGATCATTCACATTATTTAATTGATCATTCACATTACTTAATTAATCATTCACATTACTTAAATGATCATTCACATTACTTAATTGACCATTCACATTACTTAATTGATCATTCACAACACTTATTTGATCATTCACATGAATTATTTGACCATTTACAATATTAATTTCATCATTCACAATAATTATTGGACTTTTACACTTCTTCTACACTTATTTGATCATTCACAACACTTATTTGATCATTCACAATAATTATTTGATCATTCACACTTTTTCTAAACTTATTATAAATGGTCAAATAATTAATGTGAATGATCAAATAAATACTATGAATGGTCAAATAATTCTCGTGAATTATCAAATAAGTGTTGCGATTGATCAAATAAGTGTAGAAGAATTGTGAATGATCAAATAAGTGTTGTGAATGATCATAAAAATGTTGTGAATGATCAAATAAGTGTAGAAGTGTGAATGGTCAAGTAATTATTGTGAATGTTAAATAATTGTAGAAGAACTGTAAATAACCAAATAATTATTGTGAATGGTCAAATAATTCATGTGACGATCAAATAAGTGTTGTGAATGATCAATTAAGTAATGTGAATGGTCAATTAAGTAATGTGAATGATCAAATAAGTAATGTGAATGCTCAAATAATTATAAAAGAAGTGTAAATAGTTAAATAATTATTGTGAATGATCAAATAAATGTCGTGAATGATCAAATAAGTGTAAAAAATTGTAAATGGTCAAATAATTTTTGTGAATGGTCAAATAAGTGTTGTGAATGAACAATTAAGTAATGTGAATGATCAAATAAGTAATGTGAATGATCATTTAAGTAATGTGAATGATCAATTAACTAATGTGAATGATCATTTAAGTAATGTGAATGGTCAATTAAGTAATGTGAAGAAGTGTAAATAGTCAAATAATTATTGTGAATGATCAAATAGGTGTAAAAGAATTGTAAATAGTCAAATAAATCGTGTGAATGATCAAATAAGTGTTGTGAATGAATAATTAAGTCATGTGAATGATCAATTAAGTTATGTGAATGATCAAATAAGTAATGTGAATGATCATTTTATATGTATGTGAATGATCGCTGAAATTACGAAAATACCCTTCCAGCTAAAAAAAAGGGGGACGCACATGGAGTTTCATTTTTTGATCACAGCCATTGGTTTATTTAATCTTGTGGCTTTGGATGGGTACCCTTGGTACACTGGATTTTTAAAGGGACTCTTTTGATCCTTTATATATATATATAGAGGGTGGTTCAATGGAAAACCACAATGCACCTGAAAACTTGTGAAAACCGCACTGCACCACCACAAATGCATCAAATTCCCCGCGTCATGCATCAAAATCCCGCGTTATGCATCAAGTTTCCCGTGTGATGCATCAAAATCCTGCGTGATGCATCACTTTATTTACGATCATGCCACCGCGGTTTTAATGAAATGCACCAAATCGGACGGTATGCGTAAGTTTCCATAGTTTTCAGGTGCATAGTGGTTTTACATTGAACCCACCCCTATATATATATATATATATATATATATATATATATATATATATATATATATATATATATATATATATATATATATATATATATATATATATGTGTGTGTGTGTGTGTGTGTGTGTGTGTGTGTGTATCTATATTTACACTACAAACAATAAATTTTAATACCTATTTTAAAAAAATTAATTGCGTAATAATATATTTACAATGCAGTTAAAAAAACAAAACTCGACAGTCGAAATTACTTCAGTATTATCCACAACATAGCATTCACTGCTCGCCATCTTACAAAAGTATGAAACTGAAAATATAAATTTACACTTAAACTCTCGACGGTATCACTTATATAAATCAATCGCTCGAATATACATATATCTAGAATTGATATTTATATTTTATACCCCTAAACTTTTTAAAAATTTATAATTTTAACCCCGACATAATAATTCATAAAGTATAAAAAAAACAAAAAAAAAATTTATATAGAATTGACAATTGGGGGGGGGGGGGGGTGTTGTTATTTATAAATGGTGAGGCCTATGCACTAAAAAACAAAAATAATTATATAGAATTGAGAAAGGGGGTTGTGTTGTTTATAAATTTGTGGGTCCCATCATTACTAAATTCAAAAAAACAATAAGATGATTATATATGGATGGATCTCACAACATCAAAGAATAATTAAGCTAATTAACTAAGGGGTTGTGTAATTAGAAAAAAATAGAGGGTGTGCGTTTAATACAACTCTTTTTATTTTGGGTAAATTATAATATATATATATATATATATATATATATATATATATATATATATATATATATATATATATATAGAGTCAGGTTGAAAAAAGTACCTCTCGAAATCAAGTGCACCCGAAGGTACCAACCTTAAAAAACTTTTTTTAAATTTTTTTTCTCATAACCATGTTTAAATTAGTGTTATACACATGATATATGAATTTCACATACATTCACACTTTCTGTGTCCTTAAAAATTATGTGAATGCTCAATGCATATTTATGTGAATGGTCATCCATGTGAATGGTCATTTCACACAATGTGAATGGTGTGAATGACCATTCACATGATCTTTTTTTACTATTCACAAGATTTATGATGTTGCTTCTTTTGAAAAAAAGTCTTATAATGTTGTCTTATATATGTCTATTAAAAAAAATAAATGTGAATGATCATTCACATTAAGGTACGCTGGGTACGCTGGAATCTCATAGGTACGCTGATGAACTTGATTCTATATATATATATATATATATATATATATATATATATATATTAATAATAAATGGAATGTGAAATTTTGTAGATAAAAAAAATAATATAGATTCATTTTGACAAATATTATATTGATGACCAATTTAGAATACAGATATTTAATTTTTTTAGTCTCTTTATTGGTAAAAAACAAAAATAATTTAAACATTTTTCTTAACCTAAAATTTGAAATTCATGTCATTTTTTAGTCAAAATAGAATTTTTACGTTATCTTTCTTTTGATAACCAATTTAGAATACAAAAGTTTAATTTTATAGTCTCTTTTTTGGTTTAAAAAACAATTTTAAACATAAATCTTGACCTAAAATTTGAAATTTATGTCATTTTTTAGTCGAAATAGAATTCATGTTATCTTTCTTTAGATGACCAATTTAGAATGCAAATATTTAATTTTATGGTCTCTTTTTGGTTTAAAAAAAATAATTTTGAAACTTTTTTCTTAGCCTAAAATTTGAAATTTATGTCATTTTTTAGTCACAATAGAATTTTACGTTATACTTCTTTGCCTAAAATTTTTACAATATCATTATCGTCAAATTTTGTATTTTACATTATTAGTAATATGGCTTTTTTTATTTTTGTACATCACAGCCCTTGTAATTTAGACTTATTCCAAAACAAAAATCACCTAAACTTTAGGAGGTGAACTGATCTATCTATACTATTAAAAGAGTAACTATACTCATTTTTTGTGAAGCCACGTGTCGTCACCATGAATCGACTAACTTATTAATTAAATCTAAGATAATCCACTTTTAAATTTAAATCAAATCAAATCAAACAAAATCTAATAATCTATTAATCTGTACTATATATAATAAGAAAACCACTTGGAGTTTCTGGACCATTGGATGAAAAGAAATCAATGGTCCAGATTAATGACAGCTCATAATTATTTATGAAATGTCTATTATACCCTTAATTAAAATCAATAATTATACCTATGTCATTTTTTAATTCGTTTTCCATATTTACTACCTTAACTTAATTACATTAAATTTTGATTTTAATTTTTTCATTAATGAATTAATATTAAATTAATATTTACCTAAAATAAATATGTGTCATTATTATCCTTAATGATCATAGATAGATTCAAATGTAAAAATTTGGATTTAAAATGTAGAAGTGTAGTAAATAAAGTTAAAATTTTTTGTTAATTAACTTGCTAACAAGATTTAAAATTTAATTGATAAAACTTGAATTGTGAATATGATAAATTTTGGTTGTTGATTTTCAGATATTTCATTTCTATATATTATCATTTTCAAAATATATACACATTCACATAATTGAAATTTTTTGTTTCTTACACTGATATTTCATATTTGAAGTTAATAAAATTAAAAGAAACATTTTTTGCAAACACATATTATCTGTTTTTAATAATACAGTATAATAATAATTTTTATTTAATATCAAACAACTAAGTATTTTATTTTCTTTAATTTAACTAGCTTTCAATTTTTTTATTTTAATTATATGTAAATTTTATAATAATTTATTAAAATATAAAAAATATGTATTTTCTAAATCAACCCATGTAATACATGGGTTGATTAACCTATATGTTATAATAAAACAAAATAATTCATGTCATATGTCACTTCTACAATACAAGAAAATTTTATTTTTCCACATCTTTTTCCAAATTTAACCTCTTAACTTAATTGCATTAAATTTTGACTTTAATTTTTTCATTAATTAATTAGTAATAAATTAGATTTTGTAACATTTAAAATTAATGTTTACCTAAAATAAATATTTATCATTATCATCCATAATAATCATAATTAGATCCAAATGTAAAAATTTGAATTAGTTGTGAAAATTATTATTATTATGTATAATAAAGGAAAAAATCAAATGTCACGTGTCACCTTTATGTTCACCAAAAAGATAATTACAACTTATAAAAAATAAAAGATAAATACAATTTAATATTAAAAAATAAAAGATAAATACAATTTAATATTAAAAAAAAAAGATAAATATACTCTAATTTTTAATCTGTAAATAATAAAATATAAACACAATTATTATTTTTTTATGTTTTTATTTTTACTCATATACATTTTATATAAATAAATTTAATTAAAAATATCCACGTAATACGTGGGTTATAAACTAGTTTATTAATTATAAGATAATATAATAAAAGTTTAAAAAATATATAAGAAAATAATTACTCTTCATATATATTTAGAAATATACAAAATTAATAGGTCATAATAAATAATAATATCATCTTATATACTTTTGTTTAAAAAATAATATTTATATCTTTATCTTTTTATTTATTATATTTTATATATATTAAAAATATCCGCGTAATACGCGGGTAATAAACGAGTTTGTACAAAACAAATTTTGTTATCTACAAAAATAAATGTTTGATAGATTTGTAATCATGTATAATATATTTTAAAATTAGTGTGTATAACAAAAAGATATTGTTACAAATCATTATCTATTTTTTTTTTAGAATTGCATAAAAATCAGAACTAAACAATTAAATTGATGGATTGTATTGGAATTGAATCAAACCAAATTAAGTGGAACCAATACCATATCAACGTGATCTTAATTATGGGTTACCCAAATTTTCTTTTCTATTTTAACTATAGGATTGGTCCTGTATCACCGATGCAACAAACGGTACACAAAGAGAGTTATTGGTAAATTCGTTTGGCGAATCTAAGGCCTACAGAGGTTAAGTTATTCTCTTATTTTCTAAAGGAGCATGTTCTCGAATCATATTTTCATAATTTAAGTTTGGTTGCAGTTTGGTTTTGAAATTTTAGTTATAAAAAAACATGTACCAACCCTAAATAAATCATATTTTGTACCATTTAATGCAATTTTTATAAATCCTTTTATTTGTTGTTTCGATTCAATCTAAATTTAAAACATTACCTATTGGTATTTGAAGAGCAGGAAATCACGAAGAGATTTTATTATATTTATTAAGTATAACATATGTTGGAGAACATTCATAAAGATAAAATGATATTAGCTCCAAGAACTTTCAAAATGCCAATCTGGACTTGGATACGGTGAGTTCTTCCTAGATACGTAAAATCCTTCGGGTCTTACTAACCAATAACAATGTTGAGTTATAAATCTCCAATGGCGGCAGAATCTCTTAATGTGTTGACTATACAATGACACAGTTTTCTGATTTGAACCCCAAATAAACTCACCATATGTTGGAACACCCATTGGACAAAAGTACCAATTGGTGTTATCCCCAGAATAAAGGTAAGCAGTTTCGTCAATAGCACGTCCCTTAATATGAACTTTTACTGAATCACTACCAGGAAGATCACTGGTAATAAACATATGCCATTCTATAGTAAAAATACAATTAGCAGAACTAGCATTGGCATTGTTTGTATGACGAGATGAAATTGTCGGGACGAAGAAAAGAACCACAATGATAAAGAGGCTAGATATTGACATTATGATTTATCAAGTTATTGCGAATATAATTTAAAATTGATTTCTATACCTAATTTATATATGGTTGCATTGCTGGTATGTTTAATGCTATTCCCTTTATTCATTCAATAAAAATTTATTACTATCATTTATTATATGTATTCAACTTATAGGGTTGAATTTTATGAAGTCTCATATTAAATGTACGTGTTAATTAAGATAAAATATTTAATTTTTAAAAGTGCTTTATAATAGACTTGTTCACATCATTTTAAGTTAATTACGATATAGAAAATTTATTTCATGTAAAGGTGTAATATTTAAACAATATACACATGGTCAAATGATATGAACTTGTAATACACTTTTGAACATGTGCATATTTCAATTTTACATGAGATGTAACAATTTATCATAATAAATTTCAAATGATGTGAAATCGTCAATCCTAATGCACTTTCAACATACGTATGTTGCCTTTTTATATGAAATATAACATTGTACAATTAATATGAGACTCCAGAAGTACATTCTAATTTGAGATTCTCTGGAACTTGAATATCAACTTATTTACACACACGCATATTCAAGAACTTTCTATATGCTTAATTAGAATTAACTTTTATTATACTCAATTAATTAATATATATGATATATGTTGTAGATAAACATAAAAGGTTAATTACAACATATTAAATCTAAAAACTTTTTAAATGTAAGTCTAAATTTGTAAAAGGTGAGTTTTTCTGGACACATAAATTCCTTTTGAAGTTACTAACCAGTAACATGATTAAATGACTACAAAAATTCCTAATGTGCTTACTATACAATGCCAAAATTTGATTCTTTGAACCCCAAGTTATACTAAAATTATTTAATAAAACAATTATATAAAAAATCATTTGAAAATAAATTATATAGGGTGTGTCTATATATATATATATATATATATATATATATATATATATATATATATATATATATATATATATATATATATATATATAGATTCAAGATTAATGGGGTACCATATTAGACTGTGGTACCAGGGAACCATTTATAGCCAATCATTTATGATTAAAATCATTTAAATATAATATAATTTTGTTTAAAATTCTTTCTCACATTAATTAATGTTGGGGGTAAAAATGGTATTTAAAAATTTAAATTATAATCAAAGATTCTATGTATCCCATGAAGATCTCCATTTTAGTTAATATCATTTATTACACCCATAATGAACATGTGCAATGACAACACTCCATAAACCATGGTTGAACATGTTCAATACGTCAATATTGGTTTATCATCAAAACGGTTAACAGCGACAAAAAACGCAATAAACTTCGACTGCACATGTTCAATAACGTGTAAATGAAATTGAACCTTCACGAACGGTTTGAAAAAAATAATAAATACCTTTATTTGACACATCCAGTTGAACATGTTCAGTTTTTCATTAAAACCTATTGTCGAATCCAATTGAACATGTGCACTAAAACCCACTGTCGAATCCGATTGAACATGTTCACTAAAACCCATTGTCGAATTCGATTGAACATATTCATTAAAACCCATTTTCAAATCTATTATATATGTGTTATGGAAGTAAATCCCTATAATTAAGGAAACTATTATATTATTAGTTGTCATCTATATACATTAGTTTCTATTTTTTTTTTCAAATTTGCTTTCGTTTTATAATTATTGTTTTTTCTAGTTTACATTTTTACTTTTTTATATTCTAATATTTGAATTATAACTTGTTATCCAATTTTATTACTTGTGTATATTTTGTGTATAATATAGGATAAAATATATATAACCATATTGTTAAGATTATTATATTAACTTCCAATATTATTTTATATGTTTAAATATATAGGATAAAATATATATAATCTTATTGTTAACACAAAATATACACAACTAACAAATTGGATAGCAAGTTATAATTCAAACACTAGATTAAATAAAAATATTAAAAAAAGTAAACCAGAAAAATCAATAATTATAAAACGAAAGCAAACTTGAAAAAAAAAAAAAACTAATGTATATAGAAAACAAAATATATCCTAAATTTTTAAAAAATGCAATACAACTATAAATTCGAAAAAAAAAAAGAAAGAACATAAATAATAGAGTAAATTACATAAATGGTCCCTATGATTTTTTCAAAATTATGAAAACGGTCCCTCAACTTCCAAACTTACAGTGGCGGTCACTCAAACCACTTTTTACTTGCAGAATTGGTCCTCCTGTTTCTCATTTTTTTAAAAATGACGATTTTGCCGTTCTTTTAATTACAAGTTTGGTAATTTCAATTTTGGTCCATTTTCTTAATTTTTCATTTTTGGTTTTAAATTTGAAATAATAGTTTAATAATTTATGATATTGATTCATTATTAATTATATTATTATTATATTCTCATTATCATTATTATTATTATTATTATCATTATTATCATCATTTATATCTATTTATTTTGTAAAATAAATCTATGTCTTTAGTAAAAATTATTTTTATTTATATACTTAATTAGTCAAGTTATACATCTTTTTATGTATTCAATTTATTTATTAAAGTTTTATTTATTTATCTTTTATTGGTTAAACTATTTGTATAATTTTATCATTTATACTTTTTCATCAAACTATTTCATTACGTTGATAAATTTTGAATTTATGTCAATTTTGATTTAAATTTACTAATTCATTACGTTTTGATTTAAGTTTACAAATATTTTGTTACGCTAATATGTTTTTATTTAAATTCATTATTTTATTTGTTTGGTTTTAAAAAATGCCTTAAATTACAAATATATATTAAAAATACATAGTTTTACAAATCATTTCATAAATAAACAAATAATATTTTTTTAATTAGATTTATAGATAAAGTACATATAAGATATAATTTGAATGTAGAGTTAAATCTTATCTATTTATTAATATTTAAATATGTAAAAAATCATATATTGTATATATATTTTATATTTATTAATCTTTATAGATATTAGAAATAATGAATAATATTCATCTTTTAATATATTTTATTAAAAATAATATATTTTGTTACGTTAATACATTTTTATTTAAATTTAGTATTTTTATTTTTTAATTTTAATATTTTGTTATGCGTATACGCTTTGATTTCAATATAGTGTTTAATCTCTTTGATTTACAAGTTTTGTTTATACATGAATATGTTTTATTCGTTTTCACTTAAATATTTTAATTGTCACTTAAGTATTAACGTTGCAAAATTTTAAATTAAAACAAATAAAATAATAAATTGAAATCAAAACATGCTGACATAACAAAATATTTAAATCCAAACAAATAAAATAATAAATTTAAATAAAAACATATTAGCGTAACAAAATATTTAAATCAAAAATAATAATTAGCAAACTTAAATCAAAACGTAATGAATTAGTAAATTTAAATCAAAATTTACACAAATTCAAATTTATTAAAAGTAATGAAATAGTTTGATCAAAATTATAAATAATAAAATTATACAAATAGTTTAACCAATAAAATATAAATAAATAAAATTTTAATAAATAAATTGAATACATAAAAAGATGCATAACTTAACTAATTAAGTATATAAATAAAAATAATTTTTAGTAAAGAAATATAGAATTATTTTACAAAATAAATAGGTACAATTAATAATAATAATAATAATATAATTAATAATGAATCAAATCATAATTTATTAAATTAATATTTCAAATTTAAAACCAAAAATGAAAAATTAAGAAAAGGACCAAAATTGAAATTACCAAACTTGTAATTGAAAAAAGGGCAAAATCGTCATTTTTAGAAAATTTAGAAACATAAGGACCAATTTTGCAAGTAAAAATTGGTTTGAGGGACCGCCACTGCAACTTTGAAAGTTAAGGGACCGTTTCCATAATTTTGAACATACCACAGGGACCATTTCTGTAATTTACTATAAATAATAAGTTAATTGTATATGGAAAACTAATGGAAAAAAACAAATAAGAAAATATAATAAGTCGATACAATTTAATTACAAACAAAAAAAATATAATACAATTTTTTTATAGTTAATGTTAATTTGATATACTATGAAAAATTTACATAGTAAAGTTTACAAAACTAAATTATATAAAATTATTTAAAGGGATATAAAATTTTAATTTAAGTTGGATAAATATGATATTTTGAATGTTTAGTTGAAAAAAGATATAAATAAGGGTATAATGGTTAATAAATAAATAATCAATATTAAATATGAGTTTTAAATGTTCTAAAAATAATTAAATTAATGAATTTGGGTATATATGATATAAATGATGTAACACACTCGAACTAATCCACAATGCCACGTAAATAACACATCATCCGTGACATAATATAATAATCCCTACACTATTCCCAAAGCACATACGTGAAAACCCAATAATTTAAAACATTATTTTACATAAGAGAGTCACGGATATCCCTGAAAGTAAAACAACATATCCGAAGTACATGCATACAAACCGTCCACAAAATATAACTACCTCTACACGGGTAGCCAACAACTCCTCAAGCAGAAATAACATCAAACCTACTTCGGTCCAGCAGGCCTACTAACGCTCCGGTCACCTGAGATACACACGACAACACACACAGGTCAGCTAAAGCTGGTGAGAATGCTAGCGTTAGTGTACAATTATAAAACTCAATAAATAGATAAACTCGATAATAAAATGTTCAGCGTTCTCTACTGAACAAGTATATGAGATCCCACAAAGTAGCTTAAATAGGCACTCAACTCGTGTGGATGAATACACGTACCCAAATCCCTAGACCGCACAAAGCAGTCGTCAGGAGTCAAAAGGGAATTGGGAGCGACCCAACCCCTGCCCAGCCGTACGGTTTACTATCTCGATAGCTCAAGTGTCTTAAATCTCATATTATAAAATAAAGTTTACAATAGCCCAGTAATACATGCATGATAATATCTCGATAAAAAGCTCGTAATAAAACTCATAATAATCTCATGAAAAGCTCAATAAAAGATCATGCAAGTATAAATAAATAATCGTACAAGTGTCTCAAGAAAAGCATGCAAACTCACCTGCCCTGAAGACACAATACTAAGTCTCGGTTCCCTGCCCTTCCCCGAACCTATCAACCCGAAACCATGAAATCACAACACATAACTCACTATCACAATCTCAACCCAACGACTCTATACACGATTCCCAACAACTCACGCAATCCCAAAAGACCCGAACACACGACTCGCGAAACCTAAAAACCCGACCCGAGGCCCCGTCGCATCGCGACCGCACTGGTCATCGCGGTCGCAGTCGCGCTGACCATCTCGGTCGCGGCCACGCTCAAGCTGAATTGCCTGCGATCACTCAAGAACATCGCGGCCCGCGATCAGGGGATCGCGGCTGCGCTCACGGTCGAACATAAGTAGAATTGCTCTGTTTTACAGCAGCCCAGGGGAAATCTCCCCAACTCAATTTCAGCTCGATATAACTCAATTAATAAGCTTCGAATTTTCTCAGAATAATATATAAACTCAATTCAATTACTTGGTAACAACCGACAACAATAAATCCATATCTTGAGCTCAAAATCTTACCTAATTCAAAGATGGAGATGATGATGGACTTGAAGCCTTAATCACTCAATCAACCCTTAAATTTTGCTTGAACTGTTGCTGGAGCTTGAATTCACACACACAACACACTTTTAGATTGTGATTCAGGAGATGGAAATGGAAGCAAGCAAGAAGAGAGGTCTCACACACACACACACACACACACACACACACACACACACACACACACACACACATATATATATATATATATATATATATATATATATATATATATATATATATATATATATATGTTTTGGATTTAACCCGGTCCGGTACCCAAAATCCGATCCCGATACCCCAAAACACAAATTTATATCACTGGTCCCAATTTAAACAATTAATCCAATGAAGTAATTCCACGTACCTATCTCAAAATCGGGATGTTACAAGTCCTCCCTCATTATAAAGATTCTGTCCTCAGAATCTAACTCGAAGCAAAGAGGTGAGGATAGCGGCTACGCATCTCTGACTCTGGCTCCCATGTGGCACTAGTACCCTTATGGTGCTTCTACTGCAGCAACACTAATGCCACCTCTTTATTACGTAGCTTCTTGACCTTTCGATCCGTCACTGCCTCAGGCTGCTCGGCATACTGAAGTTTATCATCGACCTCAATCTCTGACAAAGGCACTCGCTGATCATCACGGGCCAAGCACTTACGGAGATGGCTGACATGAAAGGCATTATGAACTCCTGATAGATCTAAAGGCAAATTCAGGCGATACGCCTGATCTCCGATCCTCTCGATAACCTCAAATGACCCTATATAACGTGGACCAAGCTTACCTCGTCTCCGAAACCGAATAACCTCCTTCCAGGGTGAGACTTTCAACATCACGGAGTCTCCGACCTGAAACTCTAACTCGGACATCCGGTGATCTGTGTAACTCTTCTGGCGACTCTGAGCTGTCCTAATCCGCTGCTGAATCATAGCGACCTTGTCGCTAGTCTCCTGAAGAACCTCTGGCCCGCTGATAGGACGCTCCCTGACCTCTCCCTAACATACTGGAGTTAAACACTTACGCCCATAGAGAGCCTCGAACGGAGGCATGCCGATAGACGCGTGGTAGCTGTTATTATACGCAAACTCAAAAAGCGGCAAATGAAGATCCTAGCTACCCCCGAAATCGATAACACAAGCTCGCAGCATATCCTCCATTGTGTGATTAGTCCGCTCAGTCTGACCCCCTGTCTGCGGATGATAGGCTGTACTCGGCTGAATTCGGGTGGCCAACTCCCTCTGAAAGCTCTGCCAGAATCGCGACACAAATCGGTTATCTCGGTCAGACGTGATAGATCTCGGAACTCCATGCCTCGCAACAATTTCACTGATGTAGAGTCGCGCCAACTGATATCGTAATAGTCCCACGAAAGGCCAAGAAGTGAGCGCTCTACGTAAGCCGATTGACAATAACCCAGATCATATCATTCCCACGAACAGTCCGCGGGAGTCTCACTATGAAGTCCATGGTGCTATCATACCACTTCCACACTGGAATCTCTAGCGGCTGAAGTCTACCATGCGGCTTCTGATGTTCACTCTTAACCCTCAAACACGTCATACACGCCTCCACATACTTCCGTGCATCCCTCTTCATCCCTGGCCACCATTAATGAACTCGCAGATCTCGGTACATCTTCGTGCTACCCGGATGGATCGACAATCTAGACTTATGGGAATCATCTAGAATCAGCTGCCGTAAACTGCCTTCTCTGGGGACCCACACTCGACCTTGAAGGGTCATCAAACCTCGATCATCTCTACTCAGTAACTCCAACTGACCAGCTAATCTCTCTCTCTGCACATTCTCGCCCCTCTGCCCCTCCTCCTGAGCTAACCGAAGACCATCAATCAGCATCGACGCAACCTCTAACCGAGAAGCTTTGGACGTAACCGTCTGCTCATAGGATCTCCTGCTCAAAGCGTCCGCCACCACGTTAGCTTTCCCCGGGTGGTACTGGATGTCGCAATCATAATCCTTCAGAAGCTCTATGTTGCGCTTCTGTCTCATGTTTAGCTCCTTCTGACTGAACGGATACTACAGACTTTTATGGTCAGTATACACTGTAAAGCGCGTCCCATAAAGGTAATGCCGCCATATCTTCAAAGCAAAGACTATGGCGTTCAACTCTAAATCGTGCACCGGTCGACTCAACTCGTAACTCCGAAGCTGTCTCGAGGCATAAGCAATCACCTTGCCTCTCTGCATCAGCACGTATCCCAATCCGGTAAAAGAAGCATCACAATAGACAGCAAAATCCTTAGAACCCTCTGGCAACGCTAGAATCGGAGCCTTACACAACTGATTCTTCAACTCTAGAAAAGCACTCTCCTGCTCCTCGGTCCATACCAATGGCACTGACTGCCTAGTCAACATCGTCAAAGGCACTGCAATCCGCGAAAAGTTCTCGATAAACCGCCGATAATACCCTGCCAAACCCAAGAAGCTGCGAACCTCGGACACAGACGTGGGCTGGCCCCAACTCATAATAGCCTCAATCTTCACGGGATCCACCTTAACGCCCTCGCTCATCACCACATGCCCTAAGAACTGCACCTCTCGAAGCCAAAACTCGCACTTCGAAAACTTGGCATATAACCTCTCTCGCTGCAAAGTACTCAGAACCTCTCTCAGATGCTGGTTATGCTCCTTGCTACTCCTTGAGTAGATCAGAATATCATCAATAAACACAATCACGAAACGGTCGAGCATAGGCCTGCAGACCCTATTCATCAGGTTCATAGACGCTGTTGGGGCGTTAGTCAGCCCAAACGGCATGACTAAAAACTCATAATGACCATATCTGGTCCGGAACGCATTCTTAGGCACGTTCTCATCTCTGACCCGCAACTGATGATACCCGTAACGCAGATCAATCTTCGAAAAGAAACTCGCCCCCTGAAGCTGATCAAAAAGATCATCAATCCTCGGCAAGGGATAACGGTTCCTCACCGTTACCCTATTAAGCTCTTGATAATCTATACACATCCGCATCGTCCCGTCCTTCTTCTTCACGAATAACACAGGGGCTCCCCACGGAGAAGAACTAGGGCGATTGACCTCACGATCCAACAGATCCTGTAACTGCGTCATCATCTCGCGCATCTCGGTAGGAGCCAACCAATACGACGTGCGCGCAATAGGAACGGCCCCGGGAACTAAGTCGATCCTGAACTCAACCTGCCGATCGGGGCGGCAGACCTGGCAACTGGTCTGGAAGCACGTCAGGGAAATCCCTAACTATAGGCACATCACGGACCTCCCTCTTCTCCTTCTTCGCATCTACCACATAGGCTAAATAGGTGGCACATCCCATCGCCACATATCTCCGCGCCTGCGCCATCGACACTATACTCATCTCCCCTCTGCGTCTCTCGCCATACACGATCGCTGACTCTGACTCGGAAATCGGGATACGAATCATCTTCTTGGAACAGAAGATATCCGCCTGACGCGTTGTCAGCCAATCCATGCCTTTAATGGCATCGAAACTGCTAATCTCCATAGGCATCAAGTGTATAGATAATCGGTGACCGTCTATCTCTAATGCACAATCTCTATAAATGCGGCTCACTAACACAGTACTACCATCAACACGCTCAACAATAACAGGCATAGATAACTCAGATGAAGGCAAAGAAAAATAATCACAGAAGGAGGCAGATACATATGAGCGATCAGATCCCAAATCAAATAGAATAAAGGCACGTAGTCCATTAAGGATGAACGAACCAGATACAACATCAGGTGACTCACGCGCCTCCTCAGCAGTAGCCTGAAAGACCCTGCCACGAGCCCTCGGTGCTCCCCCTCCCCGAGGTGCTGAAGATGATCCAGACGGCCCAGCTCCACTCGAACTCGCTCCGGGAAATCCCGCTCCGGGATTCGGGCAATCCCTAGACATATGACCTGGCTTCCCACATCGGAAGCACAGGGATTCCTGAGAAGTACATGCAGCAACAGTGTGACCAAATTGGCCACACCGAAAACAACGAAGATGCTCCGGGGCACACGGCCCTGTATGGCGGTGGTGGCACCGCTGACAATCTCTCTCCCCAGAACCTGAACTGTCAACTCGGCTCCCTGAATCTCTGGATCCTCTACCGACACTTCCCTGGCTCTGGCTCTGACCCTGCCTCTGGCGCTAACCCCGCTGCCTCTGCCCCTGCTGTCTCTGCCCACCCTGACTATGTCCCTGACCAACCCCAGACTATCCCTCACTCCGACCCTGATCCTGCCGAGCCCCTGAACCCTGTCCCTGCTGCTCAGAATACCCACCCTGACGGCTCTCTATAAAACCTCGAAGTCCACGAACTCTGCCCCTGTCCCAATGCCTCAACACGCTGCCCTTGGGGAGCCGACTGCTCCCGCTGTCTCTCAACCTCCCGCTCTCGACGACGGGCATATTCCATGGCTGAAGTATGACGTCCTCTTATTTTGATTGTATAAATGTAATCACCAGGATCAACAAACAACCCAATGAATAACACGATAATTAAAATTGAATACTTAAATTGGATTTAAGCAGTTCCACACTAAAGCAATGAAAGTACATGTCTACAGTGATAAAGTCTAACTATTACATCAACATAATTGTTTCGAAAGTATCAAATCCCAGCCCCAAGCTATAAAAATCTGTGTACCAATAACTTCTAAGTCTCCGGGATATTGAATTGAAATTTCTTAAGTAGAAGGTCCAGCTACACCTTTGCCTTTGCCTGAAAACATTGTGAGTCAACGGTAAGTTAATTTGCTTAGTGAGATAACAGATTATGCAAACAACAAATATTTCTTTACAAGCATTGCGTAACCATGGGCAGTGTAAGCCCCAATGTATGTGTAAACAGGCAGTGTAAGCCTCGCAGTATGTGAAAACCATGCAGTGCAAGCATGGGGTTGGCAGTTCAAATGCTGATCGGGGATGTGCCGAACCTGACCAGGATAACGAGTGGGATGATCAGTCCCCGACAGTGGCCTGTTGTCAGCCCCAGTCCAGGTCGCATCAGATTGTGAAGTAATGATCATGCAGTGCAAGCATGATGTAAATAGATGCACTTTCAAATGAACGCTGGCTACATGTGTGTTACATGTCAAGTACGAGGGTGCATCATAACAACAAATTAATCATGAGTTCCAATTGATGTATATGAACAATGTGAACATGCCATTGAATTGTAAACGTGAATGCAAAGACATTAAATTTAGAATGATAATCTATTACTCACAGTGATTGGTATAGTGTATCGTGTCTCTGAATCAATGTGTGTTAGACAACACCACAATGATCTGTAAAGTAAGTGTAATAGTGAATTAATGTCAGTAATTGCTTAAATCTTAAATCCTGAAAATTATGTGTAATTTGATCTGAATTCGGACCACATCCTAATTCGGATGGTCCGAATTGCAGATGGTCCGAAACAGGGGTGATCCGAATTAAGGTCCGAATTAGGATGGGTCCGAAATCATTGTTTGACCGAATTGGGTGTAAGGTCCGAAATTTGTTTCTGGTCCGAAATTGGTGTTGGTCCGGATTGGGTACATGTCCGAATTGAGTATGGTCCGAACTTGGCAATGTCCGAAATGGGGTGGTCCGAACTCGGATGTTGGTCCGAACCCAGATGGATCTGGACCGAGTTCATCAGTCCGAGTTTGTACTTAATAATTTCCAGAGTTTCCAGATTATACATTTTGGTCAGTTTATGCATGTTTTTGAGTCTATCATTGTAAATATGAACTTATATGCTATCTTTTAACTTAAATCATAACACTAATGTACCAAATTAACCCATTTTTGTTCCTTTTTCATCATGTATCGATGAACACACACACTAAAAACACACACTTACTTCAAAATCGTACTTAGACTTCGAATCTGTTTCTGAAATTTGGTACACTACATTATCAACCTTCGATTTTAACATTACAACAAAAATATGTAACATGCATCAACATTTCGAATCAAATTCCTATGATTCGGTTTCTAAAAAAACCGAACCAAAACCATCAAAATTGCAAGTTTTGAGTGAATCTTACCTCAAATCGTTTGTTGTGTTGCTTATAGTTCCTTCCAAATCACTTGAATCCCGATTTTTAGCACTTGAATCCAATAATTTCGGATTTGATGATGAATTGGTGGGTTTTTATTAGAGAGAGAGAGAGAGTGAGAGATCGAGAGAGTTAGAGAGAGAGAGTGAGATTTTGAATAACGAAAGGAGTTTCCTTTCTTTTATTGCTTCTTCTCCTTATTTGCACATTATACCCCTTAACTTCGTATTTTCTTATTTAAACCAATATTATGATCGAAATTAACTTAAATTGATATAATCATCCAATAATACAATAATTGAGTCCTTAAAATCGTAAATTACATATAATTGAAAAATAGGGATGTTACATGAAGCGAATGTGGGGTCAAGCAGCATCCCCACGAACTCTCTAATGTCCGGCCTCAGACCCTCGATAAGCATATTTACCTTTCGGTCCTCTGTAGCTACCTGATGCGATACAAACTGTGCTCTATCATTAAAGATATCAATATACTCCTGAACCGATCTGAATCCCTGCTAACTCCCGCTCCAGCTCTCTCCTCGTATCCAGCGGACAATACTGCAGCTCAAACTCTATAGGAAACTCCTCCTAAGACATCAAGTAGGCCTCATCGACTCCCTGAGCGCTGACAACCGAACTCCACCATCTCAATGCTCCTCCCTTCAGAAGGTAGGAGGCATAACTCACTCTATCTGTTCGATCCACATGGGCTATACGAAACGCAACCTCAACCTCTCGTAGCCAGTCAAGTGCCTTCGAGGCACCAACTCCACCGAAGAACTCTGAAGGATGACCCGTCATAAAGTCCTTAAAGGACCCTCGCGATGGCTGGCTAGAAGAAGCACCAGCCCCAGAACTCTGGCCTCCCTCGGGTGGAGGCATCACACCTCGACCCCTACCCGCACCCTGAACCAGAAAGCGCTCATCTAAGATCTGGCCTATTACAGCATATAAGTCAGACCTACGCACTGGCTCATCCTCCCTATGGCCATCCCCCTGAGGCCCGCTGCCCTGACGGTCCATAATAACCTGCACAATAAAATAATAACACGAATTAACTCTACAAGAATCTATGCACTACTCATTTATCACCTAATACTCTACTTCGGATTACAATCCAAGGATCTAGACTCCGTGGTTTAAGCTTAAGCATCCACTAGATACTTAATCTCTTAAACCTAGGCTCTGATACCAAGCTTGTAACACCCTTGAACTAATCCACAATGCCACGTAAATAACACATCATCCGTGACATAATATAATAATCCCTACACTATTCCCAAAGCACATACGTGAAAACCCAATAATTTAAAACATTATTTACATAAGAGAGTCACGGATATCCATGAAAGTAAAACAACCTATCCGAAGTACATGCATACAAACCGTCCACAAAATATAACTACCTCTACACGGGTAGCTAACAACTCCTCAAGCAGAAATAACAGCAACCCTATTTCGGTCCAGCAGGTCAACTAAATCTGGTGAGAATGCAAGGGTTAGTGTACGATTATAAAACTCAATAAATAGATAAAATCGATAATAAAATGTTCAAAGTTCTCTACTGAACAAGTATATGAGATCCCACAAAGTAGCTCAGATAGGCACTCAACTCGTGTGGATGAATCCACGTACCCAAATCCCTAGACCGCACAAAGCGGTCGTCAGGACTCAAAAGGGAATTGAGAGCGACCCAACCCCTGCCCAGCCGTACGGTTTAGTATCTCGATAGCTCAAGTGTCTCAAATCTCATATTATAAAATAAAGTTCACAATAGCCCAGTAATACATGCATGATAATGTCTCGATAAAAAGCTCGTAATAAAACTCATAATAATCTCATGAAAAGCTCAATAAAGATCATGCAAGTATAAATAAATAATCGTCCAAGTGTCTCAAGAAAAGCATGCAAACTCACCTGCCCTGAAGATACAATACTAAGTCTCGGTTCCCTGCGCTTCCCCGACCCTATCAACCCGAAACCCTAAAATCACAACACATAACTCAATATCACAATCTCAACCCAACGACTCTATACACGATTCCCAACAACTCACGCAATCCCAAAAGACCTGAACACACGACTCGCGAAACCCAAAACCCGACCCGAGGCCCCGCCGCATCGCGGCCGCACTGGTCACTGCGGTCTTGGTCGCGCTGACAATCTCGATCGCGGTCGTGCTCAAGCTGAACCGCCTGCGATCACTCAAGAATATCGCGGCCCGCGATCAGGGGATCGCAGCCGCGCTCACGGTCGAACAACAGCAGAATTGCTTTGTTTTACAGCAGACCAGGGGAAATCTCCCCAACTAAATTTCAGCTCGATATAACTCAATTAATAAGCTTTGAATTTGCTCAGAATAATATATAAACTCAATTCAATTACTTGGTAACAATCGACAACAATAAATCCATATCTTGAGCTCAAAATCTTACCTAATTCAAAGATGGAGATGATGATGGACTTGAAGCCTCAATCACTCAATCAACCCTTAAATTTTGCTTGAACTGCTGCTGGAGCTTGAATTTACACACACAACACACTTTTAAAATCTGATTCAGGAGATGGAAATGGAAGCAAGCAAGAAGAGAGGTCACATATATATATATATATATATATATATATATATATATATATATATATATATATATATATATATATATATATATATGTTTTGGATTTAACCCGGTCCGATACCCAAAATCCGATCTCGATACCCCAAAACACAAATTTATATCACTGGGTCCCAAATTAAACAATTAATCCAATGAAGTAATTCCACGTACCTATCTCAAAATCGGGATGTTACAAATGATGTTTAAGAGGGATATATGTGATATTATTTATTAAAATGTGGTATATATGATATTATGATGTTTAGGAGGGATATATATTATATTAAAATTTTAAGTTGGGTATATATGATATTATGAAGTTTTGAAGGGGTATATATGAAATTCTCCCTTTATATTATTGGTAATTTGGCCTTTTATTTTTGTACATCACAGCCCTTGTAATTTAGACTTATTGCAAAAAAAAAAACACCCAAACTTTAAGAGGTGAACTGATTTGTACAAAACAACTTTTATTATCTACAAAAATAAATGTTTGATAGATTTGTAATAATGTATAATATATTTGTACAATACTGTGTATAACAAAAAGATATTGTGTACAAATCATTAGAATTGCATAAAAATCAAAACTAAACAATTAAACTGATGGATTGTATTAGAACGAAATCAAACCAAATTAAGCGGAACCAATACCATATCAACGCGATCTTAAATATGGGTTACCCAAATTTTCTCTTTTATTTTAACTATACATTTGGTCAGTATCACCGATGCAACAGTGGTAGGTAAATTCGTTTGGCGAATCTAAGGGCTACAGAGGTTAAGTTATTCTCTTATTTTCTAAATAAGCATGTTCTCGAATAATATTGGTTGCAGTTTGGTTTTGAAACTATATTTATAAAAAAACATGTACTAGACCGAGATAAATTGTTATTTGTACCATTTAATGCAATTTTTATAAATCCTTTTATTTGTTGTTTTGGTTCAATCTAAATTTAAAACATTACATATTGGCATTTGAAGAGCAGGAAGTCACGAAGTGATTTTATTATATTTTTTAAATATAACATATGTTGGAGAACATTCATAACGATAACATGATATTTAGCTCCAAGAACTTTCAAAATGCCAATCTGAACTTGGATACGGTGAGTTCTTCCTAGATACTTAAAATCCTTCGGGTCTTACTAACCAATAACAATGTTGAGTTATAAATCTCTAATGGCGGCGGAATCTCTTAATATGTTGACTATACAATGACACAGTTTTCTGATTTGAACCCCAACTAAACTCACCGTATGTTGGAACACCAATTGGACAAAAGTACCAATTGGTGTTATCCCTAAAATAAAGGTAAGCAGTTTCGTCAATAGCATATCCCTTAATATGAACTTTACTGGATCACTACCCGGAAGATCACTGGTAATAAATATATGTCATTCTATAGTATAAATACAATTAGCAGAATTAACATTGGCATTGTTTGTATGACGAGATGAAATTGTCAGGACGAAGAAAAGAATCACAATGATAAAGAGGCTAAATATTGTCAATACATTATGATTTATCAAGTTATTGCGAATATATTTTAATATTGATTTTTATACCTAATTTATATATGGTTGGATTACTGGTATGTTTAATCTTATTCCCTTTATTCATTCAATAAAAAATTAATTACTATCGTTTATTATATGTACTAGCTTATTGACCCATGTAACACATGAGTATGTTTAATAAATAATTACATTTTAAAATTTTTAAATTTAAAATACTATTATACAAATGTTAAATGTTGATATTAAACTGACACAAAAGGTTATATAAATATAAAATTAATTTTATTATATTCTAATTATAATATATAAATAATAAAGATAAAAAACCACGTTTATTTGGAGTAAAATAACATATTAATGAAATTATTGAATTAATCTATATAACATAAATCAAAGAAATCATTATAGGTAAAATGAAATGATTAAATCATTTAATCAGATAAACTTTTATTAATAGAAGTTAATTAAATAGTAATTAGTTTTAGTTTTTAAATTTTATAAATTACAAGAGTAAATTGGAAGAATTAAATTACGAGATTTAGGAGGGAAAACAAAAAATTTGTTAGATGAGGTGATGCCATGTGACATCATATGTTCTTATTTATTATCATACTAGTTTATTACCCGCGTAATACGCGGATATTTTTAATATATATAAAATACAATGGATTAAAAGATAAAGGTATAAATATTCTTTTTAAACAAAAAGTATATAAGAATGATATTATTATTTATTATGACCTAGTAATTTTATATATTTCTAAATATATATGAATCGTTATTTTTTCTTATATTTTTTAAAACTTTTATTATATTATATTATATTATAAGTAATAAGTTAGTACAATATTTGATTTGATTTGATTTGAATTCAAAAGTAGATTATATTAAATTTTGAATAAATATAACTTAAAATTTTTATTATTTTTAAAACCTGTAAATGTCACGTGTCGATTCATGGTGATGACACGTGGCTTCACCAGAATTGAGTATAGTTACTCTTTTAATAGTATAGATAGATAAAGATTCAACTTATAGGGTTGAGTTTTTATAAAGTCTCATATTAAATGTATTGTGTTAATTAAGATAAAATATTTAATTTTTAAAAGTGCTTTATAATAGACTTGTTCACATCAGTTTAAGTTAATTACAATAAAGAAAATTTATTTCATGTAAAAGTGTAATATTTAAATAATATGCACATGGTCAATTGATATGAACTTTTAATGTACTTTTGAACATGTGGATGTTTCAATTTTACAAGAGATGTAACAATTTATCGTAATAAATTTCAAATGATGTGAAATCGTCAATCCTAATGCACTTTCAACATGCGTATATTGCATTTTTATATGAAATATATCATTTATATTAATAAACATGTACAATTAATATGAGACTCCAGAACTACATTCTAATATGAGATTCTCTGGAACTTGAATATCAGCTTATTTACACACACATATTCAAGAATTTTCTATATGCTTAATTAAAATTAACTTTTATTATACTTAATTAATTAATATATATGATATATGTTGTAGAACAACATAAAAGGTTAATTAACATATTAACTCCAAAAACTTTCTAAATGCCAGTCCCTTTTGATCTTACTAACCAGTAACAATGTCAAAGTTTGATTCTTTGAATCCCAAGCAATTAAACTATTTGATTATAAAGCTTTGAACCCCAAGCAATTAAACTATTTGATTATAATTTTTAAGTTCAAAGTCATAGTAAACTATTTGATTATAAATCTTAAAACTTACACTAAAATTATTTAATAAAACAATTAAAATAAAAATCATTTGAAAAAATAGTATTTAATGTATTAGAATGTATAAATGAAATTATAAATAGAAGCTACTAACTTGTGTGTGTGTGTGTGCGCGCGCGTGTATATATATATATATATATATATATATATATATATATATATATATATATATATATATAGGGAGGTTCAATGGAAAACCAACATGCATCGGAAAACCTTGGAAAACCTCCATGCACCACTACAAATGCACCACAATTCCCGCGTGATGCATCAAATTTCCCGCATGATGCACCAAATTCTTGCGTGATGCATCAAATTCACGCGTGATGCATCAACTTTCTGCGTGATGCACCACCTGATCCAATGGCTATAAAGTGGTTCCCGGGTTTTCCGATGCATATAGGTTTTCCATTGAACCCACCCTATATATATATATATATATATATATATATATATATATATATATATATATATATATATATATATATATATATATATATATATAGGGAGGTTCAATGGAAAACCAACATGCATCGGAAAACTTTGGAAAACCTTGATGCACCACCACAAATGCATCACAATTTCTGCGTGACGCATCAAATTCCCCGCGTGATGCACCAAATTCCCGCGTGATGCACCAAATTCGCGCGTGATGCACCAAATTTCTGCCTGATGCATCACCTCATCCAATGGCTATAAAGTGGTTCCTGGGTTTTCCGATGCATATAGGTTTTCCATTGAACCCACCCCTATATATATATATATATATATATATATATATATATATATATATATATATATATATATAATCGGTTTGGTTATCCATGTTTTTCTAAAAATGAAAACCTAAATCGCCCCGTGATGTTTTGGTTTCGGATCAAGCGGTTTAAGTGGTTCGGCTCGGTTTCTTAGTTTTCCGGTTTTATTTTAACACCCCTACATAATTTTGAAAATATATCAATATATGATTAGTAAATACTCAGAGGGTGTTTGGATTTGAGTTCGAAAAAGTGTTGTAGCGTTTTGAAACTTATAATCTGATAATAAGTGTAACAATAAGTGCTACAAAAAATGTAGTGTATGGTTTAAATTTTGTTGTTTGCTATCATAATTATCAAATAATCGGTTTTTAAAGTGTTTGAATTTGCGTTTTAACTGGTAAAATGACCAAATAATCACTTATTAATCAAATAAGCTACATTTTTTAACTTATGAAAAAGTATGGTAGGATTAAATTTAAATGCAAATAATCACTTACTAAAGTATGCAATCCAAACACTTTGAACCAATTATTTACGTTATTGTAACGTAATAAGCTGATAATTTCATTTATAACGCAAATCCAAACACCCCTTTGAATATTAATTTTTTTCTCCCAAAAGTTACAAGTCAATGTTATGTTGCTATTTGAATTCACCTTTCCTTACATATTGTATTACCTTTAACATTTATAGCATCCATTTTCTCCTTTTTATTGTATATTATGTAAGTAACTTGTTATCACTGGATCCTAACACGTTGTGTGCAAAAAGTAATAATTATGTTTAATTATTTGGGTGAATTTACTCATAAACTAAATTAAGTTCTTAAAATTTTTTTCAATTATTTAAATATCTAAACTATGTCCATCTTATTCAAAAATATATATTTGTAATTCATGTATATTCAATCAACAATCATAAACAAACAATTAAGAACATAAAATCAATACTAACCGAATGATTATGATTTCCAAAAATGAAAATTACAGAGATGAGAATGAACTTTCGCACTGTAGCCCTAGAATCCTCTCTGATTTCCGTGACAATTACAAAATGAATATGTTAGTTATGACATTTACAAAAGTCAAACTTCTATTTATATGAAATTAAAACTATGTACTATTTACAAATTACACCCTAGACTTATTTATTTTATCAATTATAAAATGTATCCAACAATCTCCCCCTTTGATGAAATAAACTCAGTCTTCACTTGGAAAGTCCCAACTTCATTTCAAACCTCCTGATGCTCTTTCTGTTGGACAATCTCCATTCGATCTTTGTAATAAACTCAACCATGAGCTTTTTATCATAAGCACTCAGAGCTGCTTTCTTCGTCTTCCTTTTCTTATCGGCAGCCAACTTACCTTTCATACCACTCATAACTTTCTAAAGCGTTCCATCAGAAAACTTGTTTAGCTCAATGCTTCTCATGGCTCTCAGCTTTCGATCTTTATCTTTGTACATGACAGCACGACGCTTCACCATAATCACTTGATATTCTTTCAACTCTCCAGCAAACTTGATAACTCTATTCGGTGGAGTAACATTAATCTTTCGCATTCCTCTTTCAACACCAATCTGTAGGTCTTGCACAGACTAAGCACCAGTTTAATGTGCATAAAGTGAAAAAGTGTGTTCAATGCAAACCTATAGTGTTCATTCCTTTTGTTGCAACACAGTTCATCAAACGAATCTTCAATATCTATTAAATGAATCCAGAACATGTCAGCTTCGGTAAATTTGTATGTGTTTCCATCTGATCTGGTTACCGTGAAAGTAGGATAAAAAGTCTTCACAAAATGATCCTTTTCTATCTTGACCAGATCAACAATTCTATATTCACTTCTGACTTGATCAACATGCTGAGCTTTATTCTGTAGGAAACTTGCATAATTAGCTAAATGTGGTCTGTTAGGTTCCAAAACTCTTAGAAGCTTCAAGAAAGTACACGGAGCTTGTCTTTTACAGAAAACTTTCTTTTCAAAGTAATCTTCGAGGTATGGCAACTTGTTCCTCTTTCTTGTATATTCTGCAGATTTCTTGGATGAAAGATCTAACCCCTTTTTCTTCTTCTTACTAATTTCTTCTTCATTAAGGATAACCACAATATCATTTATCTCTCTTTGAAAAATCTTTTGAGCTTCAAACCTCAATTGATGTTGTCTTTGCGATTCATCTGCAAAGACATATTTGTTGAAAAACCGATCCATTATCTCCACTTCATTTAGCTCTGTAACAGTCGGTGGAATAACACTCTCTTCAATCTCTTCTTCTTTTCAACCATCGGTACAGGTATATCATCTTTTAAAATTTCTTGAGCCAAAACCTCTTCTTCTTCTATCCTTTCTGCTCTCCCAGCAATATCAGTCAATTCAATTACATCATCATCATCAGACTCCTCAATCTCCACGTCTTTCTCTACATCCTCAATCATTGGGATCTGTTCATGAACTTCATCATCCGAGTCATCGTATTCATCAAAATTATAGAACTCTGATTGAATGCTCAACGGAACAGGAACATCTTCACAAAGAATCAATTCCTGCCCACCTTGAGTATCAACAGGTTTATCCTTAGAGCTTTCAGCTTCTCCTTTCTCTTGAGTCTGACTCTTTCTCAGGATATGTAATCACTAATAATCCAGTTCCTGGCTCATCAAGCTTCCTCCTCTTCTCCCCCTCATGAGGAGCATCATCGGAGTCTTGGTCATGCTCATCATGTTTACGCTTTGGAGCAGAAGCTTGATCCTTGCAAGTTTGTTCTACGACAGAAACTCTTTCAGATAAGTTGCCTAAGGCTGTGATGACTGTGCTCTCCAAACCCATCATTCGTTCTCGTATTTCATCAAACTGGTCATATACGAACTCTCTTAGCTCTTCAATAGCCTGATTAGGATCTTTTTGCTTCACTATTTCTTCAGCCACAGACTTACCCTTTAAAAATTTATGAATATCGGTCATCTGAGACATTACTTCTGATAACTGAGCTGTCAAGTGATTGTTCACTCCTGTAACTGCTGCATTTAAAGCTTGATTCAATGTTGTTTCTGTAACAAACGGGGAAAGATTAACAACTGGTCACGTAGACTTCCAGTTGTCACGATAGTCAAACTTGTGAAAAGAACTTCTGTGTGGCCAGTACTTTGATTTGGCAAGGATGTAGCTCCGACTGGTTTGGAAACTAAGGTGTGATTTGACGATGAATGGGAATCAGATGAGTTTGAGGGTTGGGATTGAGCTGGTGATGCCCATTTGAAACCTGTGGAAAATAATAAACATGTTAGAATCAGCAGATAATCAAATGAAATCCTGCAAAATAGAAAAATAAAACACTTTGCTAGAAATTAGAAAAATATGTGTTTCTCTATTTAAAGCATTGGGATTCCAAACAATAATATTAAAATATTATTGTTAGGATTCCATAGTCAATCGTTAAGAGTCCAATGTTAGAAAAATAAAAATGTAAAAAACTTCTCGAAAAAATTTGGACAAAATTGAGTATGAAACTCGAGTGAAACATAATGTTTCTCGGATAATGTATTGTTGGGAAATATTCTAAGTAGTTCAAACTGTTAGTTAGATTTCTCAGACTGTTAGTAGATTTTCTGTGTAAGTACAAAGTTCATGCTGTTAGTTGAAGAAGTGTAAGGTCTACGACTGCAAGATCTATCTAGACGCGGATCCGTGAACGAGTGCGGAATCCTCGTTGACGGTTAGACAGACAACTCTCAACCAACGGAACACGGAGACTATTAGACGCTGAACGAACGACACACGAACGATCCTACGTACTAATTCTCTCTGAAACGACACTCACCTAGCTGATAAACTCGAGATCGCCTCTTGCTTAATTCCTCACGAATTCTGCAAAAAGTCTGATAATATTTCGAGTCTATCCCTAATTATAGACCCTGATTCGAGTCTGATGTGGGCCAAACTCGAATCTGGCCCAAAGCCCATTCGAGTCTGTCCATATTGACAGTCTCGAATCTAGCCCATTCGAATCTAAGGCTAGACTCGAATCTATCACAGATTCGAATCCCAAGCCTTAAACAATTCGAATCTATGGCTACATTCGAATCTATCACAGATTCGAATGCCAAGCCTTGTATTCTAAAATCACCTAAGAACTTGTCTTATCAATAAAAAAACTAGACTGCTGTCGTCACACTGAATGTACCAACAGACTCCCCCTTGACGATAGCTTCTAGTTTTTGTTCATTGATCTTGATAGACTATTTGCTTTAATGACAATGAGTGTCGAGATCACCCTTTCTCCTCGTTATCCATGACTGATGATTCTGAATCGCTTCTCTAACTTAGTCCACGTTCCTTTAAACCACAGCGCTTCTAATACCTCTTAGACTAACCTCTCAAATCTGCAGTACGACCCTTTCTTCTGACAGTTTTTGCAAACACCTCAGCACAGAATTGTCTTCCTAGATTATACGGTCCTTCTAAGCTAAATAAGTCACTTCTAACTTCAGAATCTGATTCATCATTTAGAGCAGTCTTCTGCATCTCTAGATCTATCCCATTCTGATCATCATTCATAACACCTTCATCGAGTGATGCATTCATAACACTTCGGAAAAAGTTCTAAGTCATCTTCAATTACTCTGACAATGCTCCGGTCAGGCCATGTCTTCAGTTACTTCAGTTGTCTCTGAATCCTTGTCTTTCCTATTGTCAGTAGCTTCGGACACTGACTCCCCCTGAGGATCAGCAGTGAGAGCCAATATTTGAAAGATCTGCCAGCTCACTACTGTCTTGAAAGATCTGCCCGCTCACTATTCGAGCTATCTTCTTTGACTTATCTTTTTCGAATGACAGCTTCTCTACGATTTCTCCACTCTCTACTATTTCTCCCCCTGAGATGGATGATCTTTCAACCAGATGCCAATATAGCCTCCAGATTTGCAATCTGCTGCTACTGATCAGTCTCTGTCTGATCCAACTTGGCATGAAGTTCACAAATCGCCTTTGTCAGTTGAAGAATCTGTAATTCTGTGAATAATTCAAGGCTAACACTGTATAGACTTAATCAACACATGAAACAAGTCATTAGATGTTAGTAGGACATTAAAATCATTATTCAACGATAAAGATAAAATGAAACTCTCCTACTTAAAGTTTTTGAAGGTTTATAGCGTAAACCAAACACGAGAACGAAGTTCGAGAGGAACTATCATTACCTTTGTTTAAATAGTCCCAACCTCGTAAGTTTTGAAAAACTTTGAACAATATTCAACTTTTTCAACACTTAAATGAAAATTTTGAAAATCTTTGAATAAAATTCAACTTTTTCAACTTTTTCATGTAATGGAGGTTTACAACCTTTGCAGAACCAATCACACTAAGCAACAGATTTTCACGCAATATTTGTTTATTCAACCAATCATGCATCCTTAGAAACTTTGACCTTTATCCTACTGAAGATAAAAATAAAATACAATAAAATTAATTTTAAACTTAAGCTACTCTAACCTACACTAAATAGTATATTTTTGGCGAGAATAGTCAAAGAAAGATTCAATCAGATAGCGATGTCTGATACTAACTTTCAGTACTTAAACTTTCACACTTAGGAATTTTTTATTCCTTTGTTTGTTTGTCGTGACATACCTATTTAGCCGATTGTTGGTATTTTACCCCTTTTAAACATTCTACATTTCGGAATATCCCTTGGCCTTTTTATTTATCAGGAAATTATCTTACGTGACGCAGACATAGACATACTTTTATGATCAAGGCACAGAGACAAAGATTCTAACTTGTTGGTATTTGCAAACTTTCTTTAGAAGACAAACATCGGACACAGGTCTGTATTTTCATACAACAAAGTGTCTTAGTTTGACTTAAAGTTTATTTTTAAAGTTAGCAGACAGCGGTGACAGGTCTGTACTGACGTACAACAGAGCGACATATCTGCTAACCCGAATCTAAACAGAGACAACAGGTCTGTACTTACGTACAACAGAGTTGCATGTTTTCGACTCTTAGTTTTACATGATATTTCTATTCTTTCCATTTTCAGATGTATTTGATGTTGCCATACATCCCCAGAAAGTTTGCATATCTCATTTAGACTCAATGTTTGTATGTCTTGTACATAAAAATTAAGACCGATTGATCATATATCTAGGTTAGTGACACGCTTGACTATTTCTAGAATATTTTATTAGCCTTGAGATTCCCTATATGTATTATGCCTACCAACACATCAAACTAAATAAAGTATAACACTTAGGATTTAGTTGCATTATGTGTGAAAGCCTAAATACGTAGAGTCTGTAACGACGGTGCTAATTTTCGTCACTTTGAACCTATGCATCTAAGACTTAACTCAATTTTCTGATATTCTCTTTTTTTGATTTTTTTATGGTTTTCTCTTCTTTTTTTTTTATTTTGATTTTCATAAAGAATAATAAGCTAATAAAGTAACTTACTAATTTACTAAAAAAAAAAATAGCCTAAGGTCAAATTACTTTGGATTACACATGCCATTCAGTTGAACTAACAACCCAAAGCATGAACTAACAAATGCTTTTGTGACTAGATTTGCATTGTTTATACAGACTGACACAACTGACACACCTTACCTGTTTCCCTTATAACTTCTCACTTTGGTCTAAGGACCCAGAAAGCATACCTGCTGTTTCGTCCTTTGTACCCCTGTCCTGTATCAAGAGAAACCACTATCCATAACCATTTGTCATTAGGATCTGTAGCTAACTCCTGCACACTAAACAAGAAAAGTTAGTTATCACGGAGGACCCAAGCCATGACTGACTTGGTAATACCATCCTCATCCACAAACTTGAATTCTTTCAAATACCCATGTCTCCTTTCAGGTGACTTGGATTTTTGATTGAGAATCTGTTGTGAAGCTGAATGATTAACATCCATTCTCGACCTTTGTATTGGTCTTTTCGGTTCAGCCCTTGAATAATTTCTGTTGTAGTACATTTCAGTCTCATAATTCCGGGCTCTACCTTGTGTCGTATGCTTATTAGGAGAATTAGACCTAACGAGAGTGTGACTCCTCTTAGGTGAATTTTTCCTAATAATGGTATGGGGGCCAGACATTGAGTGACTAGGAGATCTATTCGGTGAATTAATCCTAAGTCCGTCATTTTGTCTAAGAGACTCCGATGATTGACAACTACCTATACGTGACACCTCAACGGAGTTCTTCTCAGAAACTCGAGAACTACTCCCGCTCGCATCACTAGGCATTGTTTTTTGTTGGTACACCCTGTGTGACGATAGCAGTCTAATCGATTTGCATTATGATTTAGGTAATATTCTGAGTTAACCAGTATTTTGATATATATGTTTAATATGTGTTTGTCTGTTATTGATTGTGTGTTTGAACTTGATGTAACATATTACAAGAAGTTCAAACATAAAGGTCAAAGATTATGTCAAGCATAAGTTAAAACATAAGTTTCATCACTTAAGTGTTTAAGTGTATTGGCTAGATTCGAATAGGTTAAGGAAGGCATTCGAATCTGTGATAGATTCGAATGTATCCTTAGATTCGAATGGGCTAGATTCGAATCTGTCAGATGGACAGATTCGAATGGGCCTTAGGCCAGATTCGAGGTTGGCCCACAACAGACTCGAATCAGGGTCTATAATTAGGGATAGACTCGAATGATTAGTAGACCTTTGGCAGAATTCGTGAGGAATTAAGCAATAGGCGATCTCGAGTTTATCAGCTAGGTGAGTCCCGTTTCGGAGAGAATTAGTACGTAGGATCGTTCGTGTGTCGTTCGTTCAGCGTCTAATAGTCTCCATGTTTCCGTTGGTTGAGAGTTGTCCGTCTAACCGTCAACGAGGATTCCGCACTCGTTAACGGATCCGCGTCTAGATAGATCTTGCATTGGTAGACCTTACAAGTGGTATCAGAGACTACGGAGTGTTCGTGGTGTTCTTCGTGTTCATCAGATACATTCTAGGTTTCTTGACGCTAGTTGGACGGTTTTTCTCTCAAAAACGTGTTTTTGAGCTTAGCAAATTCATATTCGGGAAACACTTTGTGGTTTTTCACGTTTTTGGTCGAAATCATTATTTTTCGTTTGAAAAATGGTGATTTAATCTGTAAAACGTCAAAAAATCAAAGTGTTAGCCGTTTTTCGAGTTTGCGGCGCTCGAATCTATAGGGGTAATTAGGGTTTCACTCTAGTCTCGAGTCTAACCAAAATACGCTCCTTTCGAGTCAATTTCAGTCAGTTTCGAGTCTGTGGTGTTTCGAATCTGTTACTACATTCGAATTGGATCTCGAGTCTATATTGTTTCGAGTTTGTTTCGAGTTTGTTACTGTTTCGATTCTGTGCTTCGATTCTGCTGAAGTTCGATTCTATTGTGCCTTCGATTCTAAGGGTCTTCGAGTCTAAGGAGTCTTTCGAATCTGACATATCTTCGAATCTAAGGAATTGTTCGAATCTGACATAATTTCGAATCTAATTGAATTAAAATACTTAATCGAATTTAATACCAAATAAATTGGAATCTAATTACATTCGAATCTATCTAGGTTCGAAAGAGTTAATCCACATTAGTTTCGAATTAAATTAATTAAGTCTAAATTCAATTTGTTTCAGAAAAGATGTCAAATCTTCAGAAATTCCTTGAAATGGATCACGAAGTTGGGAAGGCTAATGCACCGCCAAAGCTGATGAAAGTTGAGGATTATTACTGGTGGAAGGACAGATTTACGGATTTTGTACGATTCAACGATATGCGCATGTGGGTGTGCATTGATGAAGGGTACATTCCACCAGTATCTGAGGTAGAAGGCCGTCAAAAGGTTCTGTCATACCAGATGATGAAAGAGGATGACAAGAAACTATTTGAAGCTGAAAACAAGGCTTTCTCCATTATCCGTATGGCGTTACCTCAAGATATCTTGCACACATTTCGGACTCAAAGGACGTCGAAAGAACTTTGGGAGTCTCTCCAGAAAAGGTGTGAGGGTAATCCACGGGTGCGTAGAAAGCGTACAGAGCTGTTGACCCAACAGTTTGCGATCTTCAAGGCTCTTAAGGATGAACAGTTAGATGATATTATCACAAGGTTCTATCATCTGATAACAGAGCTTGAAAGTCATGGCATTGAGTACTCGGACAGTGACAAGAACAACAAGCTTCTTGATGCCCTACCAGCCAAATGGGCTATGTACGTGGCAATGATTAAGCTTAATGAGGACAAATACTATGCTCAATCGCTGGATGACATCGTGGGAACGTTGCGGGCATATCACTTCGAAATGATAAAGGCTGAGACTGATTACGAGCAAGTCCAAAATCCGGCGATGTATTTTGGAAAGACATCTAAATCATCAGTGACAGCTGATCAGAAGAGTGCTACAACGTTTTTCACCGGAGAAACGTCATCGCCACCAGAGTCCGAAGACTCACTGAATCGCGCGTTCTTAGGGTTAGGAAGATCGGAAGAACCGCAACCTCAAGTCCAACAGGCATCGACCAGTCAGAGCTATTCGAAGATGCCCATGAGCGCAAAGTCAGCGGAAGAGCATCTGAATCTACTTGCTTCGTTTGTGGCCGCTTATGGAAATTGTGTTCAAGGGAAGATCAACGATCCGGCTCTTTGGGATGAAGATTACGATCAGGTCGACCCTGATGACTTAGAGGAAATGGATCTTAAATGGCAACTGGCCATGGTAACCCAGAGGGTTAAGAGATTCATAAAGAGAACTGGAAGAAATCTACAGATGAATAACAAGGGGATAGGATTTGATAAGTCCAAGGTGAAATGCTATAACTGTCAGGGATTGGGACACTTCGCCAGGGAGTGTCAAAGACCGAAGGTAGAGTCATACCAAGGACAGAGTCAGCATCAAGGACAGTACCAAAATCAGTCCCAACAGAGATATCTTCCGAGTTCTTCATCTGGTCAAGCCAATCTAGCGGGTCTAATATCCAATGTCACTTCTGACAGACAGCTAGATGGTACCTATGACTGGAGTTCACATCCTGAGTCCAATGCTAGAGCCTTCATGGCTGAAGTTACTGAAACTGGATGTGATGGGGACGAGCAGACCACAAGGGACAGCAGTCCGATGTGGGTAGAGAAAGCGAATGATCAGACCGTGCTGGAGTTTGCTGCTCAGATGGCCAACGTGGAATCTGATAACTCTAAGGTTAGTCTTTCTTATTCTCTATTTCATGACTTATGTGCTTTATGTGTTAGTTCTAACGATAGGTTAAATCTAGTCTTAGACTCACATAAGACCATAGCTGCTCAAATTGAAAATTTAAAAATTGAAAATGCTAGCCTCAATGATATAAAGCAAGATTTAAAAGAAAAGCTTAAGGCTGATGCTC
>JAANYP010006848.1:0-14524 GCA_020465985.1 Centrapalus pauciflorus | reverse complement strand
ATATATATATATGTAACACTCTCTAATCCCAACCATAAGCCACGTCATTTACAATACACAGGTGGCATAAACGCATATAAAATCCATCACACATGTCAAAGGTTTACACAAACATGGATTAATTAAAACATTTCACAACATAGTCAATATCCAAAAGTCGACCCGACATACAAATTCCGACCCGGACCCAAATATTCACATACGAATCCAGTATCATTTGTTCCAAAGTTTCCCCAACAGAACAAGGAACACATACAGATAACAAAAGTAGAATCCCTCGATCGCAGCAAGTCAAGCTCCTATCTCCGCTCGGGAGCTGGCGGTCCTATCTTCGGTTCCCCTGATACACACATCAGACTCGAATACGTAAGCTTCGCAGCTCGTGAGTACACAAGGGTTAGACACTGCACAGATCACATAATCACATATCGCATGTCACATGGCAGCCCTACACTACGTGGCATAACACATGCCAACCGGCCTCCAATCAGAGACCCTAGAGATCCAATACAGGAAGAGATACTCATCTTAATTGGGGAATCCCTCCCCCCTGGAGCCAAACCACGCACGTGGAAGCTAACACGAATAACGACCGCATATATATATATATATATATATATATATATATATATATATATATATGTGTGTGTGTGTGTGTGTGTGTGTGTGTGTGTGTGTATGGGAACCCTACAGAGGATTAAACAGAGCTACACAGCTCTCGCGATAACTCATCGCAATACACTATAATGGATCTCATACATATAACACATATAAGGAGAGAAGGACCATACCTGAGGGGTAGCTCGCGGTACCCAACACAATCACAACAATAATATATACACATATTATGACTCGATAAAAGTAGGCCATTTGAAAAGAACTCGTGTACTAACCTGGATCACCCCGCACAATCTTCCTAATTGTCTGATCCGAACCCGGCCCGTAACAATATCTGACAATCCCTGTACACAAAATAATTCTCTCCAAATTAATCCCAAATATCCCATAACTGATAACATACCCGATTGAATCCCACAAAACAGCCCAACGGACCCCCAAAAGCTCAAACCGACCCAAGCCTAACTGGCCAGATCGCGGCCCGCGCTTGAAAGGGTCATCGCGGCCGCGCTTGGCGTGTCGCGATCGCGGTCACGATGCACAGCAACTCCCCCTGTTCGTCTTTCTGCTCTGTCCAGGAGGTATAAACCTCCCCTAAAGAAACAATTCATAAATTGATACCAAAACATTACTAGAACATATACAAACCAATTCCCACCAATTCACAACAATTAATACACAAAAATCATATTTAAACCAAGGATTCTCACCTTTAACTTCAAGAACAGCTCTTGGAGGCTTCAAATCCAATTTACAGCACTTGAATCACCTGATTTGAGTAGCAGCAAGGGTTTACACATACACACACTTATCCCTTTGAGTTGCACAAAAGGAAGGGAAAAGAGACACGCCACACACATATACGTACACGTACGGATCCGATTATATCACGGGTTCGACACCGATACCCGACCCCAATATTAAAAATCCATTATGTATATCAATAAATCTCATTTAATCCCGTGAATCCATAATTATAGTTTATCCACTAAAATTATGGGTATATCAATAAATCTCATTTAATCCCGAATCCACGTAATCCCGTCCCGACACGTATAATCCACTATACGGGACGCAATTGGACCAACGCAATACTCAATAAAATAATTGGTCTAGGATAATTACACGTACCTGCTCGGGAGTCGGGGTGTTACATATAAAAATGATTTTTTATGATTTAATAAAAGGTTTTCAGTGTATTTCGAAAAATTTAAAAATCTATACTCAAAATGTTATTTTTCAGTTTTTAATTATTAACAATAATTATTCAGATGTCATTACAAATATTTTATTATTTATTTTTATGTGTTCTGCATTAAATTAATTTTACTGTTTTTTTAATTTTTTTGAATTAGTTTATTATTATATAATAATAGAAATAATAATAAAAACAACATTAATTATAATTATTAAACAAGTAAGGTTAAAATGGTCATTTAAAATGGCCAAAGAATGAAATCCGTAACAAAACTTCAACCACAAGGACTGCCAGTGTAATTTTTAAAGTTAAAAGATTCAATCCATAATTTTTAGTAAACCATTATTGGTCGAAATTTGTAAGCTATATATATATATTTTTCCCTGTGTTACATTATTATTAGAAAAAGAAAATATGTGTGCATGTTTCAAAACTCCATGTTACACAAAACCCAAATTTTAACAAATTAAATCTTAATCTACCAAATTATCCATTCTTTTCTGCTCGATCCAAACCCTCATCGAACAATTAAAATGTTATCTCTCAGTTAAATATTGGTAATATAAACGATTTTACGATTCAAACTCGATGTGTTTAACTAGTGGCGGAGCTACTGATTGGGAGTGGGAGTGGGTGGGGGAAGTCCTCCAACGAGTTCTTAAGACTAATGAATACTTCACTTAATTGATGCCCCCGGCTAATCGAAAAATTTTCTGGATCCGCTACTGTGTTTTGTGTTCAATAATGTGACTTGAAAATTGTGTCACTATTGCTTGAGCACAACTAAAAAGTAATAACCTTTAATTAATATCCTACAATTTCATATAAACAGGACGACAAAAGATTACTCAAGTATAAAAAATAATAAATATGATAGTAATGAATAAAAATGGATGGTTGTTTATCTAAATATAACAAAAACCCCAAAAAGATATATAAAAAAGTAGAGGAGAAATTAATTAACAAAAACAATAAAATATTGCAAAGTATAAGGAAAATTGACAACAAATGATATTTAATTATGTAATAATAAATAGTTATTTTACACATATAAGACTATATATATGTATGTGTGTGTATATATATATAAATTTGTTACTAAACACAAATAAATAACAAAATAAATTTGCAATGAAAATAAGTTAACCATATTCTAGGAGTTTTTTTTATTATTATTTCATTTGTATATAGAAAATTTACATTCTATATTAATCCACAATTCACCCCGGACCACATGCACAGAAAAATACCTATAAATACACGACACCCTCCATTACATTTTCTTGCACCGAAACCATTTACACAAGTTTCTTCTACAAATTTAGGGTTTCCTTCAAAAGTTAGAATACTCTCATAACAATGGCAGGGATTATGGGGAAGGTTTTATGTGTGATGGTTGCTTGCATGGTGGTTTCCGCGCAGTACACCGAGGCGGTTAAGTGTAGTGACGTGGTTAACAAGATGTTGCCATGCGTAAACTACTTAGAAAAGGGTGGTTCGGTGTCATCATCATGTTGCAATAACATTAAGAGTTTAAACACCAATGCTAAATCAACTGCTGATCGTAGAGCGACCTGCAATTGCCTAAAAAATGCTTCCAAAAATTACCCGAAGATCAAGTCTAACAACGCATCTGACCTCCCTGGAAAGTGTGGTGTTAGCATTCCTTACAAAATCAGCTCCAAAACTGACTGCTCCAAGTATGTCAAAGTTATAAGATTTAATTTTATTTACTATCTTTATTCTAAGGTGTGCACAATATATATTGTTTTATTGGGGGTAAAGTAGTCGTATATATTGCCTGCAAATAATTAACAAGTTCTGGCTCATCGTTTATTAATTAAACTATTGATCACCAATCACCATAGTTGGACGCAGCGCCATAGCTTTAGGAAATATTTTTGACATGGTTTAGTTTGTCATGATACTACAAGTGCATGCTGTCTCGGTTAGCAAGGTTTTTTGAGTTCTATATATATCTCTATATATGAGGGTTCATCGAAGAAGAATATCAAAGAACGTGCTCCATGTACCACCAGAAATGCATCACAATTCTCACGTGATGCATCACTGTTCTCCTTTGAATCCACCTATATATATATATATATATATATATATATATATATATATATATATATATATATATATATATATATAGAATTGGGTTCAAATGAGTACCACTAGTTTTGCGGAGTACCGGAGGTACCTCGCTTAAAACCATTTTTTTTGAAATTTTTTTCATAATCATGTTTAAATTAATAATATAAGACTACTTGCAAAAAATCACACCTAAACACACACTATAACTATGTGAAACGTGCAAGTTCACATGAACTGCACTGTTGTGAATGTATATTCACAGCTAAGCATGTTCACATGAATTTTTTCACGTTCACATGACTTTTAAGACGCTAGAAAGTGTGAATGTGTGTAATTTTTTTACGAATAGGCTTATATTATTTGTATCTAAATTAATATGAAAAAAAAATTAAAAAAAAAAACTTTTTTTCGGAGCATGTTCACATCTAAAACCCGTGTGTTCACAGGTACTCACGGTACTCTGCATTTTTTAGGTACTCACACGAACCATATTCTATATATATATATATATATATATATATATATATATATATATATGTATATATATATATATATATATATATATATATATATATATATATATATATATATATATATATATATATATATATATATATATATATATATATATATATATATATATATATAACTTTTAATGATAATGAGCTAGCTAGCTAGAATAATTGACGCAGTTTTTAATTTTTCATGGAATTATTATTTGTTGGATCATAAAATTACATAAGTTGGGCTAAGATATAATAAATTTGTGGATGACTTAGCCACTTTTAGGTACTATATGGAGTATATATGGAATGGTAAGTATATATGAGAAACAAGAATTGATGGTTTAAATAATTATATCACTAATCTATTTTGATATTTATTTATTTATTTTTCAAGTTGGTAACAAAGAGAATCAAATGAACGCTAATAACCCATTTTTATTGATTATCTTTTAAAATGTGATAAATCGAGTGTTACTAAAAGTTAAAAAAAAGATAGAAAATACAATATAAACTTTCTTTATTTTGGATCCTAGATATTCTACTATACCTAACACATATTTAAAGAGAAATTAATCAAATTGAAGGTATTATTAATTAAATATGGGATTTGTCTAATCTCTTAATTAATTGAACTCCCTTAAAGACTTTATCGTTCTAATATAGGTTCGTCCCCCTGTCTAGATGGATAGTTGAAGGAAGAACCCTAACTTTATTCTAAAATGAATAACACCGGTCCAAGATCCTATTTAATTTTATCTCATGAGATTTTAGATCGTGTTATGCAAATTATTTATCTTTCATTAATGTTTATTTTCATTTTTAATAGGCTTGAGGTGTAATTTAATGTAGGTATGATATTATTAGTTTGAAATGTTGCAGCTATCTTTTTTTTTCCTTCCAAAATGTAATTATATTATTTTTAGTGTTTTCTTTAAAAAATTTATCGAGCTGAGTACATATATTATACTAGTTATTTTTTAAATAGAGTTTCTTAATATAATATTAGTTAATGATATTTTTTGGTGTTTTCAGGGTTATGTGAGATTACTCTTTTTGAGCGCATGGAAGGAGGCACTTGGATGAGGGAGATTTTAAGAAATACAAATAAACTATTATTAGAATAAAAGTGGAAAAAGCCTATTTTCCATAGTAGAAAATAATATTACGCATATGTACTCTTTGCTTTGTAATTTGTATGGTCTTTGCCTTGGAAAAGTGTTCTTGTTATCTTATGGTATAATTAATTTTTTGTATTTCTAAGCATGTCTCTTTGGTTTTGCATGTCTCTAGTTATATATGTTTATACTTTTTTGCATTTTCCCAAGTTTAAATCTATCTATATGTTACTTAAAAAAAAAAAGTAACTCGATTACTAATCTCTGGGTTTCCTAGGCAATGAGATAAATCATGTTATCAATAATTAAGAAACAAACACAAGGGTTTCATGATTTCAACCATATAAATCCGTTGTAAATTTTATGTTCCAACCACTAGACTATCAATACAAAACATTTAAAAATTATTACAGATACATACACATATATTCATACAAGTTAACATTTATATATACAAGTTTTGAACAAATAGAAATGGATTTCCGGTGGGTTAATTAATTGCATTCATAGACTTTAATATACACAAGATTCATTAGATGAATTACACTTTCATGCTTTTATATAAACAAGCTTCATTAGGTTCATTGCATTCACAAAATTCAATATGCATAATATTCATAGATTGATCATATTCAAATTATGAAAATAAGTTATCTGTAACATGCAAAAATTTTAATTGATGCTGATGTGATAAATTTTTATTGGTGCTTACGGTGGTTATTATTACATAATGTTTAAATTTGGTGCAGAACTGCAAAACCAACGTTAAAATTAAATAGCATTAGAATTTTTATTTTTTTAAACAAAAAATTTGTACCATAAATACAAGAATTTTATCCACTTTAAAACGTGACGGATGATTTCATATTCTTTCAATTTTTTTTGAATATTCAACATTGAATCTTTGAATTTTATACATTCAACATCAAACAAACATTATAAATTTGAACATTCAAAATCGAATATATGTTTCTACAGTTCTGCACCAATAGGTTCTGCAATGATCTCAACCCTATATATATGGGGTTCAATGGAGAACCTCCATGCATCGATGAACATTGAAGAACCTCCATGCACCACCACAAATGCATCAAAATCTCGCGTGATGCATCTTCGATTTCACGTGATGTATCAAATTCCGTGTGATGCATCTACTTCTCGCGTGATGCATTACGATTTTCTTGCGATGCATTGTGGTTCTCCAAGGTTCTTCGATGCATATAAGTTTTCCATTGAACACACCCCTATATGTGTGTGTGTGTGTGTGTGTGGAATCTTTGTAGACCTCAATACTTATGGAGTATCAAGGAACCAATCTTAACCATTAAATTAAAAAAAAATCAGTAGTTATTAAGAAACCAATTTTTTAATTAAAAAAATTCAAAATGATATTTTGGTAAAATTTAAAAACTCACTAACTTTTTATCATCTAATAGAATGCATCTCCTCTCTTACTTTTATCATTCTTAAACGAACATTTAACAATATTTCGTCTTCATCTTCATTATTGATGAACAAATCAGATATCTTTTGATATTGAAGATGAACGAACCAGAAATTTTCAAACGAGTTTTTCTCGAATGAACAAATCATATTTGATGTTATTATAAAACTTTGAACAAAACTCAAACATTCTAATAGATCTTGATAAAATTTGAATAGATCTGAAAAAAAAAAAATAAGAAGATTATGAAGATGTAGAGAGAGGGAGGGGAGAGAGAAGAAAAATGAATAAGAGAGAGAGACATGGAGATCTACAAAATCTGGAAAATGAAGTGGGGGTAACGGGAAGAGAGAGACGATGAGAGAGAATGAAAGGCAAAAAATTTCCATTATACCTTCACTTTTTGTTATTATTAAAACATTTAACAAAAAATCAATTTCATATTACAAAAATGTCATTTTTGTTAACCATTAATTCTTTTGATCTAAAGGATGAAATTGGTTCATTGAGACTACATAAATATTAAGTCTATAATGATCCCTCCTCTCTCTCTATATATATGTGTGTGTGTCTATATATATATATATATATATATATATATATATATATATATATATATATATATATATATATATATATATATATATATATATATATATATATATATATATATATATGTATATATATATGTATATATATATGTATATGTATATGTATATGTATATGTATATATGTGTGTGTGTGTGTATATATATATATATATATGTTCTTTTAAAAACCTAAATATTTGTGAGAACCTGATAACTATAGTGGTAATTTTGGAAAAATAAAAATTTATCTCTTCTATTTATATATACTATCTTTCTCTTTCATTTAAACCCTAAAAAATATGCACTCTTTTCTTTTCTTTCTCCCCCTCTCTCTAAACACTAGAAAACCCTAAAAAACCGCCGCCGCCGCCACGATTTCGAAGCCACGATGAACTCTTTCTTCACCTTTATATCTCTCACGATTGGGAGTCTGATGGTCAATAGATGACGATTTGGAAGTCAGTTGGTCACGAAATGAAGATTTTGAAGTCCGTCGGTCATGAAATGAATGATATTTGTAAGATATTAGTTCTAGAATAAATGTAATAGTTATTGGATGTTTTTTTTTGTTAAAAACGTTTTTGTTTATGATTCACAAGATTTGAATGGTTTGTTTTTATTTAAAAATGTGTTTTTGTATGTAATTTATATCAATTGCATACAAAGTGTTTGATAAATGTCTAAATGAAATCTTTTTTTTTTGTTTCAGTTCGTCTACGATACTCTACGTAGAATATATATGATATTTGACATTTTACGCGATGTTCTACATAGAATACATGATACTCTACATAAAATACATGATATTCTACATAGATAATGTTTATTTGTTTGTCGGGGTTTCTGGTTCGTAATGGTTTGTCTTTGATGGTTCTGCTTCTTTATGTATTCTATGTATATTTGGTTTGTATTTTTATATAGAATATATGATACTCTAGATAGAATAAATAGTATTCAAAACAGAAATGATTGTACCTAGTTTTTATCCATGTAAAATATTGTTATTGTTGTATAATTTAATTTGTTATTGTTGTATCTATATGGAATAAATAATCTATGGAGAATATTTAGATCTGGGATGTTATACTTAGATATGTGTTATTTGTTAAAAAGATTTTTGTATATGATGCACAAGATTTGAATGTTTTTTTTTTGTTTAAAAATGTATTTTGGTGTACTTTGTATAAGTTTCATATCAAGTGTTTTATAAAATGTCTAATGATATCTTCTTTTTCTATTTCAGTTCGTTTGTGAAATTCAATGTAGATTACACGATACTCTACATAGAATTCTTGATATTCTACATAGATTATATTCATCTGTTCGTCCGAAAATCTGGTTCGTGATGGGTTTGTATTTGATGATACTGCGTCTTTATGTATTCAATATAGATTTGGTTTGTATTATTATATAGAATATATGGTACTTTATATAGAACAAATAATATTCTATACAGAATTGATTTGTAGCTAGTTTGTATCTACGTCGAATATTGTTATTGTTGTACTGATTAATTAGTTATTGTTGTATCTATATAGAATTCATGATTCCCTACATAGAATACATGATAATGTACATAGAATACATTCACCAATTAATTTGTTAGAACTGTATTTTTAGTGTATTTCTACATAGAATACATGACACTCTACATAAAGTACATGATAATCTACATAGAATACTTTCACGAGTTAATTTGTCAAAAGCAGTGTTTTGGGTATTTCTATATAGAATACGCAATACTCTACATAAAGTACATGATAATTTATATAGAATACGTTCAACAATTTTTTTTTATTGTTGTATCTAATTTTCTATATAGAATTTTTCTGTATAGAAATTTATTTAGAAGTTAAATAATTTTCTATATAGAAAAAAATATTTTTTTATAAGAAAACATTTTTTTTACTATAAAAGTCAAATCTCATTAGAAAAAAAAAAGAAAAAATGGAAATGGAAAAAAGGAAGAGAGAACAAGAGAAAAAACAGATTTTTTTCTTCCAAAAATACATTTTGCATACCTTTTCAAGATTCCCAACTATCAAAATTTTAAATAATTACAAAAATGTCATTTGACAGTTTTCTGATGTAATAGTTCTTAGGTTCTCAAATATATTAACTTATAATGTTATTTTACACATTTTTATGTAAAAAAGTTTTTTTTTTTAAATTATCTTAAAATGGTACATTTTATACTCTTCGAATTAATAGTAGTTCTAGGTACATGAATATGTGTGTGTGTGTCATAAATTGGGTTGGTGTGAAAAATTAAATATTCATAGAAAATATAAGAAACATTCCGGGGCATTTATGTGCGCCCCTTGGGCATTGTAGACTACTCCCTTGAATGCAAACAAAATACTATATGTTGATTCAACAAATTAACCCTTTGATTCAAACAATCGCCAGTTATGCTTTAATAAATAAACTCTATATATCACAGCAGTCAGACTGGTGCCTGAAATTGGCATCGATCTGAAATACTAACTTCATATTGCTAAAAACATTGTAACCCATAGTTAATCTTAAACTGATACTGTAACATCCCATTTTCGAGATAATTGCGTGGAATTATTTTAGTGGATGTTTAAATAATTATTATTGTGTTGGACCAATGAGATCCCGAGTAGTGGATTATATGAAAGGACCATATATTTCAAAACTAAATTTCCACCAACCACATGTAATATACCTCAAAAATACGGGATAATTTAAATTTTTCTAAAGTCATACATCTATAAATAAGACAACCACTAATAATAATAAACTACATCATCCAGAGTACGCTAAATAAGTTTGAGTTTACGTGTCAATACATCTAGGGTTCTACCCGACCCTCAAAAGGCAATACAACGGAATGCTAGCAACTCAGTCAACAGAATCAACAGTCTCAAACTAGCCTTACCCTTAACTGCTCCACCTGAAATAATAAGTCCCCACAACTGGGGTAAGTCGTCGCCCAGAGAGTAACGAGATTTGAAAGCATAACAGTACATATGTAAATATGCATGATTAGAAAAGAAGCATGAGTTCAATAATTTCCTACGCGCCCCTCATCCGAGCTGGCGCCGGTTTAACCAAAAGCTTGGGGCTACCCGACCCGGCCTACACACAGTAGCGTCGGCGCCCAAATCCACATCATATAGTACAAGTATGCATACAGGGAATTCACGCTAACACATAGGCGTAGATTTCTAACACAAGGGTAGGACACATATATCATGTGTTTAACATAATCATGAAAATGATAATAACATGGTAGGGTGATACAAATGAAACGAATATAACAAATATGCATAAACACATATAACTAATCATGCAGATAAATCTATTACTTACAGTGATACCAAAATTGCCCTTCGAAGCTCTTTAAAAGTTAACACGACCAACCAAAATATCAGAATCCATCACGCTCGAATAACGACCTGATAATAAAAGTACATTGTTTAATCGCCACTATTTTTATTTATCTCCAACTAAAATCCTCGATTGACCTCAAATTCCCAAAATTTGGAGGCTAAAACGATAAATATTATATATGTGGCAAAATCGTTAAATTTAGTTATACTTTAAGTGTTAGGTTATTTAGCCTATAATTATAAGTCTCGAACCCATTTCGACTAAAACAATTTAATTAAATTAACTAACTTGGAATATATAGTTTAAACATTTAATCCTTTAAGTAAATAGAAGATTTCTTTCTTCTTCTTCTTTTTTTCTATATAATTAAATTAAATATGTTTATCAATAATCTCAAACAAATATCCCTTTTAATTTGTTACCAATAATGCGTATGGGCTTTAAGCCCCCATCCGACCCAACTTACATTTGTAAGTAATCTAGCCCCCTTTCCGTTTGTTTTTAGTTTCTTTGTCTGTGCTAGGGTAAGAAAGCAGAAATTAAAAAAAAAAAAAAAGGAAACATGGGACAATAGAGGAAGCAAAACAGAAGTGGGTAGGAGAGGAAGAAGGTCGGCCGGCCGGCAGCCGGAGGCGGCATCGGCGGTGTGAGTCCCGGTAGCCCCACAACACACTCACACACACTTAAATCATTGATTCCCGTCCCATTTTTAATTAAAACTCTCAACTCCAAAAATCATGGAGTTTACTCTAATAGCCCAAAAAATTGGTTTAACTATTCTAGCTCATGAGGAATCCATTTCTAACCACATTTTGATGTTTAGTTTGAATCCTTAAGGTTTATAAGATTGTTTCACAAAAGTTGAGGAAACTCCATTAATGGAGGTTATGGTTTTCTTTGGATAAAAAAAGAATGTGATGTTGGTGGGTCTATTAACGTTAAAGAAAACCGATTGTATAACATTTATAATCTGTATATTTGATGATTATATGGGTATATGAATAAAAAAAATGTGGAGAAAGGTTAGTTTATGAAGAATACCTCAAGATGAATAAATGGAAATGGAGATTATTGTTGGTGGTGTACAAAACCCACGGCCACCACCTCTATCTCTATGGAATTTTGAGTGTTTTTACTTATTATTATTTGTTTGATTTCTTGGTTGTGCATGGGAGGAAGATGAGAAGTAGGTGATATAAAAAATATGGATGAGGAAGCAAGTCAAGAGTGGAGGATAAAGACAAATTTGGCAGACCCAATTTCATATAAAGTTTCTTTCCCACACCCAAGTCAACTTTCTTTATATGTTTATACATGTAAATCAGTATTCCATAAATACAACTTGACAACTTACTTTAAAAATTTTCCAACGAAAGTTTGGTTTAACTTTTACGATATCATTTTATCGATATTTGATAGCTTTATATGCTAGTTTCATTTTGCAAGGGTTAAATTCATATTTACCAATTATAATAGGATAGCCTGTCAATTCTCATATTTAAATATTTATGAAAAATGCGGGCGTTACAATCACTTTCCCGTTGGATTGATCTCGTCCTCGAGATCATGAAGTTTGAAGTAAGTTCAGGTGTTTCACCATCATTTCTGTTTTTGATTTCTTTGTTTGATTTGGAGAAAAATAAAATATGCTGAAATACAATAGGATGACAATTTACTTTAAGTTCGATTTTCAACGGATACCTATATTTAGTTTGAATTTACCTTTAAAGTGTCTCTTTATCATTCTTTGTTTATACATTTATAGAAGTATTAGAACGTTTGACTATTTTATGGTGCATTTCGCACCCTTCAAGTGATTCTGTTCGATAATCATAATGATTATTTCTTCTATTTTTTTTAAACTAAATTTTATAGCAACATTCTGCCTTATCCCCAAACCAATTGTGGTCAACTTTCCCGTTAGACTAAACTACACTGATCACTTATCAACTTCGAATGAAGTCTCATAATCTGTAGTTATCTAGTAATATTTGAAATTGAATGAAGTTGGCTACATAAAAGTTGAGACATTACGATTTTCTTCCCATTTAGGGGTTTCTGTTGTCGCAATCACAATCGGCCAACAAAGTTTTTTTTATTAGTATTGTTATTATTTATCTCATACTAAATCTCAATTTATTTCATCGATATAGGGTTTCCTTTAGAGCCGATATTTTTAGACATTTTCTTAGCCACCCAATAAATCGTTTAGGTTGCGTAAAAGTGTGTTATCCTGTTTCAATATTATTTTATCATCATTTTTATCTTATTGGTAAAACAAGTCATTTCAACCATTTATTTGTGCTCACTTATGTTATCTTAAAAAAGGGCGTCTTTATAGCGATTAATTAGTACATATTACTTTCTAAGGATAACGATTGTATTATCCCTAAGAAGTAACAATTTAATCTCGTCCTTAATTTATAGCAATGGTTTGACAACACATATTTTCGTGTGAAATATTTTAGTCTTCCTAATAAGATTTTATAATTTGATATTAGCGAGCTTGTTCATCGGTTGTATTATCAATTATATAGATTTTAGATAATTTAAATTAAATTAATTTTTTTAGGCAATTAACTTTATATTGTATATTTGCATCTCTATATTTATTTATGTCTCATCACATTTTACTCTATTTTACATATTGATAAGGGTCATTTGTCAGCTCAAATCACACGTCGGAATTACTCAGTTTACTCATATAATTCTTAAACGAATATACTTATACTACCAATATCAATTATTATATGATTGAATCATGTGAAATTTTGATGTACATTCATTAGTGGAATTTGATTAACATAGTATTACCTTACGTCTTTATTAATGATTCTGTATTAAATTTCAACTGGTTGTTCATTTTACCATTCTGATTAATCTTGTATCCAACATTAATTTCACATATAACTCTTATGTTTCTTTAATTGATTCATTTATTTCATATGAGGTAGTATTGGGTTACTTATTCCCTACCTTCCTAAATAATGTATGTTGTTACATATGCATTAGTCCCATCTACTCTCTTAATATCTCTCATGTATTAGGTTATAAAACTCTTTGCCTTATCACCAATTTGGTTCTATTTTCGAACTTGACAATTTACAATGATCACTTGTAATCACACATTGCTTATTATTTATTCTAATGATCCATTTCAATTATCATTTTATCATTTATTAGTTGGGTATATAGATGATCAAATCATGTGCTACACTTTTAATTATTTCAAGCATTCAGTCTATTACTTACTTATAATCAAGTTATGGAGGATTACTTCTTTTCGTAGTTATTTCTCTTTCATTGCAAAGTATTCGTTTGTTCACCGTTGATCTTTACACTACAACATCATCTTTCATGCACTGACTTCTTTGTTTCCACATAAATTTTTTTTTTACTTTCGAGTCTTTCTCAACATTCGCTTACCTTTTTCTTTTTTCGTGCAACATGATGTTATCATTCTGTTAGTTTTCCTTAACAGTTTCATATAAATTACCCAACTTGAATTCAACTTGTATAAGGATTCTTACTACAATAGCAAGATTTGCCACTGGACTCAATTAGACATCCAATTTATTTAGTTTATGTTGTTT
>JAANYP010006847.1:0-171774 GCA_020465985.1 Centrapalus pauciflorus | reverse complement strand
TTGAAATATGTTACGATGTATATTTTAATTAAATAAAATAAACTCGTAATTTATTTATTATTATCATTTTATAACTTTTTAGTGTTATCAACATATATTTTTGGATGTTATGAACAATTATATTTATATTTTGAGTGTATATAAACATGTTATATGTAAATTCTAAAATTTACATATAAAATTTACAATCCAACAACTTTCCGCCTAGACGATTAGTCGCTAGTCTCCTGTCGGACGGCCAACTACCGCCTAGTAACTTTTGCAACATTGCATACAACTGTTTAGCTGAGGCTTGGATCAACCCATTTCACCCATTCAAGAAGTAAAAAATTGAAATCGAAAGAATCAATGACAAACCTTAAACACAAACCCAAATTCCCATCCATTTCCTCTCATCATTTGATTAGAAGGCCAACACAACACAACACAAACACATGTTTTCTAGCTATTTTTCAAAAAAGGGTCCACATGAAACTACTTTAAAAAAAAAAAAAAAAAAAAAAAAAAAAGGGAAACAGGCATAGACATAATGGTTCCGACTTTCATGATCTAAAGAGACAAGGCCTATAACATTGTATAAAAGAGTAGTAGAAAATAGAAATAAAGACAAACTATGCCAAGCAGGTAAAATTGCTTGCTTTTTATGACCTCAAATCATTAAAACATTATACAAAAAAACTATAAAAATGAAGAATGCTATAAAACTATAATGTATGATGTTTATGTTTCCGTTTTTGTCCAATTCATACCTGTGCCGCTCGTAATATTTGACAACACCTGCTCAACCGACAAATCGCCTCGAAAGCAACCAAATGGATCTTGAGCAGCAACCTCCTTTTTATTAGCCTCTATCCAAAAGAATATTGTGTGTGTGTGTGTGTGTGTGTGTGTGTGTTGATATTGAAGAATATAAATGTGTGTGTGTATATATCTACTTAAACCTCTAGTCGTTTGGATCCATTTCCATAAGTTCTCCAAATATCGAATCTTTTGATCTGTTTTCATCTTCTGGACCAAATTGCCATTCATCCATTTCGTCGTCAGGTTGTTCATTCTCGTTTGTTGTACTACTGCTACTCTCTTGCGTCCCAGATTTGGTGAAACTATCTTTCAGCCATTTGGGGCACTTGTTGTAGCCAGTCGATTTAGAGATTGAACAAGAGCATTCTGGGATTGGATGGGAAAGGAACGAGATTGGTTTTGATTGAAGAAACTGTCGGTTGAGACCCTCCTCTCCAAGGCTGTTGTTGAGATGTTTACGTGCTGCCAGCATCCATTTTTTTGTTGGAAAATAAAGATTGTCTCTGGTTCTGTTGAACATATTAGCGAGAAACTTCCTGCCCAGAAAATACCATTTTCCCAACTGTAAGGAACTCGAAAGAAAACAGCAAATGCAAGCAAGCATAATTTATGTTACTAAAAATTTTTGAGAGACGACACTGAGTGCATCGAGTCAAGCCAACTAGTGAACTTGCAAGCCTTACCAAGCTTATGTTAGATTACACTTTTACCCTTTTTGTGTATGTATTCACATAATTACCCTTACGATATAAGCTAAACAACCTAAAACATACTTTTTGATACAGAACCAGCCGAGTCGAGTTGAAGCATGGCACTTTATTGCACCCTTAATCTACCCCATAAATGCATCAATGTCATTAAAATAAATTTGACCAATCCAACAACTCTATCTTCTTTTTGATCATATGAATGATATTTTCTAAAATGTACTGGTAAATGGCTGGAGGTCGGAAGCTGTTTTATTAGGATAAAAACCAAGTAAATGCATCAAGATAAATCTTCACCTGTCAGGTCGATAAGTTCGGGAAGATGCCATCTCGTAGAGCCGATGTCCCATTACCAAGCTTGAAAAATCCGGCCATCCGGTACCATCGTTGTTGAACCCTGGAAAGAACGCATCTGCTTCAACAGATACAACATAGTCAATGGCATCCCACAGCAATCTATGAGCTTTCTCCCTAAAATCAATCGGTGAAGGTTCTGGCTCTGAGTCTTTCTCTGCAATCCAACCATACCATCCTTCTTTTTCATGTCGATAAATGGGTCGGCTTGGAGGTGGAGGCAGAGGCCGAGGCCGAGGACCAGCCTGATCCCATACTTCCTTCGACACCTCGGCAGTTTTGATAGGCACTTGGTTAAAAGGATTCAAAGAAATCGGGCTTTCAGTGCCCAATAATTGGTTTAGGTCGTGCTTGTTGCATAAATTAGAACGGTCCACTAAATTGGTATACATGGCTCGTAGCGGAATCATTACACGTTGACCACCAAATCTTTCAGACCCTGCCAGGTAAATCCGTGTTGTTGGTGGATAGCCCATGGCCCGAAGAAGGAGTCCTACCTGCGAAATTAACGCTACATAAATATAAATGAATTGAATAGATACCTACATTTATAGTGCATTCTAACAGATTTGGAACAGGATTCTTAGCTTTCCTTTCACTTTGAATATAAATTACCTCTTCAGGCATGAGCGGACACAAGCCCTTTACTTTCTGAATAAATGAATCAACACTTAGTTCATCATGAACAAGCTTTTGTTTAATCATTTGTGCCCGCCGGTGCTGAAGAAGTTCAGTATGGACATCCTACAGAAAGGTAGGTGAAATTAGAAGCAAATTCAAACACTATCTCCTACAACCCATTTTATTACACTTGAGTGTCTGATTCTGATTATATACTAAATTTCATAATCACGCATCCTAACACAACTTAATTTTTGACATCAACACACACATACATATAATCAAGAAGGTTCAAGAAGAGGTAGAAAACTAAATTCCAAGGGGCCAATATGATTGACACTTCACCTAGCATGTACCATGAGAAATGTAAATTAACAAGTTAATTTCCTAACCTGGAAAAGCTCAGCACAGCCCTGATAAGCTAAAGTATCTCTTACAAGACCAGGATTGTATGCAAGATAAGGTTGCCCTGAAGCTCGTAATCTGTGCAAGAAAGATGTTTAGTTCAATTGCTGATGTGATATTTAGAATTTCATATCACTTATATGTACGTGACGATTTGTGCTCCTCGACATGTGAGAAAAAATGAAAAATAAAACATATTTGTAAGCAAAGTATTCCCATTGGGATTGCCCTTGCGTAGATAGACTACAGAGGGGAAAAGAAAAATAATTTAATAATAAGATCGTAAGAATGTTTTTAAAAGCTTATCTTGCATGGAGTGGTGTACCATATAATTCATCAAAAAGATTAGTTATAGATGTTCATTTCACATTCTCACTGAAGTAGTCAGCAGAAAGTTAATGAAAATAATGAAAACTGCAAGTAATTGTTGTATTCAACTTTCTCAATATGTTTCTGATGAAGTAAAAAGTAGTGGTAGTGTGGTAATATGCTGCATTCGGATCTTAATTAGACCTTAATATTACTGAACAGACTTCAGAAATAAATAAGAACAGACCTTTTGACCATTTGATGTGCCAGTGCTAGAATTCCTGGACGAAATTGAAGTGCGTGAAATGCTACCCTACATCTGAGCTTCTGATATTCAATCAACTTCCGATGCATTATAGGCTGATAAAAACAATGCACCAGGATGAGATATTGTTATTCAATATAGAAACAATTAAACAAACAGCAGAGATATTAATACGTTTGGAAATGCTTCTACTATCTAGTCCATTAAACTCAAGGGTCCAAGACCTTTAGACATATCATCCGACATGCTGCTGTTGCTGCATGACGTCTCTGAATATGAAATATGCAAAGCCTCCTAAACCTTTGAACTATTGTGGTACTTTATCTTGGATAGAGTTTGCATGGATAAAGTTATAAGGAAGCCCTTACTTTTGAGTTTTTTACTCATGCATTGGAATAGACCAACACGTACATACTACAGGATAAAAACATGTTTGTAATAATGAAATATCTGTAATATAACAAATCAATCTGCTCATCACAAATAACCAATAGTTATCAACCAAAGAAGAAAACATGATGACTGGTACCTGTAGACAGCCTCCATCTACAACCACCAGTCCAATAAGCTTCCCCTTCTTTAACTCTGGCAAAACCTCTTTGACGTAATACTCAGGTGAAGCTGACTTCTTGGGCTTAAAAATAGGACATTCTTTACGTTTTCTTGCCTCCTTCAGTTTTGGAGGCAGATCTTTTACAATGATTACATCACTTCTAAGAGAAATCATGAAGTGATCTTCATTGTAAAGGTATGAGAAGCTTTTAAATTCAGACCTGCATGGAGTCATTTACAATCACCTGAGGGTTAGAAGATAAATACAGCAAAGCTGCTTGACGTTTTTATTAAGTGCAGGACTTGCAAATATACCCGATGCCTTTTGAGTTTGCACTTTCTTGAATCTCTGGGATGACCAGAGTAGCGTTGAGAAGCCTGGATATCGTAACAAGATCACATATCTAGCAAATTGGCAAACCCATACAAACCTTCAGTAATAGAGAACATTTAATTAATGAAGAAAACGTTAAAACGAAAAATGAACATACCGATGACCTGATCTTCTCAAATCCACCAAAGATTTTGGCATGTATGAAACCATTATTTTGGTGAACTGGAACTAGAACATACAAATAAAGTTTAAACATAAGGCAAGAATATAGTAAATGTATAAAATGAAGTCTCACGAAATCTAACGAACAACACCAAACTCAAAACTACATATAGAATTATGAGTAGTAGAGATTTAAATTTCTACGAAAATGTGGATAGGAAAACAAATCAAAATGAAGGAAGAAAACTAGGTGCCGTTCGGATTACATGGATTCTAAAATGATAGGATTCTAAATGGGAACATCCGTCACCTACAGAACGAAAACAGAAAAATGTATAAAAGAATCTGACACTCTGACTCAGGCATATTAAATTGGTTTTTACTTCTCTCAATGCTATCCCCAAAGATTCTAGTAAGCATAGGACAAAGTTGATACTAGAAAGAGCAGTCATTACCAGGATATTTATTTCTGGGGTTTGCATAAGGCTGCAAAACCTCTAAAGACTCGATCTTCTTCCACAACTTTCTAGATGCATGACCCTGCAGAATCAGAAAGAACAAAAAGATTTATCGACGTATGAATTCCATGGTTACAGTCGACAGTATATATATCTCTACAGAACTTAAGGTCAGATACAAGCATTACCTGTTTTCCCACAACATTTATATTTAAATCCTCGACAAATCCTGTCATCACGTGGTATTGTACCAGCTCCGCACTTGTATTTGCAAGAAACATGTGTACAAGCAAAGACAAGAAAGATAGAACTAGACCTCCAAGCATTACCCATTTTATCTTGGATTTGAACATCGTAGGGTTCTGTCATGCACTTCGGCAGTACTTCAGTTAGTTGCTATAGCTGCATTTAGGAATGGATCCAGTACTGCACAATCATGACTAAAAAACATTAAAAAAAGGGTAACATGCACTATAGCTCACCATGTGATAAGAAACAACTCCTGACCAAATTTGTTCTTTGACAAGGAGTAATATGATCCAACCTCTTTCATAAATCTTTTTCAACGAGAAACAAACAGATTTCAGTAAGCAAAGGGAAAACCGATTCCAGCCATCTATTCTAACAGCGTCAGGGAGGGTTACTGGTTACATATCCTTCAATCTAAACCCTACATGTCATGATATCTGTATATCTATTCTAACAGCGTGACGTATTTGAACTCCTCTGAATACAAAATAAATCAGTAACGACTATGAGTTGTGGTCAACACTGTTGGATCGGAACTCTTAACGGACCTAATCCATAAACCTTACTAAATTCAATATTCGATTGTGATCAACCCTGTCGAATCTGATCGTCTAATCCATAAACCTTATTAAATTCAATATTCGAATGCATTTCAATTTTTAAAATGAACGAACAGAAAAAATCCCCCCGCAAATCACCAACGGACGCAAGAAAACGTCAAAACCACGAATAACTGAAACATTTTTCAAAACTCAAACACGAGTAACAACACTCGCAAACGATCATTTCTTTCAATATAATAATAACTAAACCTTATAAATGATTTTTTAAAAAAAATCACTACAAATTTGTATGAAAAATGAACAGTAATCCACTCACATAACAGCAACATTGAGTTTTCGATAACGATACTTATTTCAGAAATACAAGAACTAATTCTATCATGTTTATCAATCGGTGTTTTGCTTATTTCAATAATTTGATGAGTATTGGATCAACAAACAGATCTAAAAATGTGATCGAAGACAGACATAGAGACGGAATGCGAGTGTACCTGTGATTTCCCGGAACAAATAAACAGTGCCTGAAAAGTTTGACGGAAAAGACGGACGGCAGGAGGATGAGACATCGGACGGTGGTTCAGGACTGTGCCGGAGGTATTTATATAGAGAGACTGACTGACTGAGAGAGCGCGAGAGATTTGGCAGATGGAAGAGACGTTTGTTTTGGGGTTTAATTGTTACGAAAGTTAAAAGAGAAGGGGTTTAATGTGACGATGAGTGTAAAGTTTTTCGGACAGCAAATTTATAAATCTATAGCTATATCTATATATTTGTATACTATACATGTTAGTAAGGCAAAATAATTTTGTTACATGTCACTCTCTCGTGACATTTTAATTTCGTTTTCCCGTCTATTTTATTATCATAAATTCTATTCTAATATAAAGAAAAGTCAATAAATCAAATTATTTTTTTATAAACTATTTATGATATTTTATTTTCATATTAATTAAAATATTTAATAAATCTATATATATATAGTTAAAAATTTATGGATTAACATTTTATTTCAGTTAGTAAAATTTTTATTTATCTTGTATATTATGTATTTTAATTTTATAGTTTATATCGTTTAGATAATATTATTTATTGAGTTTTAATATTAGCATTTGATTATCAAAATTTTATAATTGGAATATACTAATTTAATTTTATATGTATTTTTAAAAAAATATTATTTTTATAAATATATATCACGTAATACATGGGCAAATAACTATTTATAATAAAGGAGAACACAAATAGTCACGTGTCAGCTCATCGTTTCATAAAAAAAATACAACTTATTAGCATTTGATTATTAATAATTTATAATTGTAATATACTAATTTAATTTTATATGTATTTTTTAAAAAATATTATTTTATAAATATATCATATGTAATACATGGACAAATAACTAGTATTTTAATAAAAGAAAACATCCCATTGTCACGTGTCATTTTATGAACACATGATTTTTTTTTTTATTTTTCCGCTCTTTTTCCTAATCTAGAATCATTCAATAATAAATTTAATTTAAACTAAAAATATATACATAATCTTTTATCTTTCTTTCCTAATTTATCTCCTTAAATTAATCACTTCAATTCATTGTATTAAAAACAATTAAACCAATAGATCACTAATAACTAAAAGATATATATTATCTTTAAGTTTAAAATATGCATATTATAATTGTATCTATTTTGTATAATTAATATCTTAAAACAAATATATATTTATTAATATAACATATTTTTTTAATTAGATCATATTGAGTATAAAATGTTGACAAATTAGATATAATTTTTCTTTCTTATATTTCATATGTTTTGGTTCATAAATATTCTACAAAATTATAGCCTTTTAAAATTTAAACTAATTTATAAATTTTAAAATCAACTTTAGTCTTAAAATTTTCAATTATTATTACTTATTAGTAGCAATTATAATAATTTTTTGATTTTATTAATCAATTCTAAAAAATATGAATTATATAAATATAATAATATTCATATAAATAGTATAATTAATAACCAAATAATTAAAACAAATATATAAAAATATTGTTTTAAGTTTAATCACAAATATTATAAATTGTTTTATTAAGTTTTTATTGTATGAAAAAAGTTTCAAACATTTTTTATTTAAATATATATTTATTTTAATTATTATTTTATTTCTTTTAGTTTAATTTTAAATTTTATGTTTTATTAAATCTACTTTTGGTTATATAATCTTGGGTGTTAATTATGTATGTACTAAAAGTGAAAGTGGAACACTTTAGAATTATGATCATTTAAGAAAATTTATTTTATTTGATTATGCAACCGTTAACAAATATTTTACCAACTTTATAATAATAACAAATAATTATTATTTGAAAAACCTGTTTTTTTAGTTTCAATGGGATGATAATAATATAACAATAAGTAAAATGTTATAATAGGGCATATGAATACACTTTTCATTTTTTAAAAAGTTAATTTTGTTTGTCCTTACATTATAACTTTTAATTTTATATATCATTTTTATGCACCAAATTAATATTAATGCATTATTAATATTAAATATCGTCTCATTTAAATTGTATTTTTCAATAAAATAACTATTTAATAGCAAACACGTGTAATACATGGGTCAATAGACTAGTTTAATTATAATATAATCAATTTTTATTATTTTTTACATGGTTTATTACGAAAAAAAACCAATATGTTTTCATGTTTTTTGTGTTTGGTCCCTTCATGTTTTTTTTTTTTCATAAAAGTCCTCAAGTTAATTTTTTTTTTCTTTTTGGTTTAGTGATATTTGGACATTAGAATCTGATTATAATTGGTAATCGGGTTTTTAAAAACTGAAAAACTTGATTCCAATGTCCAAATTTCACTAAACCAAAAAGAAAAAAAATTAAGTTGGGAACCTTTGTGGAAAAAAAATAACAAGAAGAGACGAAAACGTAAAAAACAAAAATATATTGGTTTTATTCATAATAAACCCTTTTAAAAACGGCTGTAATATAATTAAAATTACAAAAACCATGTCGAAATTTAAAACAAAAATATTTTATATTATTTTTCTAAACAATTAAAAATAAGATGTACTAATAGAAAAAATTAGATATCATTCTATTTTTTGATTTACAGTGTTTAATTGATTATCCCTAGTTTAACGGTTTAATATTCATTTGATTTTTTTTTTAATTAACAATTAAGAAAACAACAATTAAAATATATAAGTTGTATAATTATTATAATGTTCATTCTTCCTTATTTTTTTACGACTCTATCCTTATGTTTTATCAGTCTTATTAGTCACGCGTTATTATCTATATTAATAACACGGTAAGTTTTATATTATTACATCAATAAAAAGAATATTCACATACTGTATTGATAAATTCAAAAAAAAATTGTTACATATTACTCCATTCATCTTGAAATAAATATTAACCGGAAAAAAACATATAATTCTAGAAACTCATAAGTATTATAAATTATAGTTAATAAAATGATAATTTTAACACTTATTTATTAATTACTTGAAAACGAAATCAATATTTTAAACCTCATAATTAAGGGTATAATTTGAATCATATAAATTAAAAAAAAATTATTTATGGGAGTGAATATTCAATTCGAGACAACTAAAATAGAATGATGCACATACTATCTATTAATCATATAAACTAATTGTATAAATTCGATAGGATAAAAGGGTTATATACAGCAAACATTTTGTAATACGAAATAAACATACAAAAATGTTAGGGTTAATATTAAAAATAACACAATTACCTTTTATTGTTTTCTTGATTAAGTCCTTAAACTTTTCAATTGTTTAAGTCTCTAAACTATGTTTGTCTTATTCAAAAGTATATATATTTTGACCGGCTACCGGATTAACCAATAAAACACAACTGATAAAACTAAAAGTTTATCGCTAAAATATAAAAAGACGATGGATTTTTCCAACATTAATCAAGAAAAAAACTAAGGGGGCGTTTGGTTCGCGAACTTTTGGGATTTGCATTTGAAATCCTTGTTCACAGATTTTAGTAAATGTTTAAAATCCAAGATTTCATAAATCCCACCATTCTTTGTTATTTAAAAACCTAGCATCCCCCTGAGATTTTAAATCCCAGTTGCATTGCATTCTTCAAATCAACAAATTTTTTCTAAAAAATAACACAAATTCTTTAACAAAATCCTGATAAATAAAAATGCTGCATAATACAAATCCTTTGATAGAATGCAAATCCAAGGAAAAAAATTTACGAATCAAACACTTCCTAAGGTTACTTGTTTGATAACGGTCGTATAGGTCAAATATACATTTTTGAATAACACAAAAATAGTTTACTGACTTAAACAATAAGAAAAAAAGTTTAGCACCTTAATCACGAAAATAAAAATAGTTGATAGGTTCTTTCGATATTAATCCAAATTAGAAAACTATATATATATTTCAAACTTACTTATCCTCTAAAATATTTAAGAAGTGATTAAAATATTTACTAATTTGTAAATATTTAGTTGTGCCCTACTGCCTCTCCAAGCTTAGGGCCTAGAACTATTATCTGCCTAACATTTTTTTTACAATTTCTGTAACCCTAGTAGCCGACAATTTAAATTTCAATTAATTACTAGATTAATTTATATATTAAAATCGTATATATGATAATGAGGAGTAAATTACAAAAATTGTCCATGTGGTTTGGTCAAAATTACGGATTTGGTCATTGGTATTTAAAAAATGCATAAATGGTCCTTCAAAACACTATTTACTTGCAGAAATGATCATTCTTTCTCTTAATTTAGTCTAAATGACGTTTTTACCCTTTTTCTCAATAACAATTTTAGTCCCTCAACTATGTAACTTATTTTCGATTTTAGTCCTTTTTATTAATTTTTAGTTTTGTTTAAATTTTAAATGCTAATTTAAAAAATTAATTATTCTTATAATTATACATTTTTATTTTTTAAAAGATATTTATTCTATATTTATTAAAAATTATTCCATAAGAATATTTTATTTATGTTTTCTTATATATTCAATTTAATTATTTAAAAAATTATTTATCTTGTGTTTCATTTATTATACATTTTTAAATTTTATATGTTTTCATCTAACTATTTCATTACATTAATATACTTTGATTAAATTATATTTTTTAAGAAAATATATAAAATAATGGTTTTATTCATTTTCATTTAAATATCTTTTTTTCAATATGTTTGTATTCAAATTTAATATTTTTTTCATTTTTATTTTAATATTTTGTTATATTAATACGTTAACTTGAAATTTAGTATTTTTAGTGTTTTATTTATTTTGTTTTAACTATTTTGAAACCGACTACATTTTGATTTAATTATAATTTCTAATAAAAATATATAAACTTAACGTTTATTCTTTCTTAGTTAAATATTTTGTTACGTTTATATATTTCGACTTAATTATTATTTTCAATAATAAATATATAAACTTAACATGTGATTTATTTTTATCTTAAATATTTTGTAACGTTAATATATTTCAAATTAAGTGTAATTTTTAAGTAAAATATATAATCTATATAAACTTAACATAAACATTTATATGTTTTGATTTAACGAGATGTATACATTTTGGATTATATACTTTGTTTAGTTAGATACATTTTGGTTTGTATATTTCATAATTAAATCAAATAATATAATTAAATAAAATAATCAGAATAAAAGTAAAAACATATTAATGTAACAAAATAATCATAATAAAATGAATAAATCAGTAAAATGTATTAGTTTAAAAATATTTAAATCAAAATGAATAAAACCCCAGAATAATTAGAATAAACGATAGGTTGAGCGCCACTATACGTAACAAAATAGTTAGAATAATATGTCCCTAAGTTTATTATTTTTCCATAGAAATTATACTTAAATAAAAAATATATTAAGATAATTCTATAATTAAATGCAAACATATAGAAGATAAAAATGTGTAAATAATTTTACAAATAAATGTAAGATAAATAAAACTTTAATTAATAAATTGGATATATAAAAATGACATAATTTAAATAAATATAAAGATAAAAATAATGATAAAATTAATAATAAAATAAATATATTTTAAAAAATAAATAATAATAATAATAATAATAATAATAATAATAATAATGAAAATGAAAATTTTAAGTTAACATTTAATATTTAAACAAAAAAGTAAAAATTTATGATAAGGACTAAAACTGAAAATAAATTACATAGTTGAGGGACCAAATTTGTTATTGAGAAAAGGGCAAAACCGTCATTTAAAAAAGTTAAGAGAAAGTCGGACCATTTATGCCAGTAAATATTGTTTTTAGGGATCATTTATACAATTTATAAAGACCAGGGACCAAATCCATAATTTTGACCAAACCACAGTGACCATTTTTGTAATTTACTCTATGATAATAATATGAAATGTTTGGCGATGAAGGCTTAAGATTTGTTAATATAGTTCTGACTTTTACTTATATGGATTTTATTATTTTAATTTGATACGGTTACTTATTTTTTAATAAAAATTAAACTAGAATATAACGGCTGAACAAATGAAGTTATTAGGTCAAAACGACACACGCTATGGTGTCGTTTGAATTGCATGAACTTAAAATGATAGATTCCAAACATGACATACGATGATTTTTGAATATAAATCTTAAATAAATTGTTGAAATTCTCCGAACCAAACGGTACCTAAAAGATAACCAAAATCCTCTCTAATGTAACCTTGCAGCATCGAGTTAGAGGCCAACTCGGGGAAAAAAAAAGGAATTAGATGGGTTAAAATAATATTAATATACATTTAATATTTACGATGTCTTACACATTTTTCTTGTAACATCTATGTATGGGTTAATATTAAAATCATCAACATTTCATTTTCTTGATTCAGTCCCTAAACTATCATTCTTATCGTTTAAATCCCTAAACAATTTGTTTATTACTCAAAGTGCATATTTGATATGTTTGACCGATTACGAAACAAATAATCTTGTTTGTTCACTTGATTAATTTTGAAAAAAAATCCACCATTTTTCTATATTTTAGCGATTAAATCTCTAATTTTTGTTCTATCAGTTGTGTTTTACCATCTAATCCAGTAGTCGGTATATATTTTTGAGTAAGACAAACATAGTTTAGGGACTTAGACAATTAAAAAAAAAGTTTAGAAACTTAATTAAAAAAATAAAAAAAGTTGATTCGGTTTTTTCAATACTAATCCTAATTAATATATATAAACTAACTTTTCCATTTTTCTAAGGACAATTATCTTCTTCTTGTATCAAACATAGTATTTAATTATCATGCTATATCTTACTTAACAAAAAAATATGTATTTGGAGAATCTAGATATGCATATTAACTGGGCCGGGTTGGACTGGCCTTAACCAGACCTTATGTAAGCAAAACTGGGCTTGGACCATTTTATAACCTGGTCGTCTTTTAATTGGGGCTTGTTGGCCTTTCGTAATTTTAAATAATTTAGTTAAATATATAATAATATATATATCAATGATATAATAAAAGTGTATTTGAAACGTCTTGAAGATTCAGGACGAAGCCTTAACCCGGTATTTTTTCCAGATACCGGACCTAATAAGGACCGGTGGGCTTTAGAAGACTACAGACTAGGGTTATGTTTGAAATGACTAGCTGGAATTTTTAGTAGCTGGAGTCAGGGGTGACAATTTTGGCTCATTTTAGCAAACGGGTTCTTCGGATTGACGACAAAAAGTAAAAAATTTTACATAATTTTAAAAAAAATTCAAAGAACAGTATGTTTAATACACCTTTTCATAAATTGTCATTTTAAAAAACTTGATGTTCTAGCTTAGTTTTTTTATACTGGTCAAATTGTCTGTCACGCCCGTTTGGCTTGTTGGGTCAAATCTATCACCCAGTTTTTGGGAGCTGGAGCTTTTCAAAAGAGTTGAATCTTTTTGTTTTTATATTTGTTTGGTAAAAGAAACTGTAGTTGTGCCTTTTATTATTGAATGATCTGAAAAGACATTGATATCAGTTAAAAAGTTATATTTATAATTATTTGGAGGGTAAAAAGATAGTTTTGTTTGACAAAAAAGCTCGTTTTGAAATTCACTTTAAGTAGCATCTCGTGGAAGAGTTTTTGAAAGTTTTCAAATCTGAATCAAAAGTTTAAGCTCCTATCAACCAAACAAAACTTTTGAGCTTGAGTTTGAACTTTCAAAAGTCAAAATCTGAAACTTCTAAAAGTTGCTTGCCAAACGGAGACCCTATGCCTAAACGGGTCGTGATTTGACCAGGATGTGGACCTAAGTAAACGTGCATCTCTTAGCAAGTAACATGTTAAATATAATGTCATGTTGCTTTTGTTGATTTTTTTAAGCTTATGTAGTAGCAGATGTTATTGTTACATTGGTGTTTGTCATGTCCTCCATATTTCACATTGTTTAGATAAATGTTCACAAAAGTATTGTTATAAAATTAGTGTTTGTCCTGTCCCCTTACTAATTTCACACTGCTTACGAAGGTTAGACTGTGTTCACTTAACGAAAATTTTTCATTTGTTTTCAAGTTCAGTTTTCAAGAAAATGTTTTTAGATTTAGATTTTCAAAAAACAATTAAAAATTTTGAAAACGTGCTCATATTGTAAATTGAGAACGCCGTGTTTTCGTTTTTAAGTTAAAAAATGGTTGAAGTTGTTTTAAACAATTAACTATAAATTTTAAAAAGAAAATTAATGTTAGAAAATATGCAAGTGAACATGTTTTCGTAAAACTCTTGTTTTCGTCAAAAAACGAAACTCGAAAACACTCCGATTTTCGTCAAATGAGCACACCTAAAGGTTTTAAACGATTTTATATGTTTGACGATTACGAGATGACATCAAACCGATCATTTGCCCCAAACTGTATATTATATGGATATGTTGAATGAGGGCATGAAGTAATGTTTAATACACTTTCACACACTTGAACAACACGCAGTTGACTAGTTAGAGTACTTCCTTATTTGGTTTTCTACAATTAATAAATAAACTAGTTTATTAATTGTATATTATACGGATCTATTTAAATAATAACTTTTTTTTTAACAAACTACAAGTTTAGGATTATTGCAGAATTCAATAATAAAACAAACTATTAATATTATGACGGAGATATGACTCAATATATATTTTAAACATTATAGATTATAAAGATGATCTTTTGTGAACATTTTATCGTTGTGAATTGAATATTATGAATCTTGTTGCAGGTACTGTCAAACTTTTCCATTAACCTATGAATGTTTTTAGATCCAATTAATTTTGTTGAATCTTATTAATTTGTCGTATCTTATGAATATTGTCGAATCCTATGAATTTTGTTACAAATACTGCTATGAACTTTTTGAATGTTTTGAATCTTGTTGCAGACACTTTTATAAACCTTTTGAATCATATGAATTTTGTAATAAACAGTTGTTGATATATATGAATTTTTTTATTTATTCAAAATGTTCACAACGAATAAAGTGTTCACAACGTGTGTGTGTGTGTGTGTGTGTGTATATATATATATATATATATATATATATATATATATATATATATATATATATAGATTGAGGTTCAATTGAGAACTTTTATGCACCGAGGCACCTCTAAGAACTTTTGTGCACCAAAAAATCAAACAAGGGTGCACTAAGGGTATTCCTGGAATATTGAATATGTAAAATTAAATATATGGAATTAATTATAATAGGTAAATTAGAGATAAATAAGGAATAAAAATTCAAAAAAAGTAACCACATCCTCATATTCCTCTCTTTCTTTATTTCTCTCTCTCTCTCTCTCTCTCTCTCTCTCCACCGTATGCATTGAGAAACCCCGCCAACCACCATCGCCGCGCCACCGCGATGATGATGAGCATGATGAACAAGAGATGCAACCGATGATGATAAACACGATGAACGAAGAAGATGATGATGAACACGTTGATGTATCCATCGGAACAATGATGTTGATGACTAACAACGATGCACCATGATGAACACTATGCATAGATGAACGATGATGATAAACGATGAATACGAAGATGATGAACGATGATGATAAATGATGAATACGAAGATGATGAACGATGATGATAAACGATGAATATGAAGATGATGATTAACAGTGATGCATCACGAATTGTATAGATTTTGTATAGATAAAACTGATATGCATCACGAATTGAACGATTAATATGAAATGCATCAATATCTCCATCATTCTTTACGAATTTGTGTGACTTTTGTTAAATTTGGAAGTCATCAATTGAATTTATTTTAACATTTATTATTTAGTTATTTGTTAATATATTAAATTTAATGAGGTATGCACAATACCCAAAATGCCCTTCCATGTTTTTTTGTAATGCACAAGATGCATAAAATTGTTCAATTATTTACCCTTTTGCCATTTAATCTAATCCATACAATTTTTTGATCTAATGGATGATATATGTTCTTTTGTACTTCGATGCACAAAAGTTCTCGATTGAACCTCCCCTCTCTCTCTCTCTCTCTCTCTCTCTCTCTGTATATATATATATATATATATATATATATATATATATATATATATATATATATATATATATATATATACAGATTCAAGATCAATGGGGTACCATGTTAGACTGGGGTACCGGGGAACCATTTATAGCCAATCATTTATAACTAAAATCATTAAAATATAATATAAATTTGGCTTAAAATTATTTCTCACATTAATTAATGTTGGAGTAAAAATAGTATTAAAAAGTTTAAATTAGAATCAAAGATTATGTGTATCCCATGAAAATCTCCATTTCAGTTAATAATATTCCTTACACCCATACTGAACATGTGCAATGATGACATTCCATAAACCACGATTGAACATGTTCAATACGTTCAATATTGGTTTGTCACCAAAATGATTAACAGCGACTAAAAACACAATAAACCCCGATTGCACATGTTCAATAACGTGTAAATGAAATTGAACATTTACGAACGGTTTGAAGAAAATATTAAAAACCTTTATTTGACACCTCCGGTTGAACATGTTCACTAAAACCCATTGTCGAATCCAATTGAACATGTTCACTAAAACCGATTGTCGAATCCGATTGAACATGTTCACTAAAACTCATTGTCGAATTCTAATTGAACATGTTCATTAAAACTCATTTTGAAATTTATGATAATTATATTTTATGGAAGTAAATCCTTATAATTATGGTATCTATTAATTTATTAGTTGTCATCTATTATTTAAGATAAACCTAATTGACTATATTACCCTTTTAAACTTATAACCAAACATGGATGGACTCCGGTTCCCCAGTCTAACATGGTACCCCATTGATCCTGACCCTATATATACATACACACACACACACACACACACACACACACACATATATATATATATATATATATATATATATATATATATATATATATATATAGTTTGTGGAAATATCACTCATTATGCAGCGTATCAGAAGGTACTACTTTAAATTTTCTTTCATAAACATGTTTTAGTTAATATTATAAAACTCATATGTAAATTTCACATACATTCACATCTTCTAACTCCTTAAAACTGATATGAAGCTACTCTTACATAAATTTAATTGTATGTGAACGTACAATTATGTGATGCATGATCTCATACACTTAGAATGTGTGAATGTGATACAAATTTATATATCATCTTTGTAATGTTAATTAAAACTTGTTTATGAAAAATATTTCAAAAAATTTATTTTTTAGAATGGTATCTTTTAGTGCGCTGCATAATAACTAATGAGTGGTACTCACTTAAATCTATATGTGTGTGTAAAAGTTTAGATTTAATTTTAACTATTCAAACATTCAAATCTAGTAATTTTAATTTATATTCATAAAGAGTTCAAATTTGAAAGTATGGGGTTTTTCAGTTTTTTTAATCAAATATGTTAAACCGGTTTAATTTTGTTTTTAGTCAATAATAAATAGTGTTAAAACAAGACAAAATCAAAAAGATTTTTCAAAACAAAAAAAGACATCAAATTTAAATCAATACTATCTTCTTCAATTTTGTTTTCTCGTCATTTTTGTATATTCTTAACTTCTACAATATTGAAATGATTAATACAAAACTTACTAATGACATCGACACATTGTTATATTGTATTATACATTCACTAGTCTATTAACCCATGTATGACATGGGTATAATTTATGAATGATTATTATCTTAAAATATATATAACTATTAAGACTATTATTATAAAAATACCAAAAACGTATTAATAATGAAATTATATTAATTTTATTTAACAACAATTATTGAATAGATAGAATATGCAATTGAAAATGATGATACGAGAATAAACAGATTAGCGTTTCAAAAAATAGAAGTGTGTATTGATGTTTCATTAACCTAATATTGGTTAATTTAAGAAGAAAATATAGAGGTGAAAAAATTATCATGTAATATTATGACGAGATGTGATAATAAAATTATTTTTATTAATATACATAGATATAAATATACATTTTAGCTGTTGTAAGATATTTCATCAAGAAAATTATTAATTAAATTATTGTTAATATAATTAATTTGGTTGTTTATTTGAGTTGCATAAATTAGGAAAGAAATCAAAATCAAATTTTATTTACTTTTTATTGAATTTTATTAATTGTAGTCATGTGCTAAATTAGGAAAAAGAGCAGGAAAACGAAAAAATAGTTTCTCAAGAGAAGGACACTTGTCCAAAATTATTTTCTTTTATTAATATATATAGAACATAGATATAGATTATATTGTCACTATTCTAAGCAAAATTACCAAGGACCACACCTACCTCTCCTAATCATAAACCGAAAGTTGTTTATGATTCGTTTGAAATATGACTGCTCATAAAGTTTATTAAAAATTAAATTTTGTATATACAAAAAGTCAAAAAAAAAATAGTTTAGAAAAATAGCAGTCAATATTTCAGCACTGACCCGACCCGCATGTCAAAAATACCGGTTTAATTTAGTTTTTAGTCAAATTAAATAGTATTAAAACCAAACAACCTGAAAAAAGATTTTCAAAAAAAAAAAAACACATGAAATGTAAACCAATAATTTCTTCTCCAGTTTCTTTTTCTTGTCATTTTTGCATATCCTTAACTTCTACGATACTGAAAGCATTACTACAGAACATACCAATGACATCGACACATTTTTATATCGTATTATACATTCAGTTATATTGTCACTATTCTGAGCAAAAATTACCAAGGACCACACAGACCTCTCCTAATCATAAGCCGAATGTGGTTTATAAGTTCGTTTGAAATACAGCCGACCCATAAAATTTATTAAAAATTAAATTTTGTTAACACAAAAAGTCAAAAAAAAGAAAAAGAAAAATAGCAGTCAATATTTCGGCACCGACCCGACCCGCATGTGAAAAAAATCACCGATTCACCGTCATCGGTCGCCCCATATTTGGGTGCACGTGATAATATGACATCAAAAAGGATTCGCCTATCACATACGTGTCGTTATCGCAGCGGCCGACCAGACCATTGAAAATGTCCACTCTTATCTGGTCGGTCCCCTCCTTGTTTTTACTATTTTACCCCTGCCTATATTTTTGACACGTGTCCATCATGTCTACTGAATTGTGGCCCATATTTGCTTTCTTTTCACTCTCGAGAGAAATCTCGTTTTTTCGTTTACTTCGATGTTACTTAAAGGAAAATAAATAACCATCGTAATTGTGCTCTTTTTATTTTCCAATCGAATTTTATCAAACATAATAATTTTATTTAATTTATTATTATATTGTTATAATATTTATATTTTATTTTCATAAGTAAAAGTATGGTAGTCATTTTCGATAAAATTTTTATATGTGACGAAAATGTGTTATGTATGTATTAACTCTTTTTAATTGTGTATTTAGTTTGATAAGGGTTAGGATTGTTTTCTATTTTTGGTAAACAAGTTATTGGATTAAATTAAGATTAAAAAAGCAACCAAAACAGATTGCAAGAGACAAATCAGATAGAACAAGCTTTAGAGCAACATACCCTTAAACTTTATTTTTTGAATTTAGCCGATATTAATATCGAGTAACCCATCTAACCCAAATCCATGCCAAAATTTTCCGTATCAAATTTGTTTCGACTTTCGACTTATTTTCTATACATTTCAGGTTTAATTATGGTTCGTGTAGCTTTTTCATATCAAGGTACTTGATTATATTTATTGGGGAGCATTTGGTTAATTGAGAATTTGAATGAATTGAAACTCAAATTTAGCTTGTTTAAAACTTTTAACAACAAAGATAAAAATTTAAATTATATTTATACATCATCAAATATTTTGTTTATAGTTATTCCACATTTCAATCAACCCATATATAAATTAAATTTAAATGTACATCTTAATCAACATAAAAAACCATTTGTTTCCTCTCACCACCACCAAAGTCCAAACACACTTAAAACTATATTTAAGATTCCAATTACTTTGAATTTCAATTGGCATTAGCTTTAACGAAAGTATGATCCCTTTGGATTGGAATCTAAATCAGAAAAATATAAATTATAGCGTTAAAAGTTGGATTTATATGGATGGGTTTGGTCTCAAGATACTCTACATGTTGATCATATATATATATCGTTCTTTTAGACATGGCAATAACATCAACTAGCTAAAAAACTTTTGATACTCTCCAAAGGTCATTAGATCAAGTTGTTGATTACCATGTTGTATATATCATATATATTTATAGATTCTATCAGTATATTTCATACGTTATATATATGTTTTTTTATGTTATCTTGTTTTTATCTTGTAAAATGTTTAAACTTCAGTGTTTTTTATATATTATTTATGTAGACAGTCTTTGACTCTTTGCGATAGATGATTACTTCCAGAGATGTTTATAGGTTTAGGTTCATTTATATATGTTTTCAATTATTTTCTTGTAATACTTCTTTTATTAAGTAAATAAGACTCACCATGTCTAATTGTTTTTTCCAGAATATTTATGGTATATTCTAGTGGATACAATTCTATATAACAAATAGAATATCTGAAAGATGGATATACTTGTATTTATTCTTAACTTTAATTCTTAAAAATACGAATGAATGTTTTATAAAATATTATTAACAATTATTAGTCATTATTTTATTAATGCTTTTGCTTTTCTAAAACATAAATATTATTCAAATGAATATTAAAACCAGAAACAACTTAGGTGCTATTTATTTTTTGAAATATCAAATGTCTGAAATTTAAAATCACATTTAAATTTTAAGAGGCGACATTAAAGAACACACACAATCATTTATATATACCAACAAGTTTATAGGGTAAAGACGTTTCGTGAACATTTTATTTGTTGCGAATGTTGTAAACAAATGAAACAATACACATAATCATTCATATACAAACAAGTTTCTACAACAAGATTTACATGATTCAAAGGGTTCGTATCATTATGTACAACAAGATTTATAGGATTTAAATGATTCATGACAATTTATAAAAAATCCATAGGATTCAAAGAAATGTATATTTGTTTACTTGTTTACATCGTTTGCAACAAATAAGCAGACGTTTGGTTCGCAGATTTTATTCTTTGGGATTTATATTTTGTCAAATGATTTGCATTATACAACGTTTGTATTTGTCAGAATTTTGTCAAAAAATCTGCATTATCTTTTTAGAAAACTTTGTTAATATGAAAAATACAAGATAACTGAGATTTAATTCCTAAAGGGGAGGCTGAGAGGTCGTTTGGTTCGCAGATTTTTCTCTGGGATTTGCATTTTGTAAAATGATTTGCATTACACAACATTTGCATTTCTTAGGAATTCTGTTAAAGAATCTGCATTATCTTTTATGAAAAATGTTAATCTAAAAAATGCAAATCAACTGTGATTTAAAATCCTAGAAGAAAGACTGTGTTTTTAAATAACAAAGAAGAAATGTATTTAAAAATCTTGGGATTTTAAATCCTTATTGAAATCTACAAATCAAACACAGGATTTTAAATGAAAATCTCAAGAAATCCGCAAATCAAACACCCCTGAGTTTTTAAATAACAAATAACGAATGAGTTTAAGAAATTTTAAGCTTTTAAATCCTTACTGAAACCTGCAAAAAAAAAATACAAAATTTTAAATATAAATGCTAATAAATCTCAAGAAATCTACAAACCAAACGTTATTTTTTGATAATTATTTTGGTGTAGTATCTGTAGATATGACTTGTCAATTTCAACCCCTCATTGTTTAAAATAATATATTTGTAGTATATCTGTTAGAAACCGAACAACCCCCTGTGTAAGCTGGCTTGCATTTATAGCCACCAAACTCAAGAAATCTACTCGAAGACTTGCTACTCACAAGCTTCACGTTGCAGTCGAGAGATCTGGAAGAAAAAGCTTTTTCAACTTTTTGAAAATGGAGGAAGTACCAAAATCTGTGACCAAAAGTGGAGGAGAGGTTGAGGTCATGGACGGTTCTGATATAATGGAGTTAGTTGAAAACGATAAGGTTTTTAGTAACTTCGTTGATCACAAGTTCCGTGACCTTGATCGTGATTGTGACGGTCATCTCTCTGTTAAAGAACTACAACCTGCCGTCGCTGACATCGGCGCCGCCCTCGGTTTGCCTGCTCAAGGAACCTCTGCCGATTCTGATCATATTTACGCTGAGGTTTGCTTCGTTTTTCTCGATTTCTTCGATTCCAAACACTTCCATTACGTTCCTAAACCTGAATTGTATGTTAATTGCACATAGGTTTTGGTACAATTTGCACCGTTTGTTATGAATTCAAGTCAATTTTTTTTGTTGATCTATTGAGAACACTATCTGTTAAATCAGTACTGACTAATTTCTTCGTTTGTGTTTGAAGAATTTATGTCAATTTTTGTGTGCGTCGAAGGAATTTGATGGTACGGTTCTTCGTAAATTGAACTTGAATGATCGGATTATTTCCGATCTTACGATTTCCATTCTCATCCAAAGTAACTGAACATTTAAATCATGTAGATAGCCTGTGTTGTGAAACGGATTCAGTTCTAATGGTTTTTTTGTTGTACATTTTTTGTTAATTAATACATCTGAGGATAATTAGTATGACATTTTTTTTGTCTAAAACATCAGTGTTTTGGTTAATGTAGCAGAGTTCACGTTCAAATCTTCAACTCATTGAATTGTAAAACCAAAACAAATTTTATATTTAAAAAAAATTAAAAATAAGTAAAAGATGTTGGCTATGTGTCACATCATAAATTTAGAGCTGTAATCATAAAAAATGCATGATTTGATTCCTGGAAATGTGGGGACTAATAATTATTATTTGAACAAGAATAATGAGTTTTTTTTGGTTGGATATATATAAAAATCACGATGTGCAATGCACTTAATTTTAATTAGATTTTGTAAATTTTTTCTTGATGTGTATATCATACAAAGATCTCTCATTGAACATAGGAAACATTAACGTACAAAACAAAAGAAATGGCCACCATCTATTTATATCAAAATCATGATTTCCATCACTCTACTATTATATTATATTTCCTTGCTAACTGCCAAGCATATTTAGCGTATTTATATCGGGCTCTGTTTTGCTGGCCGCTTTGACGATGGCTGTTAATGCAATCGTCCTCCCAGACTCCAGCTTTGAAGTATAACTGTATAAGCATTTAAGACCCCCAACTTATGTTTGAAATGCTCCAAAATGTTATTGTATAAACAAACATGTAGATGTATATTGGGAACAACTGCTGAAGCCTAAATTTGTTCTCTTCCCTGAAGCTTGGCGTTTGAGTCAAACAGTCAATTTAATGAAGAGTGTAGAATAATGTGGATACCTTATCTGTTGATATCATGTCTTTGACTTTAACGCAACATTTGTCTAGATGGTTGTACCTAGCTTTTCAAAACTACTAGTGCTTTATTTATATATTTAGATTAGATTCTTTACTGCCAACTTTTGAATTTGGTTGCGAGTGGGAGTTAACTTAGATTATCTTTGTCCTTACTCCTGACATCATTTTGTTGACTCTGTAAATTAATGAACGAGCAAACTAAAAGAAAGCATAAAAGATGGGTCTTATGCTCTTGAATCTTTCTAGATCATCGAAATAGTCAAAACGAGCCGTGAAACTCTTAAGGTTTCACACAAATAGGTGCAATATGACTAGCTTTGCTTTTTGGTGTTTTAATATAATTCTTTTCCGGCTGTTTATGTTCCCGTTTTAATTGAACCATTGGAGCAGGAAATCTGATAGGAATTCTGTAGAAGACTATTATTCTTTTTAATGATTGATGTTACTTTGTGTCCTTGTTAAGAAAAATATTCTTACTTTTCATTGTGGACCTCCACCAAGCCATGGCATATAGTGTTGTAGAAGTTGATAAATACTAAAGTCTAAAGGTCAAGCACATTAAAATGGTAGGATCAATAAAACATGCCTATAAGTTAGGTGCTTCAAGAGATGAGAAATGTATTGGGCCTACCAGATGACAGATGTGATATGTTATGAATTTTAAAATGGGAAAAAAACATGCAAGTTTATATTATTGCTAGCAAGAGTCCAACAATGGAAGACAATGGAATGTTATACAAGATAAAAGGCTTTATTTATTTGTCTTATAGTATGATAATATCTTTTCTTATCAATCGATATATGAACATTTGATCTGTTAATTAAGTTGTGGAGTGTAATTGTCGCCAAATGTTCAACCGCCCCTCGGAAGGAAATTTTGTCATAGTCATAGATTGCAAGTATAAACATATCTCCTATGTACTCGAAAAATCCCTAATCAAATCAACAATGTAGACTTGGGAGTCCATTTGGGGTTTGTAAATTGTAATGGTAGAAAACCAGACTGCAACCAAACAAAATGGAAAGTTGGGAACAAAGAACTAGACTGTATTATACTGCTACCAGTTTGGTCTGGTCCCAGTTCCTTTTAAGCATTTACAATGAACTAGATACAGTTGAGCTATGGATGCTAGTCGTAATCGAATGTTAATTTGCCGCGAAATCTAAGCATGCCCAGTCCATTAGGATTTCCTTATTTTAGTTTCAGTTTTCTATAAATACTGATCTCAATGGTAACACTGATCTTAAATCAATAAAGAGAAACTCGCTAGTGCGGTTGTGGACGCAGGTCTTTCATGTACGGAGTCATGTATATTTCGTCTTCTTATTTTTTTCTGCTATTATTGTTCGTCTGTGTGTGCACGTACTTGTATGTGCGTGCCGTTTCCTTATACAAACTGTACTTGATCAGAACCTAAGATAAAAACTAAAAATTTTTGGAGCGGAGAACCATATTTTTTGGTACCAATTTCTGTTAGGAGTGCGTGACGGTCTAAAATCAGACCTAACCAACCCGCAAAAAATGATAAAAATTGGAATAGGAACAGAACCGAATCAAATGGTACCCGTATGGTCATTGTTTTTCCTGACTTTTACGATATACAAAAGAATTCAAAACTGGACCGAACAATACCTAATGGTCCGAAATAAAGAAAATAAAAAGAAGTCAGAACCAAGTTCTGCTTCAGTCGCGCCCCTCGTTCTGCTTCAGTCAGGTTCTGGTGCAGTTTGTTAATTCAGTCTCGAGTTCTACACACCCCATGTTCCATTTCCAATACAGTTTGTCGGTTTCACGGTCCAATTCTAAATCTGGCACAGCCCCTAGAGGCCATGGATTTTACATACTGTTGACGAAGGTAGGTGATTTTACCCACCTGTGGGTGGGACCAAGATTTAGATGTGGACATATCATCCAGATTAACAAACTCTGCACATCAGCCGTTAAACCACACATATTACCAAATCAAAGCTCTATGTTTCCAACTTGTGATCAATTTAGCTGTGAGTGGATGTGACCCGGGCTTATAGGAACTCGTTGCATAATTTGTTCTCGCCTGAATACATTCCAAATAATTGCAAGAATAAGGAAATGTTATACTGTATATTGAAAAGTTCTAAAGGTCCAAATAAAAGTGCTTGGTAGGCAGTTTAAAGTTTAAACCTTTGTAAATCTGTCCTTTTGCTATACATCCTCTGCTTTTTCCTTATCGAACCTAATTTTAGGCAACGAAAGACCGTCTCGTCTCATTAATAGGTTAAGAAGCCTTATGTATTTATGCATTACAGCTGTTTATATCGTAAGCACATTAACTATATAAGTTTGTCTGGTAACGTTTATTGCTGCATCTCAAGATTAGAAACTTGTCATACAGGTTCTTAGTGAATTTACTCATGGTAAAGATCGCAAAGTAAGCAAGACCGAATTTAAAAAAGTTCTTTCAGATTTTCTGTTAGGGATGGCTGCTGGTTTAAAGCGAGATCCTATTGTTATTCTACGCATAGATGGGGAAGACCTACTAGAGTTCATCGATGGTCCAAGTTTTGAAGCAGAGATGACATCAATACTCTCGGAGATCGATATTCCGAACGGATCTCTTACGGACTACATTAACAAGGCTTTCGAGAAACTGTCGGTAGATAAAGGAATGCCTCCAGTTTTAGACTCCTGGGTAATTCTTTCATCAAAATTGAAATTCTTTTTTTATGGCTATGGTTAATTATTGATTCTAATACATGTAATGTACTTTCAGTTAACTTCTAATTTGGGAATTATACTTTCAAAATCATCGTTTAAAAGTCTAGTTATAAGTTTATTGGGGACTCAGGTTCCATATAATGAAGCCATTTACCGATATCAATTTCTGTTCTAATGTTTTAAAACTGGAATGGTTAGAGTTTTGGTCTGCTTAGCTAAACCGTCTATAAGTGAATGGCTTTCGTCTTTTTTCTTAATGGTCTTTGGACTTGTTGTATGTATCATTTGTGTTAGATTTTATCAATTGTGATGGTCACTTGTATTGAAATATTTAGGAATAAAATTTCTTTAATTTTAAATAAATTATGATGTTTTCCAGTTTTTTGGAACTGCTCGAACTGGTTGAATCATTGAACCAACAGGGTATCGATGCCCAGTCTGATTCTCTAAACATTGTAATGGTTACCATAACCGGTCCCTTATTTGATTTTAAACTTATAACGTAAAACCATAAAGATCAACTTTGAAAGAAGGACCATAAAATAGAAATTGGCAGAAGGTACGTTACATTTTGGTGCATGTAGCCCATTCTTCGTCGTTAAGGTCTTCGTGTATTTTTACTTGGTATATTTTCTTGGTGCAGGTTACGAGCAACATTATAGTGCCGGCACTAGAGTCATGTGGTGTTGCTGATGATCAGCCTGTTTCTCAAGACACATTCTTAATAGAGTTTAAAAGGGTAGCCGAAACTGTGGCTGAGCGTCTCAAGGAACAACCTGTTATTGTTGCTCATAGTGAGAACACCTTTGATGGAACCGGCATCAGGAGGTTGCTTTCTAACAAGTTTGAGCTCGAAAAGGTTAGAACTGAGAATCGTTAATTCTAAATGTTTGTTCGAATTAATTTCAAGTAACCTATTGTTAAATTTCTTGCCTTTCGAAAATAGAGGTGGTTGTACGCAGAAGAGCTAGTCGAGCCGAGCTCAAACTTAAAAGGGCTCGAGCTCGGCTCGACTAACGAGGCTAGCTAGGTTCTAAGGGTGGCAATTTGAGCCCATTCAAGCAAATGGGTCAAACGGGTTGACGACCAAAAGTCATAAATTGTACATAATTTTGAAATTTTTTTCAAAGAACAAATTTTTTAATACACTGTTTTATAAAATTTCATCTTAAAAAAAAAATATGTTCTATATTAGTTTTTGACAATAGGTCCATTTAGGTCAAGATTGCCACCCCTAGTACTACTAGGTTCAAACGAGTCAAGATGCATGACCGAACGCTGCTCACAGAACTTGAATATATATTATATGAACATTATTATATTTATATTTGATACGTAAACTCATTTTCTGAACTAACTTTTTGGCATTTGACTCGAGCTAAAACTACAAAAAAAAAAACTTGGTATAGCTAGAGCTCTTGTTGCATAATAGAAGTTTGACTCGTTTGCTGTTATAAACATATACACATGTAAGGTTTGAAAAACTCAGTAAGAAGTAAGAACTTGAGCCAAGCCATTAAAAGCTCGATCTTGGCTCATTAAACTATTCGAGCTTATAAATACTTGACTCGATCAAGCAGCCCTAGTTGTTCATTCTTTGAAGTTTGAAGCTACTCTTACCATATAAATCTGCAATTTAGATTCTAGATACAGCAATGAACTCTATGCCAAAAGATCATCATGGTAGAATCGCGAAAGATTGTGTGCGACTGGCGCTCGATCTTGTGGGTTCTTCAGCTGGATTGCCACCACTTGGTGCTGTTTCTCAGGTACTTATATGATCAATTTAAGCAGATTCGATTTTTTGGTTGAATTTACAAACATACACATACTTTGCATAGTACATAATATTACATAACAAAACCAAGAAATCAAACCAGACGGGCGATATTTGGTTTCGGTTCTTGGTTACGGATATTTATTAGAAGATGGTTCTTCGTCCAATTTGGAACTAGAATCAAACTCATTATTTTATTAATTAATTAATTTTCATATTTAAAAGGGTAAATGATGCGCAATAGCTATGTATTTAGTCAATGTTTTGATTTATGCTATGCATTTTTTGTACACGTTTAGTCATTATACTTTCATTTATGTTACAAGTAAGAAGTTCGGGAACCTGGAAATCAGATCAGTTCGTAAACGTTAAACCTTCTCTTGATTAGTGGCATGTAATAGACATGTACTTTCATGAGTGTTTTAATTAAATTTCAAAAATTTTATCTCACTTTTCAAAAAAAAAAAAAAAAAAATTTGTTTACTTAATAACAATTCCTTAAATTTTTATTCCACTTTTTAAAATACGACTTTTTATACTCTCTCTGTTACTTTTCTATTATTTTAATTTCAGTCTTATGTTTACTTTTAATACTTTCTTTCTCTCTATTACTTTTCTATTACATATTCTATTATTCTTACTTTATAATCACCTATCTCATTTTCTATAAAACTAAAACTTTAACATCAACAAGTTTTCACTTTTTTATAGAAGCCTTGTTTTTTTCTTGAAAACTATAATTGAAAAGTGAATAAAAAATGACTAGTTTTCGTTACTAAACACAATTAAATCGTATTTGAACAGTTCTATGACTGTGTTTAATACTAAAATTACTAGTTTATCCATTATGATCGTAACAGATGGTTGTTTCAATTCATTATCGGAGGGTATTTTAGACATTTAATAATACATAAAGTCTGCAACGAGAGTACGAGCCATCGATGAGTTTGTTCTAACTTTGTCCTCATTTTGACCATGAATACTCTTAAACAGATAGACCAGGTTATCGAAGAATCATGCAAGATGTTAGATGTCGACGATGGAAAGCATGTTAAAGAAGACGAGTTCAAACAAACGCTGACCAAACTACTCGGAAGTATAATGCTGCAACTGGAAGGAAACCCGATCTCAGTTTCCACAAACTCGGTCGTTCATGAACCTCTAAACTCCGCTTCGACACTCTTGCAGACGACGTCTTCTATGTAATGGTACACAACTTACAAAGCTTTATGTACTACTTAATTTCACAAGAAACTTTTAGAAATAACATCACCTAAAGCTATGTACAATCACGAAATGCCTCTGGTATGATCTTATTTAGCATTGATTGTACTCGGAGAGTCGGGAGTATGGTAAAATATATCGTATAGTTAAGTTCTATGTATAACTTGTAACGACTCTTTAACGATCACGTAATTGCAAAAGAGACATGGATTTCTTTGTTTATTGACATGTTTTGAATCCGTAAACATTGCCTCCAAGAGACTTTGGATATATTTGTCAAAACTAACTGTATTTTTTTTTGTTTATACGAGTATTTGTTAAAGAACATGGAGTGTCTTTATTGATGAATAATTGAAAGATGAAAAACGTTGCAAACAAAGGGACAAAGGGTGGTGGTTTCACGGGCAAAAGGGTAAAAATGACACATAGTAAAAAAGTAAACTAAAAGAAATTCTGTCAAATTTTGGGGACAAAACACGAGACAAGTGTGAATAACAAGCTTATAGAATTTCTGTCAAATATGAACAAACGAATTATAATTTTACAAATTTTAGTTTAATCGAATGTGCTTATAGAGAATTATATACAAGTATAGATCAAACTAGAAAAGTATGGAACAATCTAGAATGGATGCCATGCAGACGTCCAATAAGCGCCAACTTGGGTGTCCAGTAAGCGCCTGCGAAAAAAAAAACCAACATGTTTTTATGTTTTTTGCGTTTTTGTCACCCCATGTTATTTTTTTCATAAAAGTTCTCATGTTAATTTTTCCTTTTTGGTTCTAGTAAAATTTGAACACTAGAACCCGGTTTTTCAGTTTTTAAAAACTCGGTTTACTAATTATAACCGGGTTTTAATATCCAAATTTCACTAAACCAAAAGGAAAAAATTAACTTGAAGACTTCATTAAAAATAAACATAAAATGACGAAAACACAAAAAACGTGAAAACATGTTTATTTTTTTAATAATAAACCCTCGAATGGGTATCATTCCGATTATGAATGCGTAGACGTACATATTTTTATGTTTATTTTCATTGGATTAATAATAAATTATAATTTTAGCAATTTTAGTTTTACTTTCCATTGGAATGGATATCATTCCGTCTCCGATTCCACTACCGTACAATTTCATTTGTAAGATGATGATAATACAAGTTTGTTCTCATGCTTTACATTTAATTAGACCTAGCAATATGGGACAAGACACGACAGACATGACACGTATACGACACGAAATTTTCGTGTACATGTTTGGTAAATTCGTGTTTCGTGTCAAAATAGGTTGACCTGTTTTTGAAATTCGTGTTTCGTGTCTTACACGTGTCAAACACGAATTTACCTGTATAAACACGTGTAAAATACGTGTGACACGGATGACACGTCTAAAACATGAAATTTGGAGTGTTGTTTGATACTTGGATTTATATGTTTTGGGATTTGGAAGTATATATTTTGTGAGAACTTGGATTTATATGTTTTGGATGTTGGAAACTTGGAATTAGATGTTTTGGAAGATGAAATTTTGGATTTATAAGTTCATATTTTTGTTAAAAATTTGTGTCTAATTCATTTACAGGTTGTGTATTCGTGTTTTCGTGTGACACGGCTAAATTGCGTGTCGTGTCCAAGGTAATATAAAATTTTTCCGTATCGTGTACAAGTTTCATAACCAGACACGTTTTTTATTTCGTGTCGTGTACAGGTTTGGCAAATTCGTGTCGTGTAAAATTAGTGTCAGACCTGTTACACGACAAAAATACACGAATTGTCAGGTCTACATTTAATTAACTTCACTTCTAATTGTACAAGTAAAAAACACGATACCAATTATAATAAATAATAAAATATGTTTGAAATTTTGAAACACCCAACTTCAATGATACAAATCAACACCCAAGATTAACATACTAATCATAATTTAAATATTATACCAAGATCAAAAAGTTGAAATCATGTTAACGCTAAAAAATAAAGTAGATTGTGGTCCACAATGACATGACTAATAAAACTACAATGTTACAACAAATTTATTACATCAACATTGATCTCTCGTTCCCAAAGACATACAACATAAACCAGCATAGTTACCAAAGTTCTAGTTGACTTCAAAGAAACTTATATGAGTAGCCTAAGATGAAGACTCAGTGCAAGCTTTTCATTTTGGTGTAAAAGCAAGGTCAACAATGAGTAAGCGGATTCCAATAAATGTTTCATCATGCTTGTGAGCCGGATCCGAAATATACTTGTATCCTCGTGCGGGGAAGCACCAATCCCGATGTGTGTATCAATGTGCGGAGGGCACGTATCCCAGTTTATATAATGACAGTTCAATATTATCAAATAGAGATGTTAAACCTGGTTGGAATTATGTTCTAATGATTGTACGGTCCCCTACAACAACGACTAGCATTTGTAAGTACTCAGTCACGGTTATACCGGAGTTCAGAGATATTATGAGTTAATCATGTACAAAATATGCACTTCAAACAAACGCAAACTATCATGTATTAAAGATATCAAGTATGCTGGTGCATCAAATAAAAATTATAAATCATATAGAGTGCCAAACAACATCAAGAACAACTAAAACATGTCATTCAGTGTAAATCATGCATGTATGTAATGAACTCAAATGTAGCAATTAATATCTATCACTCACGGTGATTTTTAATAGCAAGGAGCCAAAGATATCACGAATTAAATACAGGTCTTACACAATCCAGAAATTTGCACAAGTTGTACCTTAACTTTATCTTTGATTCTTTATGTTCCTTTGTTCATAAAACTTTTATTGGGTTGATTTGCTTTGTTTACGTCCAAACTGAACCATTCAAATTTCAAACAGTTTGGTTTTTAGGTTTTTATGGTTTCGGTTTCATTTTTGTAAAACTAAAGCATATGCATCTTATGAATAAGTTTCATTCGAAAAAATATGTTAGTATTGTGTAACCTTAAACCTAATAATAACAATAACAATAATAATCAATATCATCGAAGTGGGTTTTAGCATCATATAAAACTAAAACGACATAGTGTATTGAGGGAAAAGTATTTAAAAATTTTAAATACTATAAACAAATAGGTTTGGCATTTTTGATTTTTTACGTCCAAACCAAAACCAATCCAAATTTTAAACGATTTTGTTTTTAGGTTTCGGATTTTTTTATTCATCGAGGCTTGGAAGGCCCCGAGGAAGACGATGGTGTACTTTCGAGGAAACTAGTTGGGACAATTAAAACACTAGACAATTCCGAGGAGAAGCTAAATTACAATCAGGACCCCTGCTCTATACTAGTATAGCTACTTTATCACAATCGATATAAGGTTTTCGTTATGTCGAACGAACAAGCAAACACACACAAGTATATTTAGTGGTTCAGGAATGTGAGAAGATTCTTTATTAAAATGTTTAATTAATGATTACAATGAAAACCTAACTGTAGATTATAATACATAGGTAAAAGCCAAAAACCCTAAATAGAATCACAACCGGTATGGGCCTAGCCTAACTACACATACAAGTCCTACCATCTTACTATACAGCTGAAAACCGTTGCACTTACAATTATGGTTTTTTCCGCTTCAGTTGGGTCGGTGAACCATTCGGATCACCAATTTTACAAGTCACATCTAAGGGTTCTTCACAATTATGTTGTGTTTACAATTTTTTACGAATGTAACCAACTTTCTTCGTGTATAAGTTTTTGTGCGAGTTTCCGTTCTAGGTGTTTTGGCTTTTGAAAAATCGTCAAGAACTTTCTTCTAAACACCCTTCGGTTTCACTCATGGAAAAGATATTGATCGTTTCCAACTAGGGGAAGGTGTCTTGCCAGCTAGTTTCAGATTCCTTCAAGATCCAATACATAAACCGAGACTTTGATGGTAGCGCATGTTGATTCTAGTTTTAGTGGATCATATTGCTACGAGCATATATGAACTCGACCGTAGAAACTTCATTGTTCCAAAAACTTGATTGCCAGAAAGGTATGTTGTTGATATTAAAGAGAGTATTGATATTATGGAATTGATAATTATTTCTTAAGAGAGTACTTGGCTTTATAGCCATATACAATGCGTACAATCTGGAGAGGAATTAGCCTAGCATATACATGGTAACTAATCAATACAAATTAACCTAAGTATAAACATGATTTTGACTAATAATTCTAGAATATACAATTGATTAATTGGTATCCGTAATACGCCCCCGCAAGATGGAGGCTCCGTCGGAGACGCCAATCTTGGATCGAAGCTTAAGAAAACACCTCTCCCAAGTGGTTTGGTGAGAGCATCGGCCAGTTGGTCATGAGAGTTAACATGTAATACCCGAAGGGAGCCATTGGACACTCGTTCTCGAACAAAATGATAGTCAAGAGCAACATGTTTCATACGCGAGTGATATACCGGATTGGCACAAAGATAGGTAGCACCCGTGTTATCGCAAAAGAGTGTGGGAGGAGTGGCGGTGCGAATTCCAAGCTCAAATAGAAGGTTCCGAACCCAAGAAATCTCTGAAGTTGCATTAGCTAATGCTTTGTATTCGGCCTCAGTGGAGGACCTAGATACCGACTTTTGACGTGCTGATTTCCACGAGATGATATTGGTACCAAGGTAGAGAATGTATGCCGTAGTGGATCGACCCCCATCAGAAATGCCACCCCAATTAAAATCGGAGAATGTCGTTAGCTGAATTGACGAGTTGCGTTTGAGAAACAATCCATGGTGAATAGTGCCTTTGAGATACCGGAGAAGACGCTTGAGTGATTGCCAATGAATGTCGGAGGGAGAGTGCATAAATTGGGATAGTTTATTGACAGCGAAGCATATATCTGGCCAAGTAAATGCAAGATATTGTAAGGAGCCAATGAGTTTTCGATAGGGTGTAGGATCAACAGAGGAGGAGCCATCTGTGGGAGATAGATTAATAGATGAGCTTAATGGAGTGGCAACATCTTTCACGCCATCCATGTGGAAGAGGGAGAGCAAGTCCTGAATGTGGCGGTGTTGAGAGAGGAAGAGACCCTCGCGGTGAGGGATAACTTCAATCCCGAGGAAGTGATGAGGGAACCAAGGTCCTTAATAGAGAAGCGAGCAGCAAGGGAGTTAACCACATGGTCCAGAAATGCATTATTGTTGCCTGTAAGAACAATGTCATCAACATAGATCAAGAAGTAGGCAACGAGAACGTTCTGACGGTAAATAAATAAGGATGCATCAGCCAGATATTTTTGAAAGCCCAAGGAAAGTAAGAAGTTGGTGAGTTCTAAGTACCAAGCACGTGGGGCTTGTTTGAGCCCATAGATGGATTTTCTCAGGTGACAGACGTGATTTGGGTATTGGGGATGAGTGTATCCTGGAGGCTGGGCCATATAGACAGTTTCGTGCAATGTACCTTGAAGGAATGCATTGTTTACATCGAGTTGTCTGAGGGGCCAGTTCATAGAAAGAGCAATGGAAAGAACTATGCGAATGGTGACAGGCTTTGTAACAGGGCTGAAGGTATCAAAGTAATTAACACCATACTCTTGATGAAAGCCTTTGGCAACGAGGCGGGCTTTGTATTTGACAATGGATCCATCGGGATTGCGTTTAACACGAAACACCCATTTGCAACCTATAGGTTTGTGATTGGTGGAAGAGGTGAGTTCCCAAGTGCCATTGTGAAGTAAAGCATTAAACTCATCATCCATTGTTTTGCGCCATTTTGGGTCTTTGAGAGCTTGGGTGTGGGTGGTAGGTTCGATGGTAGGAGGTAAAGGGTGACGTGTAGTGGTGTTAATAAATTTGTCATTAAAATATTTGGGATTGGGTTTTCTTATACGATGAACTGGAGGTACTGGGGAGGGAGTGGGTGTTTCAGATTGAGTCGTGGAAGACGACAAAGAAGTCGTGGGAGAGGATAGGTTTGCCACATGGTGAGGTGAGGGAGGCATGGGCGTGTGCTGATTGGGTTGAGTGTTAGGAGTGGTAGGAGTGGGCTCGGGTTCAGTTACTGGCAAAGGTGAAGTGGGTTCAGGTGGTGCAAGAGGGATGGTGTCTAGAAAGGAATGGTCATGTGGAGTGGGTTGTTCGGTCGGGGGGACCGATGAGGGGATATTAAGGAAAGTGGCAACATCAGGAAGAGGTGAGGTTTGAATGGAAGAGGCTTGAATGGGAAATTGAGTTTTTATGAATTGGACATGGCGTGAGTGAAAGAGACGGTTAGTGGAGAGATTAAGACATTTGTAGGCTGATTTTGAAGATGAGTATCCAAGAAATAAGCATTTGGCAGATCTGGGTTGAAGCTTGGAGGTGGAACATGGGCAAAGCCATGGGTAACACAGACACCCAAAGGGTTGTAGTTTGTGGTAGAGGGGTGGCTTATTATACATGAGTTCAAAGGGTGTTTTGTTGGCGAGTACTGGCGTGGGAAGGCGATTGATGAGATGAACCGTTGTTTGAAATGCGTGTGACCAGTAGGTAAGTGGGAGGCCAACATAATGTAGTAAGGCTAGGCCAGTTTCCACAATGTGGCGATGACGCCTTTCTGTCGTACCATTTTGTTCGGGTGTATGTGGTGGGGTGGTAAAGTGTGAAACATCCATCGACTCGAAGGTAGGAATGAGACTTTGGTATTCACACCCCCATTGTCAGAAAAGATGGATACAAGTGGTGTTTGGAAGTATGTTTCAACCAGTCTTTTGAAAGTGGGAAACAATTCGGCAACATCAGACTTTTTTTTTATGGGATACAACCAAACATATTTAGAATAAAAATCCACAAAGATAATGTAATAAGCCCCATACATCAGTATAAACAAGTTGCAATGGTTTAGTTGCAGTAAAAGAAGGGGATCCAAACGGTAATTTATGGCTTTTATTAATTGAACAAGAGTCACAATGAAAATTTGAAAAAGATAATGCCGTAAAAGTTGGTCCTAGATGACGAACAATAGATTGCAAGATTTTGACAGAGGGATGGCCCAACGTATGGTGAAGTTCGAGCAATGACGTTTTGGCAGCATAGTTGATTTGGGGTAGAGTTCGTAAAGCAGTATGGTACATGTCACCTTCGTTCTCCCCCCGCAGAAGGAGCGCCCCCGTGCAAAGATCCTTAACAAAGAAATGTGTGCGAAAGAATTCCACGGAGACATTGTTAGTTTTAGAGTTTGGCAACGGAAATCAAGTTCATTTTTAAACGAGGGACACAAAGAACATCAGGTAAAGATAGTAGGCGAGATTGTGTGGAAAGAGCAGTGTGACCAACATGAGAAATAGAGTGAGACGTACCATCACCAAGAAAGATTTCATCGGGCCCGCCATAGTCAGAGACGGAGTGAAGAGTGGAGCTAGCGATCAGATGTGACATGGTGAGAGGCACTTGTGTCGAAAAGCCAAGTGGGGGAGGGCTGAGTAGATTGAGATGAAGTGGCATTCATAACAGGTGCTGTTTGGGGAGCATTCGTGATAGGAGCGCGATCAATCGAGATGTTATTTTCCTTAAGAAAGCGGGCAAGCTTTCTACAATCGCGAGTCACATGACCCGGAATGTTACCAAATTGACAGTAAGTTGTGGTGCGTGAGGAGCGATTACCTCCATTGTGATTGTTGTTGTTGTTCGACCAATTTCCACGAGTATTTGAGGGCTGTCCATTCTGATTGGGACGGGTGGAGGATCGATATTGATTTCGCGCTGAGTGTAGTGTGCTGTCACGATCACTGGATCAGATGTGGGTGCTTTATCATGGAGTTGTTGTTCACAATCGACCAACATGTCAAAGAGTTCGGAGAATGATAAAGGGGTCTCACGGACCCTAATAGCAGCAACGATGGAATTGAACTCATCCCCAGTTGATTGAGGATATGGACTTGGAGATCTTCGTCATCAATGGGGCTTTGAGCTAGTGCTAGTGCATCAGAAATGGACTGCATATCATGGAGAAATTCAGTACAGACCGGTTACTCTTGGGTTCTTAGTGAGTTTGGTCTTGAGTGAGATGATCCGTGAGCGAGAGGCACTCGCATAACTTGAAGTGAGACGTTCCCAGGCTTCACGAGCCGTGTTTGCTGATGATACGATGGGTTGGATGGTGTCGGTGCAACTGCCAAGAATCGCACTAAGGATGATTTGATCTTGACGATACCAAGGTAAGAACGCCGGGTTCTTTTCGCTTGATTTGTTGTTGATGAATTGTGTCGGTGGTGTGAGGGAGCCGTCAATGAATTTGTCGAGATCGAATCCAATGAGGGTGGATTGGATCTGTTTGCGCCAGACAAGAAAGTTGGAGGAGGTAAGTTTGATCGGAAAGTGGGCTGTTGCAGTGATGGGAGTGATGGTGGCAGGAGGTACCGACGGTTCACCGGTCATGGTTCTTGCCGTGATGGAGATGAGAGAAGGCTAGGATAGGATAAAAAAAAACTTAGTGGAGCTGTGATAGGCTTTGATACCATAAAGAGAGTATTGATATTATGGAATTGATAATTATTTCTTAAGAGAGGAATTAGCCTAGCATATACATGGTAACTAATCAATACAAATTAACCTAAATATAAACATGATTTTGACTAATAATTCTAGAATATACAAATTGATTAATTGGTATCCGTAATAGATATTTGTTTTATGTCTTCCTCAGGGGGTTTGACACGTTCCCGACTCTTCTTTATGCCAATGGATAATCTATGGTTGGTCGAAGAATCACGAGTATATATGTACCCAACAAACATCTATTCACACATATAAAACACACTCTTGTATCATCACATTTAAAATTTCGATAAATTATTTGCTTATTTGAAATGAAGTAATTTTGTACTATATTTCTATATTAAAGTACTGGTTTATTAGCCCGTGTATTACACGAATAACTTTAATAAGTTTGTTTTTTAAGACGTATAAAACTTAAAATTAAAAATTAATATTCCAACTTTTAATAATAACGATATTTATTATATCTTTTTATAAATAAATCATTTAAACAAAAATACTAATCATTAATAATTTGTAAGTTTATTATTATATTTTTTTTATTATTAATCAAAATATCTTTTAAATATTGTTTGTTGTGATTTTATGAGATTTAAGTAATTAATCATAATCTTATCTTAAAAGTAATTTGATTTAAAAATTTTAATTTAATCTTGAAATAGTAATTAACACTTGTCATTAGTATAGGATGCCACTTGGCATCATGTGAAGATGACAAATGGCAAGTTAGTTACTTTTTTTTTTTTGAAAGGCTAGTTAGTTGTTAGTATTACACCCAAAGTTAGATTAGATTCACCAATGTCAGTGATTGAACCCGTGACCTCTCCTAGAGGCAAGCCTCCCCACCTTTGGTGGTGGCCACTTGATCTATGTCAAGTGGTTGGCAAATTAGTTACTCTTATAATAGTATTTGCTAGTTTATTATCCGCGTATTACGCACATATTTTTAATATATATAAAACATAATAAATTTAAAGGTAAATGTATAAATATTATTTTTTTAAACAAAAGTATATAAGAATGATGTTATTAATAATTATGACCTATTAATTTTATATAAGTCTAAATATATATGAACAATAATTATTTTCTTATATGTTTTTAAACATTTATATATATTATATGATAATTAATAAGTTTGTAGAGTATTAGATTTTGTTTGATTTGATTTGAATTTAAAAGTAGATTATACTAGATTTGGATAGATATAATTTAAATTATTATTATTATTTTTAAAACCTATAAATGTCACGTGTCGATTCATGGTAATGACACGTGGCTTCACAAGAATGAGTATATATTTTCTGTTATTATTATTTATAGATTGGAAAAATCAAATTTCAAAAACTAATTAAACGCCAAAATTGTAAGGTGCACGTGACAATCTCAAGTGAAGCCAAGTGACGTTCTATCTAGGTGCCATGTGGCATCTAGTTATTCTTATAATAGAATAGATAGATATCAAAATACTATTCACTTCATCGTCCACACCAAACTGGTTCAGATTGGTCTCGTTTTTAGTTTCATTGTAATGTATTTTTCGGATCATTTCTAGTTTCGACTTGTTGTATACCTATTTCTCTATATTTAGACATTTAGTATCCGATACGGATCCAAGCACTTTTCTTCATGACATTGAGACCTGCTAACTTTTACTAAAGCAAGATGCACAAGGGAAATAACTTGTGGTCTTCATGCTCTAAGTTTTCACATGATAAACTACTTTTGGTTAGATTTGAAACAACTGAATGACATATATCGGTATAAAAACAAAGAGTATTCATTCACGGTCAACGAGTTCAATGTGATTCCCGAATGGGTTTTCAACTTTAGGCCAACTTACGTAGGATACTTCCTTGGAAACGTTGGGCCCTCGAATATGGATTTCCAATGGTTTTGCTTGAGAAATTGCTCTCTGCGTTCTTTGGCAACTCCTGAACACTCTATGACAGTTTTGGATCTTATAGGATCCCGATGGGAAGAGTTGGTCGGAGATATGCCCGTCAGTTCAAACAAACATTTTGTTTAGATCAAAATTTTATTTGCATTTTGTGTCGATGGAACAATGTGAATAAGAGCTTTAAATTACCTAAAACAAACAATTTACAAATATATAAATGCAAAATTATACAAAAAACCAACGCACTTTTGATATTTTTCGATTAATTCCCTGTAACAAAAACGTTTCCAAAAAGTCTTTCAACTAGAATTTTTTTTTACGAATTATGTTGTTTTATGTGATTTTTTAAAAGTTTTTCAGATGTTTTTCATAAAATTTCGCTAAGTTGAAGGACTTTTATGGAAACATTTTATGTGTAGTGATTTTTACAAAAACATTTTTAAGTTGAGAGACTTTTATTGAAACGTTTTGGGTGCAATGACTTATTCAAAAAATACTGAAAATACGTTGGTTTTTTACATGATTTTCTCTATGATATAATTGTGTGCTAGACAATACAATTCCATACACAAAACAAGAAACTTTACATACTTCCATAAGGCTTAATATATGTTTAGGCATATAAATTTACTCATTTCAAAATCCCAACTTCTTACAAACTCTAATCTCATAATTCTGCATAAAACCATGTTCCCAATGTCATAATTCTTACAAACTCAAGGGGAGTTTTTTTTTTTTTTTTTCATCTACAATCATATCGATTCAATGAAGTTCGATAAAATGAAAAAGCAACTATAATGATACGTACCCCCAGCAGCTCTATCATCTTGACAAATGATGCCAAATTCACGGGTTTTGTCACGATATCAGTAATTTGATCACTAGTTCCACAGAATACTAGCTTCACCGTCTCTTGATTTGTAAGATCACGCTATAATGAAACCTTACATCTATGTGCTTGCTCCTCTTATGCATAACAAGATTTCTTGACAGCTTAATTGCAGAACTGTGTCACACAATATTTTCAGGGCCGGCCCGGTGCACATAGGCCACTGCGCGGGGCCCAAATCATTATAAGGGCCAAAAAAATTAGTTGTTAATATAGCCCAACTGTCGAGTATTAGATTATATGTTTTTTGCGTGATAAAAACCATAAACAATGTATTGGTTCAGGTGGTAGTCATTTTATATTGGAATCCCAATGGCGTTGGATCGATTCCCAGTGTGTGCTTTTTATTTTATTTATATCACATCACTACCACTTGCATTTTCATCAACAAATATCTTCTATTTGCTTTATATCAATATATTATCCATCAAATCCGATATTTATACTTTTGTTTTTCAATGAGTTTGATTTTTTTTATTTTTGTTTAACACGTGGTTTATGTTATTTATTATACGACTATTAAAAATACTAATGAGATTTATATTTATTTCTTGGGATGTTATTTATTTTTGAAACATATGTTTACTATTCACATTATGAATCATTCAAAATTTAAACTTTTTTTTTCTTAAGTTACTAATTAAAATATAATTTAATATTGTATGCAATTTTTGCCCAATTTATATACGATGTTAGTATTAAATTTTTTCGGTTTTTTTGGATTGGGGAAAATTCAGGGAAGCACCGTGAAACCATTACGCAATGACAGATTGAGAAGTTTAAAAGACATGACACTGACAATGGTGCAACAAAATCAATATTATTTAATTGTAAGTTTTTATACGAATTTTGCTTATATATACAGAGGGTCCTTTTTAAATATATGTCACGGGCCTAAAAAACGATAGGACTGACATTGAATATTTCAAAGACACCACCAGCTCTATCATCGAACTGTTCCATAAGCCCTTTCAACCAAACACAATGACACGCACATGTACTAGCAGCCACGTATTCAGCTTCCGTTGATGACAACGTTACAATAGGTTGCTTCATTGAACTCCAACGTATAGTTGTGTTATTATATAAGAAAACATACCCTGGTGTACTCCTTCTATCCTCTATATCTCGTGTGTGATCGCTCTCGGTGTATGCTTTTAGCTTCAAACCACAGCCCCTTTCATACAGCAACCCAAAATTTGTAGTGCCCTTCAAATACCTAAGTATCCGCTTCATTGCTTGCATGTGATTTTCTTTGGGTTTTGCTGCAAATCGAGACATTAAGCACACTACATACATCAAGTCTGGCCGAGTAACAGATCAAGCTTCCCACCAATTGCTTCTACAAAGTAGCATCAACCCTTTTTCTCGTTCCCAGTTTCGTCAACATAGAACCAGGAACTATAGGGTTCTTTACCGGATTACAATTGCTGAGCCCAAATCGCTCCAAAATTTCTTGAGCATACTTCCATTAAGATATGTGAATCCCTTTTTCGGTTTGCTGTATTTTGACCCCAAGGAAAAATTTCATCACCCCTAAATCTGTCATCTCAAATTCTTGTTTCACTGAGACTTTAAAATCATCACATAGTTGCTTATCGTTACTGACATAAATTAAATCATCAACATATAAGCTTACAATGATCAGCTTCTTACCGACATGTTTGATAAACAAAGTGTGATCATAACTACTTTTCTCAAAACCTTCTCTGGTGAAATAACTCTCAATTCTACTAAACCAAGCTCTCGGAGCTTGCTTTAGTCATAAAGTGCCTTTTAAGCTGATACACCTTCGGTTCTTCACCCTTCTTAACAAAGCCTGGAGGTTTGATCGACGTACACGGCCTCCTATAGTTCCCCGTATAAAAATGCACTTTTCACGTCTAGTTGGTAAACTTTCCGGCCTTTATCTGCTGAAAAAGCTAACAAGCTGCGTATAGTATCCCACCTAGCCACCGGAGCAAAGACTTCACCGTAATCTTTTCCTTTCTTTTGAGCATAACCTTTCACCACCAATCGAGCTTTGTATTTATCGACTTTCCTTCTTCATTTAACTTAGTTTTGAAACCCATTTGACTTCGATTTTCTCCTTCCCGGTTGGTAGGGACACAAGCTCCCAAGTTTCATTTCTTTTAATAGCCGCATGATCTGTTTCATTGCTTCTACCCAATTTTCTTCTTTAGCAGCTTCTCCAAAGGTCATAGGATCATCAAAAGAACTAAACATTACCATGTACGTTTCTTCATCGGAAAGTTCACATCCACTTTCATAATCCTGCATCCAACTTGGTGGCCTTCGATTTCTTTCCATTGCTGGTGATGACGTTTCAAGCACATCTATTGCTGTTGGTGGTGATTCCCCTACATCATTTGCATCATTTAACTGATCTCCACCTTCTTTTCTTATGACTGCTTCTGAGTCACCCAAATCAAGCACCTCAAAACTGCCTTGCACTTCCTTTATATCCCAATCCCACTTTGATTATTCATCAAAAACAACATCCCGACTAATGATTATTTTGTTTTGCATTGGATCATATAGCCGATAAGCCTTTGATTCCGTACTTACTCCGAGTAACACACATTTATGGCTTCTATCATCAAGCTTGACTCGACATTGTTTGGGCACATGAACATGTCCAGTGCTCCCAAATACTCTAAATAATCCACGCTTAGTTTCCTTCCACTCCACTTCTCCTCTGATACTACATCGTCCAGAGCACTTGTGAAACTTGTGTTCAAAATTGTGGCACGTCCATTTTGCAGCCTCTGGCCAGAAGTACTTTGCCATTTTCTTTTCCGAACGTAGACACCTAACCATGTTCATGATTGTGCGATTGCGTCTCACAGCTACCCCATTTTGTTGTGGGGTATAGGTTGCTGTCATCTGTCTCTTAATTCCTTGTTCTGCGCAAAATTGATTGAACGCAGTAGACATAAACTCTCCTCCCGTGTCACTTCGCAGACACCGAATTTGACATTTTACCTCCTTCTCAACCAAGGCTTTGAAGACTTTGATAACACTAAAAGTTTCATCTTCTCAAGAAAATAAATCCAAGTCTTTCTAGTATATTCATCTACAAATACTAATATGTACCTTTTTCCGCTTGAAGAAATAGGGCTAATAGGAACGCACAGATCCGTGTGGATCAATTGAAGCTTCTCGGATGCTCTTCATTGGCTTTTCTTTGGGATGGCGTCACGATTTTGTTTGCCGACATTACAGACTTCACACACTTTCGTTTCCCCCTTTGAAGGAGGTAAACCACTCACCATTTTGTGTTCCTGCATATGTTCAATTGTTTGACAACTCAAGTGGCCATACCTTCGATGCCACATATCTACTTCATCATCTTTGTGAGCATAAAAGCATTTGATGGGTAGGGGCTTCATAACTGAAGACAACATAAACATGTGATTGCGAGTCATGTTTGAAGTAGCAATTAAGCCTCTCGAAGAATGATAGACCTTGCATGTTCCAGCCTCGAACATAAAAGTCACCCCCTTCTCTAGTAATTGACCAACACTTAATAAATTGGTGGACAACTCACGAACGAGAAATACATCAGTAATGGTTTGAGTTCTGCCCTCAATCTCTAATCGTATGATCCCTTTTCCCGTAACACACAATCTTGTGTTAATTCCCAATTTCAGAAAATTTTTTAGAAATAATCAAACTTTTCAAAAAACTTTTAAAACTAATCGCTTTTTTTTTTTTTACAAAAGTAATCACGCCGGGGTTGGGAACCCCGGCTCAATCAAATTCTGTCGAAGCTAGGTGGCGAGGCTTGATCATTACGCCGGGGTTGGGACCCCCGGCTTGATCAATTAATATTTTTCACCGGCTTAATCACGCCGGGGTTGGGAGAGCCGGGATGATTCATTTTTATTTTATTTTATAACTTGTAATAACTATTCCTATATATTTTCCATTACTATTATTTTCGGTTATTAGTTTTTTATTTCGGTTGATAGTTGGTGTCTTTTACGGTATTGTTTTATAGTATTTTGCATGTGTGGTGCCCGGATTACACCATTTTAATTCTTTAAAAACATTTTATAATAACACAATGTATGCTTAGATTTGTTTAGACTAACATGCATATAACAACATTAACAATATACTATTTTCATTTTATATGTACTTATAGTCGTGTTTAATATCATATTGTATATTTGAGATACATTCTAACTAAGACACAAAAAGATTATGCATCTAGCATTTTGATGTAAACTGAAGTAAATTATTAAAGATCACATAGTATTGTTATAAAACAAAGATTACAACAAATGAATAAGTTAAAATATTAGCAAATCTATTTTTATTTGCCCAAATTGGTTATCTATTGTATGTCTAAGTAAATAACTAAATGTTACTTTGACACATATAAACACATGTGTATATACATAATATAGAAAAGACATTTTATAGAATTTTATTGGTTGTATTAATAAATAAATTAATGAATATATGTACCTTACCTCTTTGTTTTGTGATGTTCTTGTAATAAATGAATGCACATAGCATGTGGAGTGTATTTAAATATAGACTTCAAAACAGATAAATTGAAAGTATTAATGTAGATATTTGAATAGAGTTTATTAGAAAATTTTGTCGCTTGTTGTTCTTGATGCATATATATGATGCATTTTTTCCACATTTTTGTTGTCTAATAAATGAAAATAAGAATATTATTATTTAATTGAAAATGATTATCAAGAAACTCAATTAATTATTTGCATATAGTTGTCTTCATTAAACCTGGGTGAGCCTCCTCTATTTTTTGTATAAGAATAGAAAATGCTTATAACAGAAATTAATTTGGATAAAAGATTTTCATTAGATTAGTGTGATCCACTTATGCAATCCACAGTTTTCATGATTAAAAAAAAAATTACCAAGTAATTTATTGTATGACCTTTTTGTAATTCTCTACAATCTTTATTTTTCCTGCTAAAAAAATAACAATTGTTGGTGATTAAAAACTGATTATGTAATTGATCGTATGAATAATGTTGTTTTACTTTCATGCGATGTTGCATTGAAAGGTTGTTGTTCTAGTAAATAAAATGAATGTTAGTGATTTGATGATATGTAACTGATATCTAAAACTGCTTGTATGAAAACTTATGACCTTGGTATTTGTAGACTCCAATTTTTTCCTGATTCAAAAAAGTAGAAACCAAAAGTTAATGATTTGATAATAATTGGAAACTCTTTTTATTGTACTGATAATTTGTATAAAGAATATTATTTTCAGATGATTGTCGTCTCACTGAGAGTTGAAATAAAAAATATTAGGCTAATTGACAGATAAATAAATGAACATCTGTGTGTGCGGAATAACATTTTTTTTACACACGTATTAACCGACAATGCTCTAGATTAAATCAAAAGTTAATTGATGGGTATAAAAATCACGATTCCTTTAAATGTACTTAAATCTTTTAGGGTGGTAGCATTTGGGTTACTGGTGCTAGACATTATGAAGCAAATAAAATGAAAAATGAAGAGTGAGTGAATTATTATATGGAAAGAAGTTTACATGAAAGATATTATTTTTTGCAAGAAGTGGATGTGGGTGGTTTTATGGTTGATGTAATTTTTCTTTTATACCCTTTGTACAACTTAATGTAATGTATAGTGTTTGTTGGTTTCCCAAGGGCATTTATGTATATTGATAGTACGTTGCAGTTTTTTGTAACTTTTTATGCATTCTCTTTATGTACATAACGTCCATGTTAGATGGGACGTGCGTATATGGGGTACAAAAAATGTGGTCTTTCAGTTTATCATCGGTTGATCAGACTCAAGTATTTAAATATACATCCTTTTATCTGTAACCAACTTAATTTTTCTTTAAAAAAATGCCATGTAATGGCTAGTGTGGTGGTTTTGCATTGAACATGTCGGTTTTATTTAAGCAGTTAGAAATGCTTTTGTTGCATACATCAGTTTACAATGTGCTTTCCAAAAAATATTCACTATTAAGTGTTATCCTTAAAAGTAGTTAGATTCGACACTTAAGAATGAATACATTCTCTCTGGTTCGCAAACGATATATATTATTAATTAATTAATCTAGCCTCTCCCATCAACTGATCCTACAAGGGCACAAGGCTATAATTACTGCATGTGGAGGAGTTGTAGTTCAATCTAGGTTTATTATTAAAAAAACCCAACATTTTTCATGTTTTTGTGTTTTCATCCATTCATGTTATTTTTTTTTCCATAAAAGTCCTCATGTTAACTTTTTTCTTTTTGGTTTAGTGAAAATTAGACATTAGAACCGGCCGGGTTTTTCAGTTTTTAAAAATCGGGGTCTAATGTCCAAATTTCACTAAACCAAAAAAAAATAACTTGATGTTTTTTATGGAAAAAATATAACATGAAGGGACGAAAACACAAAAAATATGAAAACATGTTGGTTTTTTTCATAATAAACCCTTCAATCTAACAACATATACAGAGGATTTTGAAAGGAAAAAAAAAAATTTAACTTATTCCTAAAGAAAATAAGTAGCTATAAGATGGTGGGCTGGTTGGGTTAATTTTAGTCTGCTTATGTCATTCAAAATTTGTTTTCATAGTAAAAAGCTATAAAGTTAAAGAGGAGCAGGTTTTGTTGGACAAAGTATTCAAAAGATAAAGCAAAATAAGTGGACAAAAACAAATTCAGATTTGTTACATAAAATTTCCCTTTCAATTAATTACTAAATTATTTTTTGAAAATTTGTAAACAGGGCGGATGTAGTTAGATATCATGGTGTCACCCGACATCGATAAAATTTTAAAATACTGATTTATGTATTGTATCAAAAATTCAATTGACCACTAGGATTTTTTTTGAGTGAAACCTACGAAAAAATTATAAAAGTATTATATACGTATTTAATTTATATTAGTTGATTTCGTTACCCAAACTTATTAAAATATTACTGAGTTTAATCATAAAAACTTATAAGAAAAACAGAAGCCCAATAGAATTAAAAATGATAAGAGACAAGATTCAAGCATCAGCCAAAAAGATTTAAAAAACCCCGAAAAAAATTAGTTCAAACATTGTTAAAGACACCGATCCAATTGGTTGAAAAACCGCTAATCGTGTAATTCTTTTCGGGACTTTGATGTATCAAAGTTATTAAGGTTGGCGGAGATGTATCCGAATGATTTTAATTATTATGAGATTGTTAATCATGTGTATCAACCTGAATAATATATTGAGAATGCGAAAGACGATCCAATATTTTCTAACTTAATGGAGTCCGCAAGCTTGCTAAATTAATGGTGGAAACTAGGAAACATCTTTCATATCATTTGGTTTATCAATTGTTGAAGCTAATATTGATTTTGTCGGTCGCAACTGCAATAGTTGAAAGATAGCATTGTACTATGTACTTTTGTAATTATAAAAATTTTGTTATTTGTTAATTTTGTGTTGGCAACCCGTTTCGTTGGCCCGATCCACCTTAAAAAAATATTTTGAAAATCTAACTATTAAACTTACTCTAATAAAGTGACACCGATATGTTGATGTCGATTGTGCCTGTTCAATTCACTTTGCCATACAGTTGAATTGACGTTTTGTTAGAATGTAAACTAAATTTTAGGGGTTATATGGTATTTATTGTATTGTGTAGGGAGTAAGTTAGTTAAATTTGGGGTGTGGTTTGGGAAGATAGCCCCTTATGACCCTTCATATGTGACTGATAGGTTAGTATATATATCCTTTGTGCATATGATGTATTTGTTGTTGAACAAGAAATCATTTATGAGAGTCATATCGTTTGTTCTTATTCATCCAATGGTTAAACTTTTGGTGGCAACATATTTTCTTGAGCATGTTGTTCTTGTTAAATTTTCTGAAGTGATTCAACAAATGAATCTCCGCAACCAATTGTGCTAATAAAGTGTTGGGATGTTTCCGAAATCTTATGGAGTCTCTTCAAGTTCTTTGCACCACGTCACGTCTAACTGCGTGAGACATGGGAAGTTGATAATGGAGGCTTCCCACTCATTGATTCCCATTTGGGTCAGTTTCAAGACTTTCAGTTGTTGAAACGGCTCCTTGCCAGCATCCGGGGTCCCACAAAGTAAATTTTATCTTAATCTAAGAACCTTGAATTTAGGTAATGCCTAAATCATTGACACGTCAAATGTAAGTCATTTCAACAAAGCAGGAAACCGAAGATGATCCTTGTGGAATTTCAGTTTATGTGTGGATCGAAAACATTTCTTCAAGTTGAAATGATTTTCTTGACTTCGGACATTTCAAGGAAAGTAAGACATGTTTAGTTAACTTATTTTCGAAGAAAATTTTCTTCGAAACAAGGGTTTTTAAAAAACATGATCGGATCCATTGATTTTAAATGTTTTCAGTTTTTAATTTTTAATTTCAGTTTTCAATTTATAACTACTTATTGAAAACTTTATTTTTATGTTTGCAGTTTGTGTTTTCGTTTTCAAATGAGAGAGGGAAGGTTTTGTAGAGAGTGTTTGTGTGATGGTTGAATGAAAACAAAAAGAAACCTCCTTTTAACCCTTCTAAACATGTTTAGCTTATAAAATATTGTTTTCAAATTTATAAAAAACTCAAACAAAAAAAAATTTTATCAACTAAACAAGCCCTAAGCTAATTCATATCTTGTTGAATCAACATATTCCATATTTGCAAGTGATTTCAACAAATGCCATGACCTCCATAAAATATGAGGGTTTGAAGACTAAAAAGATTGCAAACTGAAGATGAGAATTAAAATATCCATTTCCAAGAGTTCGAAGAAACGAAACTAATTAATCTAATAACTTATAATTCTTAAAATCTTTTACTTTATTTGTTATTTTAAAATTTTTTGTGCTATTTTCAATAAAACTACTCATTTATTAACACGTCCTAACCAATCTAATCATTTGAATTTTCAGACTGTGAACACTACGAAAAATTATGCAAGCGCCAAGTAGTCCTGTTATAAACTAGATCCGCCACTGACTATATATATACATAGACACACATGGCCACAGTAAATGATTTAAAAACAATCTTTTTAATTTAAATCCTCAAAATAGTACAACTTAAAGGAAATGGTCTTTGGAATTAGTTTTATTTATTATATGACAAAAACTATATACCAAGAAGGGTCATGTGACTCTTGTCCATCACTGTATATTGATCTTCAGCTCAAAGTTTCCTAGAGCTTCTTGCTCCTTCTGAATTATGTGAAGGGACTCCACAACAGAGTCTTTACAACGATATACGTCGATACGCTCAAGTGTGGCGATGTATCCGATATCCGATGGAATTTCTTCAAGACGAAAGCAATTTTCCAACTCTAATTGTTTGAGACACGGGAAGTTGATACCGGAGGCTTCCCACAATTCGAGTTCTAAGTCGCTCAATTTCAACAATTTTAGCTGTTGAAACTGCTCCTCCCCGGCATCCCACTTGTGTCCCACGAATGCGTTGGATAGTAATTTGAGAACCTCGAGGTTAGGTAACGACTGAATTAACGACATTTCATTCCAAGTAAGATAAGAATCTTCTAACGTAAGTACTTTCAACGAAGAAGGAAAACCAATGTGATTCTTTTGGAATTTCAGTTTACCTTTGAAACACATTCCTTTAACAAAAGACATCTTCCTTAAATTCAGTATTTCAAGGAAATTGAGTGATTCAAAATCATAGTCCATACATGAGTCCATCAAACATGTAAGTTTCTTGATATCTGGAAAGCATTTCACCCAACTTTCAATCCCATCTCCCAAAACCACCATGGAAATGGTTTGCAGATTCAGAATTGGTTGATGAATTGAAGGAAACAAAATAAGCTTACCACAATGCAAGTGCCTAAGATTCACCAAGTTTGATATCGAATCTGGCAGCATCACAATGCGATTACGTCTGACAAAAATGAGGGTTTGAAGACTCCAAAGATTGCATACAGATGATGGGAAATCTCGGTGACACCATAACGCAAGGTACCTTAAGTGAACTAGTTGTGATATCTCCTCTGGATAATACTCAAGTTCCCAATTTCGTAGATCCAACACCATTACAAGCATCCATAAATGAGACCAGTTATTCATAAGCTTTCTTGTGTCTTTGTACAAATGACAACACAAAAGTGATCGAATCCTTGGTGCAATCTGGACACTGATGTTCTGCTCTATGAAAATGCGGCGTTGTGGTGCAACCATAAAAGGATGAGAATTCAATGGTTTTTGTGTTTTCAAGATGAATCTTTCTTTTGTTGCTAATTCCAAGCAGAGTTCCCTCAGAAGATCGTGGACACAAAAAGCTTTGATGCAACCGTTGGACTTTTGAGCAGCAACAACTACTAGATTTCTGTCGACTAGTTCCATTAGGTAATCCTTTGCGATTTCCTCCAGATTTTGAGTTGCTTCTTCTTGTTGTATAAATCCCTCAGCCACCCATAACCTGATCAAACTCTGAACTTGAAAGGTATAGTCTTCTGGAAAGCCTCCTAAATAAAGAAAACAGTCTTTTAAGTGACCAGGTAAATGATCAAAACTCAAAGACAACAGTTTTATGTACCCACTGTGTTCATTAACAATATTGTATGAACTCACACTTTGACTAATTCTTTCCCATGAATTCTGGGTTTTCTTTTCTTTTGCAAGAACTCCTGCTACGACAACCAACGTGAGTGGTAATCCATGGCAGTTTTTCGCTATCCGCATTCCAGGTTCGATCAACGATGTGGGGCAATCATCCCCATGGAATACCTTCTTACAAAACAACTCCCAGCTTTCCTCTTCTGTTAAAAATTCCAACTGATGAATGAAACCATGTAACTTTGCATGCAAAGCAACTTCTTTGAGACGACTGGTGAGCAGAATTCGACTTCTGGTGTTATCGTTGGGGAAAAACAATTTAAGATCATCCCAAGCTTCAGTGCTCCATATATCATCGATCACAATCAAGAATCTCTGACCCTTAAGCCTCTTGTGCAACATTTCGCGAAGTTTGCAGTAACTCTTGCTTACAAGATTGTCTTCTTTAATGCCAATGGATTCCAGAATTTGAATTAACAAATCCTCTTTTTCGTATGTTTGAGAAATAGTAACCCACCCGCGCACATGGAAATGATACATAACGAAAGGATCATTAAATACTTTGTTAGCAAGTGTAGTTTTACCTAATCCACCCATACCAACAATAGAGACCACATCTAGCTGCTTTTGATCTTCCACAAGTTTGTCCCGTATCAGCTCCACATGACGATCAAACCCCACAACAATGTCTTCCAATACCTTCTTCGTTCGTAAAGGATTCCTGATGCAGGAAGTTCCTTCAGCAGATTGCGTTTTCCGGCTATCTGTTCTTGGAAATGAATACATCTTCGTATTATCGTTAACCAGATTCATTAATTCCTCATTGATGAATTGTATTGACCTCATAACAACCTCAAGATTCAGAGATATTTGATTTCCCAGATTGACGTGGTACACAAAGAGATCGACGATATCATGTGCCTCTTCTGCTGCATCTTTGAATCTTTTCTGCAGATCTCTTACTTGTTGAAGTTCATGATAATGTTCATCAATCAAATGAAGGGTCTGGATCATAGATTCAACTTGTTCATAAAGCAGTTGAAATTGAGGCCTTTGGGATAAAATGGAAGGGTGATTGGTGATGAGTGGATTATCTTTTGAGTAAATCATCTTCTTCAATTTCTCCATAAACAATTCAAGACCTGTGTATCTCATCTTCTCTCTTTAGAGTTAGAATTTTGGGTGGTTCATGCAACTTATCTCTCCCCCACAAGAACAGTAGTGTACATATATGTGATGAAGAAGTTGACTGGGTCAATGGTGAATCAACGTGGTTGTTTTTTTTTTAAATTTTTTTGAAGAAAATCCATAAGGGTTAATTGCAAAGGTAATATAGTTTTAAAGAAAAATTTATTATATTAATTCTTTCTCATTTAAAGCAACAAACTTTGAGAAACACATGTATTTAGCAGGGTCGTCTCAGGATTCTAAGGGGGCGTTTGGTTCGCAGATTTTTTTCTCTAGGATTTGCATTTTGTCAAAGGATTTGCATTTTGCAGCATTTGCATTTGTCAGGATTTTGCATTATCTTATAGAAAAAATTTGCTAATCTGAAAAATGCAAGGTAACTGGGATTTAAAATCCTAGGGGGGAGGCTGGGATTTTAAATAACAAAGAAGGGAGGGATTTAAGAAATCCTGGGATTTTAAATCCTTACTGAAATCTGCGAACCAAACACAAGATTTTAAATGCAAATCCCAGTGAATCCCAGGAAATCCGCGAACCAAACGCCCCCTAAAGGTTCTGTGCTTGTGATTACAACATAGTCCCTTAAATATTTTAAATAGTAAATTGGTCATTTTTGAGACTCAATATTAATAGGTAAAGTCGAGCTCGTGAATAACAAAAAAATTGATTAGTGAGAAATTAAAATAAATAATCCGAATAAAAATTTGAATTTGACATGAATTCCATTTTAACGCACCGATGCACAACGTATGCACGTCAAATAACAGATATTTTTTATTGGTCTAAATTTAGATCTTTGTTATAACCGTGAGGCCCTACGAAATTGGGGGCCATGTGCGGTCGAGCTTTTCGCACACCCTAAAAGCCACGCCTGGTACTATTTAAGTAACTAATATGATGAAACATTGTTAGCTTTTCTTGCACACATCAAAGTATATATTTTTCTTTATGCAAGTAGAAGATGAATCTTTTTTGAAGAACACCAAGCCTCAAACTAATTTGTCAACTTTACAACTTGTTACACCGAACAAGCAGGCCGGCCTTGATGTCCGAAAGGGGCGACCATCTAGGACCCTAAACTTCATAGGGCCCCAAAATCTACAGGGTCTTACCAAAAAGATGATGAACCATTGATTTCTCGATCTTTATTTATTGTCGGACACATATTATAAAGTATAGTGTGTGTGGAGAAAGATGACCCTTTTATAAATTTTTCTTCCTAGACCCCATAAATGATTAGAACGGTCGTTTAGTCTTATTTCTTCAGTGTCCAAAAATCTCACGTGTTTTAGTCTTATTTCCCTAGTTCATATCAACCAAATGGTTGCTAAGCAAATACCATGAAACGCTTTTCCTAGCATTTTATTAATGTTCGGAATTTGTATCGGTTTTTCATAAAAATATAAACTTTAACCGTATTAAACGCACAACAATAGCTTTTTAAAATTTACGAATTTCATACACAGATAATTAAGTATACATAAGATAAGTAAGTACGTGAAAGCACGTAAAAGTTGTACCTTCGTAGTTGAACACAAAAATACATGAACAAGATGTTTTCGGTATCCACCGATGATAACAAGATCAAACGGCGTCAGGTAAGCACGCAATCAAATACATAAGAATGGAAAAACACACACTTGTGTGTGTTTGGTGCGGCCGAAAGATAGTGGCCATGCATGAGTTTTCAAAAGGTGTATATGCCTTTTTGACTTTTGGTTGCGTGTGTGTTATATATATATATATATATATATATATATATATATATATATATATATATATATATATATATATATATATATATATATATATATATATATATATATATATATATATATATATATATATATGGGAGGGTTCTTCTAAGAACCATAAAAAATGTGGGAACCTAAGAACCTTTTATGGCCTTTGGATTAATGATAATCAATGGTTGATATATTGGATGACAATTTTGTAATTATTTTGAACTTTGATAGTGGACAATCTTGAAAATGTGTGAAAATGATATTTTTGGAAGAAAAAAATCTGTTTTTTCTATTTCTCTCTCTTACTTTTTTTTTTAATTTTCATTTTATTTCTCTTTCATTATAATTGATTTTTAAAGTAAAAAAACGTTTTTTATAAAAAAATTATTTTTTCTATATAGAAAATTATTTAATTGCTAAAAAATAACGTATTTTATATAGAAATATTATATGTCTATATAGAATTTTTTTTTTCTATATAGAATATATTAACGAACATATTCTATATACAATCTACGTAGAATGTCATGCATTCTACGTAGAATGACATGCAATCTACGTAGAATGTCGTGTAGAATGTCAAATATCATATATTCTACGTAGATTACCTGATAAAATATATCAAAAACACATTGAAACAAAAAAAAAAAAAGATTTCATTTAGACATTTTATCAAACACTTGGTATGCAACTGATATAAAATATACCAAAAAGACATTGAATAGTAATGTTAATCTACATAAAAAGATATAGAAATGTATAAAAAACATAAAAATATATGAAATATATAAGAAACATAACATTCTACATAGATTGTGCGTGATTTTTTACAAGTAGTCTTGTATTATATACTATTTAGATTATCATTTAATCTACGTAGATTATCATGTAAAACATCCAATAACTATTACAATTATTATAAATCTAATATCTTACAAATAATCTTCATTATAAAACATGAAAAATGAATCTGTCATATTCTATGTAGAGTATCGACGAACATATTATATGTACAATCTACGTAGAATGTCATGCGTTCTACGTAGAATGACATTCAATCTACGTAGAATGACATGCAATCTACGTAGAATGGTATGCAATATACATAGAATGACATGCAATCTACGTAGAATGTCGTGTAGAAGGTCAATTATCATATATTCTACGTAGATTATTACATGATAAAATATACCAAAAGCACATTGAATAGTAATGTTAATCTACATAAAAAGATATAGAAATGTATAAGAAACACAAAAATATATTAAATATATAAGAAACATAACATTTTACATAGATTATGTGTGATTTTTTACAAGTAGTATTGTATTATATTCTATGTACATTATGATGTAATCTACGTAAATTATCATGTAATCAACATAGGTTATCATGTAAAACATCTAATAACTATTACATTCATTATAAATATAATATCTTACAAATAATTTTAATTATAAAATATGGAAAATGAATCTGTCCAATGTACGTAGATTGTACATAGAATATGTTCGTCGATACTCTACATAGAATGTCACGCAATCTACGTAGAATGACATTCAATCTACGTAGAATGACATTCAATCTACGTAGAAGGACATGCAATCTACGTAAAATGACATGCAATCTACGTAGAGTATCGACGAACATATTCTATGTACAATCTACGTAGAAATGCTTTTGTTGCATACATCAGTTTACAATGTGCTTTCCAAAAAATATTCACTATTAAGTGTTATCCTTAAAAGTAGTTAGATTCGACACTTAAGAATGAATACATTCTCTCTGGTTCGCAAACGATATATATTATTAATTAATTAATCTAGCCTCTCCCATCAACTGATCCTACAAGGGCACAAGGCTATAATTACTGCATGTGGAGGAGTTGTAGTTCAATCTAGGTTTATTATTAAAAAAACCCAACATTTTTCATGTTTTTGTGTTTTCATCCATTCATGTTATTTTTTTTTCCATAAAAGTCCTCATGTTAATTTTTTTCTTTTTGGTTTAGTGAAAATTAGACATTAGAACCGGCCGGATTTTTCAGTTTTTAAAAATCGGGGTCTAATGTCCAAATTTCACTAAACCAAAAAAAAATAACTTGATGTTTTTTATGGAAAAAATATAACATGAAGGGACGAAAACACAAAAAATATGAAAACATGTTGGTTTTTTTCATAATAAACCCTTCAATCTAACAACATATACAGAGGATTTTGAAAGGAAAAAAAATTTTTTTAACTTATTCCTAAAGAAAATAAGTAGCTATAAGATGGTGGGCTGGTTGGGTTAATTTTAGTCTGCTTATGTCATTCAAAATTTGTTTTCATAGTAAAAAGCTATAAAGTTAAAGAGGAGCAGGTTTTGTTGGACAAAGTATTCAAAAGATAAAGCAAAATAAGTGGACAAAAACAAATTCAGATTTGTTACATAAAATTTCCCTTTCAATTAATTACTAAATTATTTTTTGAAATTTGTAAACATGGCGGATGTAGTTAGATATCATGGTGTCACCCGACATCGATAAAATTTTAAAATACTGATTTATGTATTGTATCAAAAATTCAATTGACCACTAGGATTTTTTTTGAGTGAAACCTACGAAAAAATTATAAAAGTATTATATACGTATTTAATTTATATTAGTTGATTTCGTTACCCAAACTTATTAAAATATTACTGAGTTTAATCATAAAAACTTATAAGAAAAACAGAAGCCCAATAGAATTAAAAATGATAAGAGACAAGATTCAAGCATCAGCCAAAAAGATTTAAAAAACCCCGAAAAAAATTAGTTCAAACATTGTTAAAGACACCGATCCAATTGGTTGAAAAACCGCTAATCGTGTAATTCTTTTCGGGACTTTGATGTATCAAAGTTATTAAGGTTGGCGGAGATGTATCCGAATGATTTTAATTATTATGAGATTGTTAATCATGTGTATCAACCTGAATAATATATTGAGAATGCGAAAGACGATCCAATATTTTCTAACTTAATGGAGTCCGCAAGCTTGCTAAATTAATGGTGGAAACTAGGAAACATCTTTCATATCATTTGGTTTATCAATTGTTGAAGCTAATATTGATTTTGTCTGTCGCAACTGCAATAGTTGAAAGATAGCATTGTACTATGTACTTTTGTAATTATAAAAATTTTGTTATTTGTTAATTTTGTGTTGGCAACCCGTTTCGTTGGCCCGATCCACCTTAAAAAAATATTTTGAAAATCTAACTATTAAACTTACTCTAATAAAGTGACACCGATATGTTGATGTCGATTGTGCCTGTTCAATTCACTTTGCCATACAGTTGAATTGACGTTTTGTTAGAATGTAAACTAAATTTTAGGGGTTATATGGTATTTATTGTATTGTGTAGGGAGTAAGTTAGTTAAATTTGGGGTGTGGTTTGGGAAGATAGCCCCTTATGACCCTTCATATGTGACTGATAGGTTAGTATATATATCCTTTGTGCATATGATGTATTTGTTGTTGAACAAGAAATCATTTATCAGAGTCATATCGTTTGTTCTTATTCATCCAATGGTTAAACTTTTGGTGGCAACATATTTTCTTGAGCATGTTGTTCTTGTTAAATTTTCTGAAGTGATTCAACAAATGAATCTCCGCAACCAATTGTGCTAATAAAGTGTTGGGATGTTTCCGAAATCTTATGGAGTCTCTTCAAGTTCTTTGCACCACGTCACGTCTAACTGCGTGAGACATGGGAAGTTGATAATGGAGGCTTCCCACTCATTGATTCCCATTTGGGTCAGTTTCAAGACTTTCAGTTGTTGAAACGGCTCCTTGCCAGCATCCGGGGTCCCACAAAGTAAATTTTATCTTAATCTAAGAACCTCGAATTTAGGTAATGCCTAAATCATTGACACGTCAAATGTAAGTCATTTCAACAAAGCAGGAAACCGAAGATGATCCTTGTGGAATTTCAGTTTATGTGTGGATCGAAAACATTTCTTCAAGTTGAAATGATTTTCTTGACTTCGGACATTTCAAGGAAAGTAAGACATGTTTAGTTAACTTATTTTCGAAGAAAAATTTCTTCGAAACAAGGGTTTTTAAAAAACATGATCGGATCCATTGATTTTAAATGTTTTCAGTTTTTAATTTTTAATTTCAGTTTTCAATTTATAACTACTTATTGAAAACTTTATTTTTATGTTTGCAGTTTGTGTTTTCGTTTTCAAATGAGAGAGGGAAGGTTTTGTAGAGAGTGTTTGTGTGATGGTTGAATGAAAACAAAAAGAAACCTCCTTTTAACCCTTCTAAACATGTTTAGCTTATAAAATATTGTTTTCAAATTTATAAAAAACTCAAACAAAAAAAAATTTTATCAACTAAACAAGCCCTAAGCTAATTCATATCTTGTTGAATCAACATATTCCATATTTGCAAGTGATTTCAACAAATGCCATGACCTCCATAAAATATGAGGGTTTGAAGACTAAAAAGATTGCAAACTGAAGATGAGAATTAAAATATCCATTTCCAAGAGTTCGAAGAAACGAAACTAATTAATCTAATAACTTATAATTCTTAAAATCTTTTACTTTATTTGTTATTTTAAAATTTTTTGTGCTATTTTCAATAAAACTACTCATTTATTAACACGTCCTAACCAATCTAATCATTTGAATTTTCAGACTGTGAACACTACGAAAAATTATGCAAGCGCCAAGTAGTCCTGTTATAAACTAGATCCGCCACTGACTATATATATATACATAGACACACATGGCCACAGTAAATGATTTAAAAACAATCTTTTTAATTTAAATCCTCAAAATAGTACAACTTAAAGGAAATGGTCTTTGCAATTAGTTTTATTTATTATATGACAAAAACTATATACCAAGAAGGGTCTTGTGACTCTTGTCCATCACTGTATATTGATCTTCAGCTCAAAGTTTCCTAGAGCTTCTTGCTCCTTCTGAATTATGTGAAGGGACTCCACAACAGAGTCTTTACAACGATATACGTCGATACGCTCAAGTGTGGCGATGTATCCGATATCCGATGGAATTTCTTCAAGACGAAAGCAATTTTCCAACTCTAATTGTTTGAGACACGGGAAGTTGATACCGGAGGCTTCCCACAATTCGAGTTCTAAGTCGCTCAATTTCAACAATTTTAGCTGTTGAAACTGCTCCTCCCCGGCATCCCACTTGTGTCCCACGAATGCGTTGGATAGTAATTTGAGAACCTCGAGGTTAGGTAACGACTGAATTAACGACATTTCATTCCAAGTAAGATAAGAATCTTCTAACGTAAGTACTTTCAACGAAGAAGGAAAACCAATGTGATTCTTTTGGAATTTCAGTTTACCTTTGAAACACATTCCTTTAACAAAAGACATCTTCCTTAAATTCAGTATTTCAAGGAAATTGAGTGATTCAAAATCATAGTCCATACATGAGTCCATCAAACATGTAAGTTTCTTGATATCTGGAAAGCATTTCACCCAACTTTCAATCCCATCTCCCAAAACCACCATGGAAATGGTTTGCAGATTCAGAATTGGTTGATGAATTGAAGGAAACAAAATAAGCTTACCACAATGCAAGTGCCTAAGATTCACCAAGTTTGATATCGAATCTGGCAGCATCACAATGCGATTACGTCTGACAAAAATGAGGGTTTGAAGACTCCAAAGATTGCATACAGATGATGGGAAATCTCGGTGACACCATAACGCAAGGTACCTTAAGTGAACTAGTTGTGATATCTCCTCTAGATAATACTCAAGTTCCCAATTTCGTAGATCCAACACCATTACAAGCATCCATAAATGAGACCAGTTATTCATAAGCTTTCTTGTGTCTTTGTACAAATGACAACACAAAAGTGATCGAATCCTTGGTGCAATCTGGACACTGATGTTCTGCTCTATGAAAATGCGGCGTTGTGGTGCAACCATAAAAGGATGAGAATTCAATGGTTTTTGTGTTTTCAAGATGAATCTTTCTTTTGTTGCTAATTCCAAGCAGAGTTCCCTCAGAAGATCGTGGACACAAAAAGCTTTGATGCAACCGTTGGACTTTTGAGCAGCAACAACTACTAGATTTCTGTCGACTAGTTCCATTAGGTAATCCTTTGCGATTTCCTCCAGATTTTGAGTTGCTTCTTCTTGTTGTATAAATCCCTCAGCCACCCATAACCTGATCAAACTCTGAACTTGAAAGGTATAGTCTTCTGGAAAGCCTCCTAAATAAAGAAAACAGTCTTTTAAGTGACCAGGTAAATGATCAAAACTCAAAGACAACAGTTTTATGTACCCACTGTGTTCATTAACAATATTGTATGAACTCACACTTTGACTAATTCTTTCCCATGAATTCTGGGTTTTCTTTTCTTTTGCAAGAACTCCTGCTACGACAACCAACGTGAGTGGTAATCCATGGCAGTTTTTCGCTATCCGCATTCCAGGTTCGATCAACGATGTGGGGCAATCATCCCCATGGAATACCTTCTTACAAAACAACTCCCAGCTTTCCTCTTCTGTTAAAAATTCCAACTGATGAATGAAACCATGTAACTTTGCATGCAAAGCAACTTCTTTGAGACGACTGGTGAGCAGAATTCGACTTCTGGTGTTATCGTTGGGGAAAAACAATTTAAGATCATCCCAAGCTTCAGTGCTCCATATATCATCGATCACAATCAAGAATCTCTGACCCTTAAGCCTCTTGTGCAACATTTCGCGAAGTTTGCAGTAACTCTTGCTTACAAGATTGTCTTCTTTAATGCCAATGGATTCCAGAATTTGAATTAACAAATCCTCTTTTTCGTATGTTTGAGAAATAGTAACCCACCCGCGCACATGGAAATGATACATAACGAAAGGATCATTAAATACTTTGTTAGCAAGTGTAGTTTTACCTAATCCACCCATACCAACAATAGAGACCACATCTAGCTGCTTTTGATCTTCCACAAGTTTGTCCCGTATCAGCTCCACATGACGATCAAACCCCACAACAATGTCTTCCAATACCTTCTTCGTTCGTAAAGGATTCCTGATGCAGGAAGTTCCTTCAGCAGATTGCGTTTTCCGGCTATCTGTTCTTGGAAATGAATACATCTTCGTATTATCGTTAACCAGATTCATTAATTCCTCATTGATGAATTGTATTGACCTCATAACAACCTCAAGATTCAGAGATATTTGATTTCCCAGATTGACGTGGTACACAAAGAGATCGACGATATCATGTGCCTCTTCTGCTGCATCTTTGAATCTTTTCTGCAGATCTCTTACTTGTTGAAGTTCATGATAATGTTCATCAATCAAATGAAGGGTCTGGATCATAGATTCAACTTGTTCATAAAGCAGTTGAAATTGAGGCCTTTGGGATAAAATGGAAGGGTGATTGGTGATGAGTGGATTATCTTTTGAGTAAATCATCTTCTTCAATTTCTCCATAAACAATTCAAGACCTGTGTATCTCATCTTCTCTCTTTAGAGTTAGAATTTTGGGTGGTTCATGCAACTTATCTCTCCCCCACAAGAACAGTAGTGTACATATATGTGATGAAGAAGTTGACTGGGTCAATGGTGAATCAACGTGGTTGTTTTTTTTTTAAATTTTTTTGAAGAAAATCCATAAGGGTTAATTGCAAAGGTAATATAGTTTTAAAGAAAAATTTATTATATTAATTCTTTCTCATTTAAAGCAACAAACTTTGAGAAACACATGTATTTAGCAGGGTCGTCTCAGGATTCTAAGGGGGCGTTTGGTTCGCAGATTTTTTTCTCTAGGATTTGCATTTTGTCAAAGGATTTGCATTTTGCAGCATTTGCATTTGTCAGGATTTTGCATTATCTTATAGAAAAAATTTGCTAATCTGAAAAATGCAAGGTAACTGGGATTTAAAATCCTAGGGGGGAGGCTGGGATTTTAAATAACAAAGAAGGGAGGGATTTAAGAAATCCTGGGATTTTAAATCCTTACTGAAATCTGCGAACCAAACACAAGATTTTAAATGCAAATCCCAGTGAATCCCAGGAAATCCGCGAACCAAACGCCCCCTAAAGGTTCTGTGCTTGTGATTACAACATAGTCCCTTAAATATTTTAAATAGTAAATTGGTCATTTTTGAGACTCAATATTAATAGGTAAAGTCGAGCTCGTGAATAACAAAAAAATTGATTAGTGAGAAATTAAAATAAATAATCCGAATAAAAATTTGAATTTGACATGAATTCCATTTTAACGCACCGATGCACAACGTATGCACGTCAAATAACAGATATTTTTTATTGGTCTAAATTTAGATCTTTGTTATAACCGTGAGGCCCTACGAAATTGGGGGCCATGTGCGGTCGAGCTTTTCGCACACCCTAAAAGCCACGCCTGGTACTATTTAAGTAACTAATATGATGAAACATTGTTAGCTTTTCTTGCACACATCAAAGTATATATTTTTCTTTATGCAAGTAGAAGATGAATCTTTTTTGAAGAACACCAAGCCTCAAACTAATTTGTCAACTTTACAACTTGTTACACCGAACAAGCAGGCCGGCCTTGATGTCCGAAAGGGGCGACCATCTAGGACCCTAAACTTCATAGGGCCCCAAAATCTACAGGGTCTTACCAAAAAGATGATGAACCATTGATTTCTCGATCTTTATTTATTGTCGGACACATATTATAAAGTATAGTGTGTGTGGAGAAAGATGACCCTTTTATAAATTTTTCTTCCTAGACCCCATAAATGATTAGAACGGTCGTTTAGTCTTATTTCTTCAGTGTCCAAAAATCTCACGTGTTTTAGTCTTATTTCCCTAGTTCATATCAACCAAATGGTTGCTAAGCAAATACCATGAAACGCTTTTCCTAGCATTTTATTAATGTTCGGAATTTGTATCGGTTTTTCATAAAAATATAAACTTTAACCGTATTAAACGCACAACAATAGCTTTTTAAAATTTACGAATTTCATACACAGATAATTAAGTATACATAAGATAAGTAAGTACGTGAAAGCACGTAAAAGTTGTACCTTCGTAGTTGAACACAAAAATACATGAACAAGATGTTTTCGGTATCCACCGATGATAACAAGATCAAACGGCGTCAGGTAAGCACGCAATCAAATACATAAGAATGGAAAAACACACACTTGTGTGTGTTTGGTGCGGCCGAAAGATAGTGGCCATGCATGAGTTTTCAAAAGGTGTATATGCCTTTTTGACTTTTGGTTGCGTGTGTGTTATATATATATATATATATATATATATATATATATATATATATATATATATATATATATATATATATATATATATATATATATATATATATATATATATATATATATATATATATATATGGGAGGGTTCTTCTAAGAACCATAAAAAATGTGGGAACCTAAGAACCTTTTATGGCCTTTGGATTAATGATAATCAATGGTTGATATATTGGATGACAATTTTGTAATTATTTTGAACTTTGATAGTGGACAATCTTGAAAATGTGTGAAAATGATATTTTTGGAAGAAAAAAATCTGTTTTTTCTATTTCTCTCTCTTACTTTTTTTTTTAATTTTCATTTTATTTCTCTTTCATTATAATTGATTTTTAAAGTAAAAAAACGTTTTTTATAAAAAAATTATTTTTTCTATATAGAAAATTATTTAATTGCTAAAAAATAACGTATTTTATATAGAAATATTATATGTCTATATAGAATTTTTTTTTTCTATATAGAATATATTAACGAACATATTCTATATACAATCTACGTAGAATGTCATGCATTCTACGTAGAATGACATGCAATCTACGTAGAATGTCGTGTAGAATGTCAAATATCATATATTCTACGTAGATTACCTGATAAAATATATCAAAAACACATTGAAACAAAAAAAAAAAAAGATTTCATTTAGACATTTTATCAAACACTTGGTATGCAACTGATATAAAATATACCAAAAAGACATTGAATAGTAATGTTAATCTACATAAAAAGATATAGAAATGTATAAAAAACATAAAAATATATGAAATATATAAGAAACATAACATTCTACATAGATTGTGCGTGATTTTTTACAAGTAGTCTTGTATTATATACTATTTAGATTATCATTTAATCTACGTAGATTATCATGTAAAACATCCAATAACTATTACAATTATTATAAATCTAATATCTTACAAATAATCTTCATTATAAAACATGAAAAATGAATCTGTCATATTCTATGTAGAGTATCGACGAACATATTATATGTACAATCTACGTAGAATGTCATGCGTTCTACGTAGAATGACATTCAATCTACGTAGAATGACATGCAATCTACGTAGAATGGTATGCAATATACATAGAATGACATGCAATCTACGTAGAATGTCGTGTAGAAGGTCAATTATCATATATTCTACGTAGATTATTACATGATAAAATATACCAAAAGCACATTGAATAGTAATGTTAATCTACATAAAAAGATATAGAAATGTATAAGAAACACAAAAATATATTAAATATATAAGAAACATAACATTTTACATAGATTATGTGTGATTTTTTACAAGTAGTATTGTATTATATTCTATGTACATTATGATGTAATCTACGTAAATTATCATGTAATCAACATAGGTTATCATGTAAAACATCTAATAACTATTACATTCATTATAAATATAATATCTTACAAATAATTTTAATTATAAAATATGGAAAATGAATCTGTCCAATGTACGTAGATTGTACATAGAATATGTTCGTCGATACTCTACATAGAATGTCACGCAATCTACGTAGAATGACATTCAATCTACGTAGAATGACATTCAATCTACGTAGAAGGACATGCAATCTACGTAAAATGACATGCAATCTACGTAGAGTATCGACGAACATATTCTATGTACAATCTACGTAGAAATGCTTTTGTTGCATACATCAGTTTACAATGTGCTTTCCAAAAAATATTCACTATTAAGTGTTATCCTTAAAAGTAGTTAGATTCGACACTTAAGAATGAATACATTCTCTCTGGTTCGCAAACGATATATATTATTAATTAATTAATCTAGCCTCTCCCATCAACTGATCCTACAAGGGCACAAGGCTATAATTACTGCATGTGGAGGAGTTGTAGTTCAATCTAGGTTTATTATTAAAAAAACCCAACATTTTTCATGTTTTTGTGTTTTCATCCATTCATGTTATTTTTTTTTCCATAAAAGTCCTCATGTTAATTTTTTTCTTTTTGGTTTAGTGAAAATTAGACATTAGAACCGGCCGGATTTTTCAGTTTTTAAAAATCGGGGTCTAATGTCCAAATTTCACTAAACCAAAAAAAAATAACTTGATGTTTTTTATGGAAAAAATATAACATGAAGGGACGAAAACACAAAAAATATGAAAACATGTTGGTTTTTTTCATAATAAACCCTTCAATCTAACAACATATACAGAGGATTTTGAAAGGAAAAAAAATTTTTTTAACTTATTCCTAAAGAAAATAAGTAGCTATAAGATGGTGGGCTGGTTGGGTTAATTTTAGTCTGCTTATGTCATTCAAAATTTGTTTTCATAGTAAAAAGCTATAAAGTTAAAGAGGAGCAGGTTTTGTTGGACAAAGTATTCAAAAGATAAAGCAAAATAAGTGGACAAAAACAAATTCAGATTTGTTACATAAAATTTCCCTTTCAATTAATTACTAAATTATTTTTTGAAATTTGTAAACATGGCGGATGTAGTTAGATATCATGGTGTCACCCGACATCGATAAAATTTTAAAATACTGATTTATGTATTGTATCAAAAATTCAATTGACCACTAGGATTTTTTTTGAGTGAAACCTACGAAAAAATTATAAAAGTATTATATACGTATTTAATTTATATTAGTTGATTTCGTTACCCAAACTTATTAAAATATTACTGAGTTTAATCATAAAAACTTATAAGAAAAACAGAAGCCCAATAGAATTAAAAATGATAAGAGACAAGATTCAAGCATCAGCCAAAAAGATTTAAAAAACCCCGAAAAAAATTAGTTCAAACATTGTTAAAGACACCGATCCAATTGGTTGAAAAACCGCTAATCGTGTAATTCTTTTCGGGACTTTGATGTATCAAAGTTATTAAGGTTGGCGGAGATGTATCCGAATGATTTTAATTATTATGAGATTGTTAATCATGTGTATCAACCTGAATAATATATTGAGAATGCGAAAGACGATCCAATATTTTCTAACTTAATGGAGTCCGCAAGCTTGCTAAATTAATGGTGGAAACTAGGAAACATCTTTCATATCATTTGGTTTATCAATTGTTGAAGCTAATATTGATTTTGTCTGTCGCAACTGCAATAGTTGAAAGATAGCATTGTACTATGTACTTTTGTAATTATAAAAATTTTGTTATTTGTTAATTTTGTGTTGGCAACCCGTTTCGTTGGCCCGATCCACCTTAAAAAAATATTTTGAAAATCTAACTATTAAACTTACTCTAATAAAGTGACACCGATATGTTGATGTCGATTGTGCCTGTTCAATTCACTTTGCCATACAGTTGAATTGACGTTTTGTTAGAATGTAAACTAAATTTTAGGGGTTATATGGTATTTATTGTATTGTGTAGGGAGTAAGTTAGTTAAATTTGGGGTGTGGTTTGGGAAGATAGCCCCTTATGACCCTTCATATGTGACTGATAGGTTAGTATATATATCCTTTGTGCATATGATGTATTTGTTGTTGAACAAGAAATCATTTATCAGAGTCATATCGTTTGTTCTTATTCATCCAATGGTTAAACTTTTGGTGGCAACATATTTTCTTGAGCATGTTGTTCTTGTTAAATTTTCTGAAGTGATTCAACAAATGAATCTCCGCAACCAATTGTGCTAATAAAGTGTTGGGATGTTTCCGAAATCTTATGGAGTCTCTTCAAGTTCTTTGCACCACGTCACGTCTAACTGCGTGAGACATGGGAAGTTGATAATGGAGGCTTCCCACTCATTGATTCCCATTTGGGTCAGTTTCAAGACTTTCAGTTGTTGAAACGGCTCCTTGCCAGCATCCGGGGTCCCACAAAGTAAATTTTATCTTAATCTAAGAACCTCGAATTTAGGTAATGCCTAAATCATTGACACGTCAAATGTAAGTCATTTCAACAAAGCAGGAAACCGAAGATGATCCTTGTGGAATTTCAGTTTATGTGTGGATCGAAAACATTTCTTCAAGTTGAAATGATTTTCTTGACTTCGGACATTTCAAGGAAAGTAAGACATGTTTAGTTAACTTATTTTCGAAGAAAATTTTCTTCGAAACAAGGGTTTTTAAAAAACATGATCGGATCCATTGATTTTAAATGTTTTCAGTTTTTAATTTTTAATTTCAGTTTTCAATTTATAACTACTTATTGAAAACTTTATTTTTATGTTTGCAGTTTGTGTTTTCGTTTTCAAATGAGAGAGGGAAGGTTTTGTAGAGAGTGTTTGTGTGATGGTTGAATGAAAACAAAAAGAAACCTCCTTTTAACCCTTCTAAACATGTTTAGCTTATAAAATATTGTTTTCAAATTTATAAAAAACTCAAACAAAAAAAAATTTTATCAACTAAACAAGCCCTAAGCTAATTCATATCTTGTTGAATCAACATATTCCATATTTGCAAGTGATTTCAACAAATGCCATGACCTCCATAAAATATGAGGGTTTGAAGACTAAAAAGATTGCAAACTGAAGATGAGAATTAAAATATCCATTTCCAAGAGTTCGAAGAAACGAAACTAATTAATCTAATAACTTATAATTCTTAAAATCTTTTACTTTATTTGTTATTTTAAAATTTTTTGTGCTATTTTCAATAAAACTACTCATTTATTAACACGTCCTAACCAATCTAATCATTTGAATTTTCAGACTGTGAACACTACGAAAAATTATGCAAGCGCCAAGTAGTCCTGTTATAAACTAGATCCGCCACTGACTATATATATACATAGACACACATGGCCACAGTAAATGATTTAAAAACAATCTTTTTAATTTAAATCCTCAAAATAGTACAACTTAAAGGAAATGGTCTTTGGAATTAGTTTTATTTATTATATGACAAAAACTATATACCAAGAAGGGTCTTGTGACTCTTGTCCATCACTGTATATTGATCTTCAGCTCAAAGTTTCCTAGAGCTTCTTGCTCCTTCTGAATTATGTGAAGGGACTCCACAACAGAGTCTTTACAACGATATACGTCGATACGCTCAAGTGTGGCGATGTATCCGATATCCGATGGAATTTCTTCAAGACGAAAGCAATTTTCCAACTCTAATTGTTTGAGACACGGGAAGTTGATACCGGAGGCTTCCCACAATTCGAGTTCTAAGTCGCTCAATTTCAACAATTTTAGCTGTTGAAACTGCTCCTCCCCGGCATCCCACTTGTGTCCCACGAATGCGTTGGATAGTAATTTGAGAACCTCGAGGTTAGGTAACGACTGAATTAACGACATTTCATTCCAAGTAAGATAAGAATCTTCTAACGTAAGTACTTTCAACGAAGAAGGAAAACCAATGTGATTCTTTTGGAATTTCAGTTTACCTTTGAAACACATTCCTTTAACAAAAGACATCTTCCTTAAATTCAGTATTTCAAGGAAATTGAGTGATTCAAAATCATAGTCCATACATGAGTCCATCAAACATGTAAGTTTCTTGATATCTGGAAAGCATTTCACCCAACTTTCAATCCCATCTCCCAAAACCACCATGGAAATGGTTTGCAGATTCAGAATTGGTTGATGAATTGAAGGAAACAAAATAAGCTTACCACAATGCAAGTACCTAAGATTCACCAAGTTTGATATCGAATCTGGCAGCATCACAATGCGATTACGTCTGACAAAAATGAGGGTTTGAAGACTCCAAAGATTGCATACAGATGATGGGAAATCTCGGTGACACCATAACGCAAGGTACCTTAAGTGAACTAGTTGTGATATCTCCTCTGGATAATACTCAAGTTCCCAATTTCGTAGATCCAACACCATTACAAGCATCCATAAATGAGACCAGTTATTCATAAGCTTTCTTGTGTCTTTGTACAAATGACAACACAAAAGTGATCGAATCCTTGGTGCAATCTGGACACTGATGTTCTGCTCTATGAAAATGCGGCGTTGTGGTGCAACCATAAAAGGATGAGAATTCAATGGTTTTTGTGTTTTCAAGATGAATCTTTCTTTTGTTGCTAATTCCAAGCAGAGTTCCCTCAGAAGATCGTGGACACAAAAAGCTTTGATGCAACCGTTGGACTTTTGAGCAGCAACAACTACTAGATTTCTGTCGACTAGTTCCATTAGGTAATCCTTTGCGATTTCCTCCAGATTTTGAGTTGCTTCTTCTTGTTGTATAAATCCCTCAGCCACCCATAACCTGATCAAACTCTGAACTTGAAAGGTATAGTCTTCTGGAAAGCCTCCTAAATAAAGAAAACAGTCTTTTAAGTGACCAGGTAAATGATCAAAACTCAAAGACAACAGTTTTATGTACCCACTGTGTTCATTAACAATATTGTATGAACTCACACTTTGACTAATTCTTTCCCATGAATTCTGGGTTTTCTTTTCTTTTGCAAGAACTCCTGCTACGACAACCAACGTGAGTGGTAATCCATGGCAGTTTTTCGCTATCCGCATTCCAGGTTCGATCAACGATGTGGGGCAATCATCCCCATGGAATACCTTCTTACAAAACAACTCCCAGCTTTCCTCTTCTGTTAAAAATTCCAACTGATGAATGAAACCATGTAACTTTGCATGCAAAGCAACTTCTTTGAGACGACTGGTGAGCAGAATTCGACTTCTGGTGTTATCGTTGGGGAAAAACAATTTAAGATCATCCCAAGCTTCAGTGCTCCATATATCATCGATCACAATCAAGAATCTCTGACCCTTAAGCCTCTTGTGCAACATTTCGCGAAGTTTGCAGTAACTCTTGCTTACAAGATTGTCTTCTTTAATGCCAATGGATTCCAGAATTTGAATTAACAAATCCTCTTTTTCGTATGTTTGAGAAATAGTAACCCACCCGCGCACATGGAAATGATACATAACGAAAGGATCATTAAATACTTTGTTAGCAAGTGTAGTTTTACCTAATCCACCCATACCAACAATAGAGACCACATCTAGCTGCTTTTGATCTTCCACAAGTTTGTCCCGTATCAGCTCCACATGACGATCAAACCCCACAACAATGTCTTCCAATACCTTCTTCGTTCGTAAAGGATTCCTGATGCAGGCAGATTGCGTTTTCCGGCTATCTGTTCATGGAAATGAATACATCTTCGTATTATCGTTAACCAGATTCATTAATTCCTCATTGATGAATTGTATTGACCTCATAACAACCTCAAGATTCAGAGATATTTGATTTCCCAGATTGACGTGGTACACAAAGAGATCGACGATATCATGTGCCTCTTCTGCTGCATCTTTGAATCTTTTCTGCAGATCTCTTACTTGTTGAAGTTCATGATAATGTTCATCAATCAAATGAAGGGTCTGGATCATAGATTCAACTTGTTCATAAAGCAGTTGAAATTGAGGCCTTTGGGATAAAATGGAAGGGTGATTGGTGATGAGTGGATTATCTTTTGAGTAAATCATCTTCTTCAATTTCTCCATAAACAATTCAAGACCTGTGTATCTCATCTTCTCTCTTTAGAGTTAGAATTTTGGGTGGTTCATGCAACTTATCTCTCCCCCACAAGAACAGTAGTGTACATATATGTGATGAAGAAGTTGACTGGGTCAATGGTGGAAACGTGGTTGTTTTTTTTTTAAATTTTTTTGAAGAAAATCCATAAGGGTTAATTGCAAAGGTAATATAGTTTTAAAGAAAAATTTATTATATTAATTCTTTCTCATTTAAAGCAACAAACTTTGAGAAACACATGTATTTAGCAGGGTCGTCTCAGGATTCTAAGGGGGCGTTTGGTTCGCAGATTTTTTTCTCTAGGATTTGCATTTTGTCAAAGGATTTGCATTTTGCAGCATTTGCATTTGTCAGGATTTTGCATTATCTTATAGAAAAAATTTGCTAATCTGAAAAATGCAAGGTAACTGGGATTTAAAATCCTAGGGGGGAGGCTGGGATTTTAAATAACAAAGAAGGGAGGGATTTAAGAAATCCTGGGATTTTAAATCCTTACTGAAATCTGCGAACCAAACACAAGATTTTAAATGCAAATCCCAGTGAATCCCAGGAAATCCGCGAACCAAACGCCCCCTAAAGGTTCTGTGCTTGTGATTACAACATAGTCCCTTAAATATTTTAAATAGTAAATTGGTCATTTTTGAGACTCAATATTAATAGGTAAAGTCGAGCTCGTGAATAACAAAAAAATTGATTAGTGAGAAATTAAAATAAATAATCCGAATAAAAATTTGAATTTGACATGAATTCCATTTTAACGCACCGATGCACAACGTATGCACGTCAAATAACAGATATTTTTTATTGGTCTAAATTTAGATCTTTGTTATAACCGTGAGGCCCTACGAAATTGGGGGCCATGTGCGGTCGAGCTTTTCGCACACCCTAAAAGCCACGCCTGGTACTATTTAAGTAACTAATATGATGAAACATTGTTAGCTTTTCTTGCACACATCAAAGTATATATTTTTCTTTATGCAAGTAGAAGATGAATCTTTTTTGAAGAACACCAAGCCTCAAACTAATTTGTCAACTTTACAACTTGTTACACCGAACAAGCAGGCCGGCCTTGATGTCCGAAAGGGGCGACCATCTAGGACCCTAAACTTCATAGGGCCCCAAAATCTACAGGGTCTTACCAAAAAGATGATGAACCATTGATTTCTCGATCTTTATTTATTGTCGGACACATATTATAAAGTATAGTGTGTGTGGAGAAAGATGACCCTTTTATAAATTTTTCTTCCTAGACCCCATAAATGATTAGAACGGTCGTTTAGTCTTATTTCTTCAGTGTCCAAAAATCTCACGTGTTTTAGTCTTATTTCCCTAGTTCATATCAACCAAATGGTTGCTAAGCAAATACCATGAAACGCTTTTCCTAGCATTTTATTAATGTTCGGAATTTGTATCGGTTTTTCATAAAAATATAAACTTTAACCGTATTAAACGCACAACAATAGCTTTTTAAAATTTACGAATTTCATACACAGATAATTAAGTATACATAAGATAAGTAAGTACGTGAAAGCACGTAAAAGTTGTACCTTCGTAGTTGAACACAAAAATACATGAACAAGATGTTTTCGGTATCCACCGATGATAACAAGATCAAACGGCGTCAGGTAAGCACGCAATCAAATACATAAGAATGGAAAAACACACACTTGTGTGTGTTTGGTGCGGCCGAAAGATAGTGGCCATGCATGAGTTTTCAAAAGGTGTATATGCCTTTTTGACTTTTGGTTGCGTGTGTGTTATATATATATATATATATATATATATATATATATATATATATATATATATATATATATATATATATATATATATATATATATATATATATATATATATATATATATATATATATATATGGGAGGGTTCTTCTAAGAACCATAAAAAATGTGGGAACCTAAGAACCTTTTATGGCCTTTGGATTAATGATAATCAATGGTTGATATATTGGATGACAATTTTGTAATTATTTTGAACTTTGATAGTGGACAATCTTGAAAATGTGTGAAAATGATATTTTTGGAAGAAAAAAATCTGTTTTTTCTATTTCTCTCTCTTACTTTTTTTTTTAATTTTCATTTTATTTCTCTTTCATTATAATTGATTTTTAAAGTAAAAAAACGTTTTTTATAAAAAAATTATTTTTTCTATATAGAAAATTATTTAATTGCTAAAAAATAACGTATTTTATATAGAAATATTATATGTCTATATAGAATTTTTTTTTTCTATATAGAATATATTAACGAACATATTCTATATACAATCTACGTAGAATGTCATGCATTCTACGTAGAATGACATGCAATCTACGTAGAATGTCGTGTAGAATGTCAAATATCATATATTCTACGTAGATTACCTGATAAAATATATCAAAAACACATTGAAACAAAAAAAAAAAAAGATTTCATTTAGACATTTTATCAAACACTTGGTATGCAACTGATATAAAATATACCAAAAAGACATTGAATAGTAATGTTAATCTACATAAAAAGATATAGAAATGTATAAAAAACATAAAAATATATGAAATATATAAGAAACATAACATTCTACATAGATTGTGCGTGATTTTTTACAAGTAGTCTTGTATTATATACTATTTAGATTATCATTTAATCTACGTAGATTATCATGTAAAACATCCAATAACTATTACAATTATTATAAATCTAATATCTTACAAATAATCTTCATTATAAAACATGAAAAATGAATCTGTCATATTCTATGTAGAGTATCGACTAACATATTATATGTACAATCTACGTAGAATGTCATGCATTCTACGTAGAATGACATTCAATCTACGTAGAATGACATTCAATCTACGTAGAATGGCATGCAATCTACGTAGAATGGTATGCAATATACATAAAATGACATGCAATCTACGTAGAATGTCATGTAGAATGCCAATTATCATATATATTCTACGTAGATTATTACATGATAAAATATACCAAAAACACATTGAATAGTAATGTTAATCTACATAAAAAAATATAGAAATGCATAAGAAACATAAAAATATATTAAATATATAAGAAACATAACATTTTACATAGATTATGTGTGATTTCTACAAGTAGTATTGTATTATATTCTATGTAGATTATGATATAATCTACGTAGATTGTCATGTAATCAACATAGATTATCATGTAAAACATCTAGTAACTATTACATTCATTATAAATATAATATCTTACAAATAATTTTAATTATAAAATATGGAAAATGAATCTGTCCAACGTACGTAGATTGTACATAGAATATGTTCGTCGATACTCTACATAGATTGTCACGCAATCTACGTGGAATGACATTCAATCTACGTAGAATGACATTCAATCTACGTAGAATGACATGCAATCTACGTAGAATGACATGCAATCTATGTAGAGTATCGACGAACATATTCTATGTACAATCTACGTAGAATGGCATTCAATCTACGTAGAATGGCATTCAATCTACGTAGAATGGCATTCAATCTACGTAGAATGACATGCAATCTACGTAGAATGTCATTCAATCTACGTAGAATGTCATGTAGAATGTCCAGTATCATATATTCTACATAGATTATATGATAAAATATACCAAAAACACATTGAATGTTAATGTACATTTACATAAAAAGATATAGAAATGTATAAGAAACAAAAAAAATATATGAAATATATAAGAAACATAACATTATACATAGATTATGTGTGATTTTTTACAAGTAGTCTTGTATCATATATTCTATGTAGATTATCATGTAATCTACGTAGATTATCATGTAAAACATCTAATAACTATTACATTCATATATATCTAATATTTTACAAATAATCTTCATTATAAAACATTGAAAATGAATCTGTCATATGCTATGTAGAGTATCGACGAAACGAACATATTTTATGTACAATATACGTAGAAGGCTATGCAATCTATGTACAATGAAATGCAATCTACGTAGAATGACATTCAATCTACGTAGAATGACATTCAATCTACGTAGAATGTCATGCAATCTGCGTAGAATGTCATGCAATCTATGTAGAATGTCGTGTAAAATGTCAAATATCATATATACATAACATAGATTACATGATAAAATATATCAAAAACACATTGAAACAAAAAAAAAAGAAGATTTCATTTAGACATTTTATCAAACACTTGGTATGCAACTGATATAAAATATACCAAAAATACATAGAATAAAATTGTTAGTTTACGTAGAATAACATGCAATCTACGTAGAATGACATTCAATCTACGTTGAATGACATGCAATCTACGTAGAATGTCATGCAGTCTATGTAGAATGTCGTGTAGAATGTCAAGTATCATATATTCTACGTAGATTAAATGATAAAATATACCAAAAACACATTGAAACAAAAAAAAAATAAGATTTCATTTAGACATTTTATAGAACACTTGGTATGCAACTGATATAAAATATACCAAAAACAGAATGAATAGTAATGGTGATCTACAAAAAAGATATAGATTTGTATAATAAACATAAAAATATATGAAATATATAAGAAACATAACATTCTACATAGATTATGAATAGTAATGTTAATCAACATAAAAAGATATAGAATTATATAACATTCTATATAGACATATAATATTTCTATATAGAATACATTAATTTTTTAGCAATTAAATAATTTTTTATATAGAAAAAAATTTATTTTTTTTATAAAAAACGTTTTTTTAATATTAAAATCAATTCTAATGAAAGAAAGAGAAAATGAAAATGAAAAAAAAAAGTAAGAGAGAGAAAGTGAAAAAAAATGCATATAATAAAAAAGGTGGAGAGAGAAAGATAATATTTTTTATTCCAAAAATACCCTTTTGATCCAATGGCTCTAAAAGGTTCCTAGGTTCTCACAATTTTTAAGGTTCTTAAAAGAACCTCTCCCTATATATATATATATATATATATATATATATATATATATATATATATATATATATATATATATAAAATTAACACTATTTAATTATTTAGACTATGTGTAGTAAATTTATTTAGTATTTATTAACTATTTTATTTACATATACATAGGAAAAAAAAATTATGATTATGATTTATAAAATAACTTAATCATATAAAAATTTATCACATGGATTCAACTTATAAACGAATAATCATTTAATGTAAAAATAATCTAAAAATTTTAATTACCAAATTAAAATAAAATAAATATAATATTCTTTTTTTATAAAATGATTTAATTTTAACAATAAATCTTGAGATTTTAAAATAATTAACTTATACATAAAAATTGATTGTCAACATTTGTTAAAGTTAGGACTCAACTTTTATATAAAAGAAAATTATTGTTATTATTTATTAAAAGAAATAAAGTTAGATAAATTAATTTGTAATCCATTAAAGATTAACTAAGAGAGTGTTTGCAAACACACTTTAAATAATATTATCTATTGAAAAACTTTAAAGAAAAAAAGTAATTGATAGTCTTATTTATTACATAGGACTCAACTTTTATATAGATACTAGTAAAAATGACTCGTGCGATGCACTGAGTTATTTTTTAGTTTAAATACATTGTAAGTATTAGATATTTATGTTTCTAGAATCATTATAACCTTCTAAATGAGTTTGAAATTTTTTTAATATTATAAAAAGATTGTAACTTTTATATTTACTTGAATTATTTTATCAACTTAAATTTTAATAATAATTAACTTACTATATCTAAATAGTAAATACCATAATATATAGTTATGCAGAAATTTAAAAAAAGAATGTCACATTTATACATGTAACTTTTAAATGTCGTATATCGTTCATATATTTTTGTTAATAATAATAATTGTATTATATAATAATTTAAAAATACTGATTTTAGGAATAATTTTTTCCATATTATTAAATTAAAAAACTTAATCATTCGTTATATATATGTAAAAAGTTGGTAAATTCATTTTATTTATAGAACATATGGAATTAATCATTCATTTTGATTATATATGTTTATCTTAAATTTTCTTTAAAAAAATGAATAATGTTAGAAGTTTTGAGCATAATTAATTTAAGTAATTAAAGTTAGAAGTTCATAGTACAATCTGTTTTATTACTTAAATATTTTAAAATGGTTGATTTTGATGATTAATTTTTTTAACAGTAAAATAAAAAATAAATGTAAAATAATATATTTAATAAATGTATGTATTTTAGCATCATCATTTTAAATATTTGAACAAATATTATTGAAGTAAATACTGTTATAGATCTAGTATAGAATCTATATGTATGTTACAAATTACCAAAAACATTACTTTAACCAAATTTATATATTTAATAACTAATGATATTAATATTACTTTAAAGAATATCTTTGTCATATTAATGACATCAATATCTTAATGACAATTTATAATAGAAATTTTATACTCAAAACTTGTTAACTAATAATAAAATGTATTAATGTAAATTTTAGTTACTTATAATAAATTGTTTAAAAATATTTAATTAAATATAGAGCCCAAAACATTTTAAATATTGAAATAAAACATTTTGTTGTGTTAGTAGACCTTCCTAGTTCCAACATACCAAAGTATTGAAGTTTATATTCTTGATGTTGCTAAAGAATGGAAGCATCACCGTTTTCGAAAAGCTAAAAATATAGTTTAAATGTAATAAAAGGAAGAGAAAAAATCTTACTTCTATGCTAATCTCCAATTGGAGTTGTATAATTCTATTTGGTCAATAAAGATTTATCATACTTTTTCATAATCATTTTATAGCATTAAAAGACATGCACCAAAGTAAATGATGAGCGAAATGGTTATCGGAATGAAAGATAGAAGGAGATATCAAAAATAATAAGTTCTAGGAATAAAGCTAGTGTGCTACTTATAGTTAACATTTTAATTTATTGTGAAAAAGAGATGTAACTCAAAAGACAAAAATGTTATAAATAAAATTTAATATAATGCAGTGGAAGGGACATAAAACTTATTGATTGATCCTATTAAATTAACCTATATAATGATGATGATGATGATGATAATTTCATTTTAACATTTATTCTATCATAATAATAAATATAATATAGTTGGCAATAGTAGTAGTAATAATAATAATAATAATATTAACATTTCAAATATATATTTGTAACTATTATATTTACAAAACAGAATGAATAAATTATTAATAAAATGATTAATGATATTCAAATGAAAATGTTAACGAAAAAATTGTTATGATAATTAATTATTTACGTCTCCTTATGACTTGTACATCGAGTTTTATGAGTTGGACAATTTTAAATTCAAAACATTGCATTAGTGTGTTGTAGCTTATTCTTTATAAATTGAAATGTATATGTCTTGTAATATAATATAGATATGATGATTTGTTGTAAACATTTAATTAAAATTAGATAAATTAGAAATTACATAGTTAGTGGGGTGATTAAAATATAATGACTTAAAACTACAAATTTTTAATATGCTATCTTTTTTTGGAAGAAACCTAAGTGAATTTTAAATATATCTTTTTTAGTTGTGTTATTTTTTACTTAATTTGACTTTTATTGATCGTAATTATAATTTAGTAACTCTTTAGTTTATTAGAAGCTTTAGTAATTATTGGAATGTGTATTTACTTTTATATTTTATATTTTCTTGTTTGATATTTTTATATACTTTTATATGTGCAACCAGAAGTTATATAAATTATATTGATTCAAATATTAAATGAAATATTAATTAAATGAACTCATATTTTTTAAATACCTTGATTATTGATTTAATTATTTTAACTTATCATTTATTATACTAATTAACTTATTTTAGTTTACAATTTTATAAAAAAATAATAATAACTATTAAAGTTATGACACAAACTTTTATTATTTTGTAACATATATACAATTAAGTTAATAATAAGTATACAATCTCAATATACTCTAAAACTTTTAAATTATTAAGATAATAGTAAATCAGATACTTTTCTTTTATGTATATAGTAAATTAGAAATATTTAATAAAATAAGAAAATATTTAATCTTTGATTTTGTATACGAAACATTTTAAATGAATATCATTAAACAATTAGAATTTTTGAAATATAAACCGTTAATCATATATGTCATATGTGATTTTGATTAATGTATAGTGACTCAGTGACAACCATGGCTAACAAAATCATCTAAGAGACATGAAAATAAATATGATAATTTTACGATTGTCATTAACATTATTTTAAAAATTATTAAAATACAAACAAATGCATCTATGGAAGTGCATGATTGATTCAAATGAAATATTTACGAAAATAAAATTAAAAATTGTAAAATATATCGGAAGTGAATCTTTAACTACCGACATGTTCGTTGTATTCATTTCTTCATGATCTTGAAAAGATAAAAATTATGTCATAAAAATCTTATTCTAAAAAACAACACATACATATATAAAAGTGTGTAAATGATGAAATACATGTGAAGTTGAAACAAATATATACCCCATAAGCAAGAAAACGTTGGACAAATTTTCTTGTGGGAATACGTTGAACAATATCAACGACCGCCCTGGTGATGCTTGTTCTACTCGAGCTCATATTTCTTTATCATGAATTTATGCTAAGAACTACTACAAATGTAAGAATTTAAGCATGATATGTTTTAAGAATGAAGCTACTATGTTATTTATAATAACAAAAATTATTGTGTAAATGAGAAACAATTCAAGAGACACATATGTTATGAATATAATTTATTAGATGCATTTGAAGAGACATTATCTTATTGATTGACCCTCTTAGTGAGAAATTAACACTATTATTGACTCAAATTTTTTAGCTTAAAAAGAAAACTAATAATCATTAACACTATTATTTATTACATGGGACTCAACTTTTATATATATTTCATTTTAACATTTATTCTATCATAATAATAAAATATAATATAGTTGGCAATAGTAGTAATAATAATAATAATAATAATGATAATAATAATAATAATAATAATAATAATAATAACAACATTTCAAATATATATATGTAACTATTATATTTACAAAACAAAATGAATAAATTATTAATAAAATGATTAATGATATTCAAATGAAAAGGTTAATGAAAAAATTGTTATGATAATTAATTATTTACATCTCTTTATGATTTGTACATCGAGTTTTATGAGTTGGACAATTTTAAATTCAAAACATTGCATTAGTGTGTTGTAGCTTATTCTTTATAAATTGAAATTTATATGTCTTGTAATATAATATAGATATGATGATTTGTTGTAAACATTTAATTAAAATTAGATAAATTAGAAATTACATAGTTAGTGGGGTGATTAAAATATAATGACTTAAAACTACAAATTTTTAATATGCTATCTTTTTTTGGAAGAAACCTAAGTGAATTTTAAATAATTTTTTTTAAATATATCTTTTTTAGTGGTGTTATTTTTTACTTAATTTGACTTTTTATTGACCGTAATTATAATTTAGTAACTCTTTAGTTTATTAGAAGCTTTAGTAATTATTGGAATGTGTATTTACTTTTATATTTTATATTTTCTTGTTTGATATTTTTATATACTTTTATATGTGCAACCAGAAGTTATATAATTATATTGATTCAAATATTAAATGAAATATTAATTAAATGAACTCATATTTTTTAAATACCATGATTATTGATTTAATTATTTTAACTTATCATTTATTATACTAATTAACTTATTTTAGTTTACATTTTTATAAAAAAAATAATAATAACTATTAAAGTTATGACACAAACTTTTATTATTTTGTAACATATATACAATTAAGTTAATAATAAGTATGCAATCTCAATATACTCTAAAACTTTTAAATTATTAAGATAATAGTAAATCAGATACTTTTCTTTTATGTATATAGTAAATTAGAAATATTTAATAAAATAAGAAAATATTTAATCTTTGATTTTGTATACAAAACATTTTAAATGAATATTTTTAAACAATTAGAATTTTTGAAATATAAATCGTTAATAACGAACCGTTAATCATATATGTCATATGTGATTTTGATTAATGTATAGTGACTTAGTGACAACCATGTCTAACAAAATCATCTAAGAGACATGAAAATAAATATGATATTTTTACGATTGTCATTAACATTATTTTAAAAATTATTAAAATACAAACAAATGCATCTATGGAAGTGCATGATTGATTCAAATGAAATATTTACGAAAATAAAATTAAAAATTGTAAAATATATTGGAAGTGAACCTTTAACTACCGACATGTTCGTTGTATTCATTTCTTCATGATCCTGAAAAGATAAAAATTATGTCATAAAAATCTTATTCTAAAAAACAACACATACATATATAAAAGTGTGTAATTGTAAGGTCTTGCACTAACGGATCTATCTAGACGCGACACACACCAACGAGTGCGGAATCCTCGTTAGCGGCTTGACGGATAAATCACACTCACGGAACACGGAGACTACCACGGCGCTGAACGAACAACTAAGAACGAACCTACGCAATGATTCTCTCCGAACGAACACAATATCAGCTGATAAACTCGAGATCGCCTTTTGCTAATAACCCACACGAAATCTGCAAAAGTCTTCTAATCATTCGAGTTAATCCCTAATTATAGAGACCCATTCGAGTTGTCATGGACAAACTCGAATCCAGGCCCAAAGCCCATTCGAGTTTGTCCTCAAGACAAATTCGAATTTGACTACTATGTTAAATTCGAATCTATGCTAAATTCGAATTTCACATGTCAACTTCTATTTGATTATATGTTTAACTTATGTTTGAATTAATCTTTGGACTTTATGTTTGAACTTCTTGTAATACATTACATCAAGTTCAAACATATAATCAATAAATATCAAACACACAAAATCACATATATCAAACACTAGATAATAGTCAATACCTTGCAATATCACTTGAACCAAAATGCTAATACACTTAGACTGCTATCGTCACACAGGGTGTACCAACAGTAATTGATGAAATACATGTGAAGTTGAAACAAATATATACCCCATAAGCAAGAAAACGTTGGACAAATTTTCTTGTGGGAATACGTTGAACAATATCAACGACCGCCCTGGTGATGCTTGTTCTACTCGAGCTCGTATTTCTTTATCATGAATTTATGCTAAGAACTACCACAAATGTAAGAATTTAAGCATGATATGTTTTAAGAATGAAGCTACTATGTTATTTATAATAACAAAATTTATTGTGTAAATGAGAAACAATTCAAGAGACACATATGTTATGAATAAAATTTATTAGATGCAATTGAAGAGACATTATCTTGTTGATTGACCCTCTTAAATAAATCTATATAATTATAAATTAGTGAGAAATTAACACTATTATTGACTCAACTTTTTTAGCTTAAAAAGAAAATTGAAAATCATTAACACTATTATTTATTACATGGGACTCAACTTTTATATATATATATATATATATATATATATATATATATATATATATATATATATATATATATATATATATATATATATATATATATATATATATATATATATATAAATGAACATAAAAAAGCTTGTATATATTTGTATATGTTTTGTTTGTTTCTTTAATTTCTGATAAAACTATTATCTTTAAAAGTATAGATTAGTTGGTACATTATCAACATTTAGGTAATTTATGTAGAACAATTAAGCAAAGTAAGGGTATTAATTCTTTTCTGATCGAGGTTCAATTAATATTTTCGTTCTACGTTATCTCTATCATCTAAATTCAAATTACGATGCGTTCGTCTGTAGATTAATCGACTATCTAATAAGTTTTTCTCCTTGTAAATCAACCTAACATCAATCAAAGTGTATTATTGGCATAAGCAGGTACTTGATCTTCAGTTCTTCACTATAGTTGATACTTGATATCCATTTCTATGTTCTTCGTTTCTTGATAAATATTGGATTTCAATTATTTTTGAAAGCTTTCTTAAAATCAGATTTCATACATAAATGTTCTTTACCAGAAAAATACGATAGTGGTATCAAATTCAATCATAAGTAGAATACCTGATGAAACCAGGAAAAACTGTAGGATTTTCTAAAAATTGTAACCTGGAAAGGTGGAAATTATGTGTTATCAGAGTCAGATTTGATTTATTCCTCTTAATTATACTTTGGGAACAAGATTTTTATGGTTCAATTTATTATCTAAATTCAGAAGCGAATGACTATGCTTGAACATATCAATAGGACTTTAAACTCATCCCCACGGTTAGGGGGTGTAAACGAGCCAAGCTCGAGCCGTTTAGACTTGAGCTCGACTTGAGTTTGAGTTTAGCTCGTGAATAATTGTTTAAGCTCGGGCTTGAATTGTTTATTATATATTTTAATATACTAATCAATTTTTATACAATCTATTTATTTTATATATATATATATATATATATATATATATATATATATATATATTAGTTGTAGTACTCGTGCGTTGCAGCGGGATGACGATGTTATATATGTAATGTAATATTATAGAAATTAAATTTTATATTTGAACAATAGACAAATTATGTAATAAAAATTTGTATTGAATCATTGCTAAAAAAATTTAGAATTTGTGTTTGAACAAAATAGAATCACCATATACAACCATATAACTAAGTTCATATATGAAACATACATAATAATACAAGTACACTAACAATTAAATAAAATGTCAAAACAATTCTATTTGAGGGCATGACAGACGTTACACTAAACAATGAAAAAAATAGAGCTCATAGTTAGGCATAATAAATGAGTTACATGTAACAGCTAGGCTTTTAGAGTGCATGTGGGGACTAAGGCAATACAACATCTGAGGGTAGTTCAATCAATCTGCAAAGCAATGTATGAAAGAACGTTAATCAATATAGTTTTTAAACTCCTAAAAACATATGTTGCATATGTTATTATAGAAAAAAACTAATATAATGTCAGACTACATTACATTTAAAGATCCATTATCAAATATAGCCAAAACATATGAATGGTCAATAGTATGTAAAAATCCTAAAAGTGGTAAACAAAAGACATAGTACCATTTCCATGCAATTGGGTAGCATATGATAATCTTTGTCAGCAAGCATCTATCATAGCAAAATTGCAGCTAGCACAACAACCATCAAAATATGGTGATATGTCTTTGCAATCCTTTTTAGTTCATGTTCCTAGACGTGACCTAAAATTGATAGCCAAACTTAGAATACCGTAAACCAAAAATCACAATAAATGAAATGTTTCATGACAAAAAGAAACATGTGGATTTATAGCTTTAGATCAACATGTTTTATAGAAGATGATGAATTCTATGGTGTTCATACCTCTTAAGCCAAACTGACGAAACAACAAACATGAGAAAAGTTACATATTGATTAAGGAAAATCATTGATCATTTAAAAAATTAGATTTTAAATTTACAATAAAAAAGTCTAACCGTCAACCAAACTTAAGTTAATAGTAGAAGTTGTTTTCTATGATGGGATGTCACAAGTTGACTCGGCCAATATGAATCTAAACATACATGTTTGGACTCCATTTGTACTCTGTCAGAAAGGCTTTGGATGCTACAAAATATAAACCTGTCAACAAACAAAAAACTTACAGAACACGAGTTTAACATGATATGAATCAAGAAACATACATTGTTCCTAAAGTCCATTTGTAAACAAAATAGTTGACTAAATCGATCCTAGTATTGATACCAATTAAGACATCGCCTAAATGCACACTAAAACATTTAAGGCGAGTGATGTTGGATATTTTTAAAAGTTTGAAACCAAACATAATTAACAAAAAGTCAATAATCATCTATGACTAACAAGAAAAAGACCGAGATTAGTGATAAAGAAAAATATGATAATTGGTCTAATTGCTATTTGTTATTTTGTTATGTTTTAAAAAAGTGTGACCTTAATTAAACGGCCTGAGGAAAATTTGTGATAAAGAATTGAATTATGAAGGAATAAGACAAGTTCGAAACTCTTAGATCATAAGTTTAACAAGGTCCAGGTGCACTCTTTTCTGATGCATAACACTAAACCTGCTGATGCACTGGAAAAATATGGAAAATGTATATTTTAGCAGGGGAACAAAAGTTTAGGCAAAATAGAACATGTAAGAAATTGCAATCTGATTATAAAAGAAAATTGACATATATGTGTAGGTGTAATAGTAAAAAAAAACTCAGCAGGAATGTAATATGGAACATGTTCATTAATTAGGAATGTAAAAACCTGTGATGCACTGGAATTTCAGCAGAAAATGTATGTTTCAACTAGGGAACAAAAGCTTAGGCAAAACACAACAAGTAAGTTCAATTTCTGGACAAATCATCATAAAAGATGTTGCAAAACAGAATATGTAAGTTCAGTGAGAGTGAGAGCCTGAACTTTCACGATTGCTATTGCTACAATTATATAGTGGAATTGCTTTCCTTAAATGTATGTCATAAGCCTATACTTAAGATGGCTATGAAGCAATCTGTTTCAGATCAAAAAGGCTTTGGTTTTAAGAAATAATTGCTTGAAAGAAACTTTGCTAGGGTTTCGATTTTGCCGTGCAGTTTTTTGAAAAAGATCAAAAGGGCTTGGCAATCAATATTCATAGATTCTGAAATAATGGCCATCACACAACATTCAGCCTAAAAAGGGCCAAATTCCATGAATTTGTGCTCCTAGACTATCTATTATGGTTCTGTATACTATGGTAACAAATATATACCATCAAAAAAAAATCAGATCATCTAAAAAATAAGAAAAGATGCAAATAGATTGACAAAAACATGGATCACATGCATACTTAATTTCCGATTCATTACTTTGATATCATTAAGCATCAAATGGAATACATGTATGCAAACTATTTAATTAAGTTCCTTCAAAATATAAATATAAAAGCCAAATGCCAACAAATTGTTCTTGTTCATTAGTCACCTCCAGAAAGATGGTTGGATCTATAGAAATAGTGTAGTCAGGAAGCATAATAAGTCTTTAAGACCATGTGTGTGCCAGAGGATATGATTTGAGAAGATAATTTTAGTGTCTGCAAGACTGAAAAAGGGCCTTTTTGATCCCACTTTACGATCAGTTCATAAATCTGTAAATAAATATGGGTAGCTATCATATAAATGTTTTAATAGTATGATATCATTAAATTTAATTAAAAGAATGAAATATTGGTCATTAGTTAATATATAATATTTATTTCAAGTTTTATGGATCAATTATTGCATCGTAACAGTAGCTCACAATAGCCAAGTAGAATTAAAAATCAATTGTGTGGTCATGTAATAAACAAACATCAACAAATGCAAGTGTTCGAGTGTACTGTGTGCTTGTGCAGAGTGATGTTTGTCACTTAAAAAATAGAAAGAAAGACCAATAGCAGCATCAACTATATACGTGAATGTAAATTAATTGTTTGAGTGGTGTAAGTGGGTGTATTTGGGGCTGCAAAAACAGAAAGATATGACAGCATTACCTCGACATTTAAAAGAAAAATAAACCAAGTAATGTGTGTGCTGGAAAACAGGAAAAATGAATCAACAACAGCAGCACCAAAAGTAATTGGTGTCGTGTATGTGTGTCGTCGTCTTCATCTTTCAAATTGATCATGTATATACTCACAAAAGTTTAATTAAACCACATGCATGCCATCCTTAATAGTTTATTTGATAATCTTAGACATCTGATTGGCAGCTAATTTAAGGTTTTATAAAATTCCCAGCAACTTAGAAATTGCATGTTCTTGTTTTGTTGAGTTTAAGAGTTAAGAATTTCTGAGTCTCGGTGTGGCCAAATGGCCATAGCCTTTTTGGATTATTGATCAAATATAAGTACATTTAAAATCCATTTATCCCCTTCAATTTGCTGCACAAATCAATTAAAAGAATGTGAATTGTGTGTGTTATTTGGATCTATAGAATTAGTGTGGCCAGCAAGCATAATAAGTGTTTAAGACCATGTGTGTGTTGCTCAGAAAATAGCCTAACCACTTTCTACAAAAGTAGAAAACAAAAGAAAAACCAAACAACTCAAAAACAAAAGAATCAAGAACATGGGTTGTTGCTCTTTCTTTTTTGCAAAAGCAAAGGTTATAAAAATACGATCAGTTCATAATTTAGTGTCTGCAAGACTGAAAAAGGGCCTTTTTGATATACAATCAGTTCATAAATCTGTAAATAAAGGTGGGTAGCTGGTACGAGTGTCGTTACCTCACAAAAAATAACCGTTAAATACCTTAGAAGCAAGGGTAAGTAGAGATCGTATCACAGAGAACGAGATGTTAATTTCACGTATTCGAGCGACTAGCATTGAAAACTTAATTACTTGGAAAAGTGAATGGTTGGAGAAAATTATTATTTGCTTTTATGAAACTAATTACTTGAGCGATTGTAGAAAAGAAACTTAATTCGTTGTATGATTAAATACGTTAACAAATGTAATCATTCTTGGATTCCACATCTAACTTCGTGTTTGATTTCATAAACGATACAAAGATTACATAGACATAACCTTTTTTATAACTGTTATTAATATCGTTACGTGATCTTGGGCATAACGCGTGTTACATTGGTTACTCGTCTTAATTAAATGTATAACTCGGTACGAATAATAAAATATCAACGAACTATCTTACGAAACGCAACCAAATAAATAACAACCAATTGTTTACAATCAAAACATAAACCATAAAACATGCAAACATAGAAAATCATTTGTAGAAATAAAACACTTAGCGTGATGCTTCCTCCGAGAATGATTAGTGTGAGCTTAGCTGGACATTGTTGGTGTAATGCTCCAGAGTTGTGAGTTCATCTTCGTAACAGCACCGTAGCTTGGCTCATGTATTCTTTGTAACCGTATTTGCTCAAACAGTTACTCTCCAAAAAACCGACCCTTTTTTCGTCTGGAATGCTTTTGTATTTATAGACAACCTTTAAAACCCTAAAAACGGCGCAAAATTATTTTTACGGGTTGAGCGCAGCCGCGGGCGCAGGCCTGCGGCTAGGGCTGCGTCTGGCTCTGCGCTCCTCGTCTTTGACAGCCAGTTTCTTTCTTTTGAGCCCTTGGTTGGGGATCAGAGTTGAGCCCCCCCCCCCCCCCCCCCCCCCCCCCCCCGCGCCTGGCCTTCTAATAATGTCTCTGATTCGCTCAGTTTTTGCCAGATTTAGATTTAAAGTGGTTACCTATACAAGCAATGAAATTTATCAATAGTAGCACATTCTACGACACAATTCTATTAAAAACCAACTCTTTTATACTATAAACACGTGGTTAAATACAACCCGGTCAAACTTCCCCGACTTAACCCTTGATCGTCCCAAGCAAGCAACGAAAGTCAGACTTTTAAATGCATCGGGTTTATCAAGCATTAAAGACATGACAACTTATTCAAACAAACACTAGCCTTCATAAACACGTTAATGCTCAAAGACACGAACTATATTATTTTCAGATATAATATGATGTCTCTATGATAACTGATCAAAAATTCTTCACCACTATCATCCTTTAAGCTCAAGGTTATAGAATTGAGTTCACGTGGGTCACTGGACCATTTTTTTCCTCGATGCATGATTTTAGCTACTAACTTTTCTTTTCTTTTTGTTTTACTTTTTTTTCATGCAGTGTCTATATTTTTCATTCAAGCTTTAAACATGGCTTTCTAGCTGATTCATGTATCAGGATTTGGGTCAGCCACTCCCAGACCAGTTGGCCTTAGAGGACTAGGCATGATGTTAATTTCCTGAATCACCTAGGCCACACCTGAATTGAGGCTTAATTCGAGTTCGCTTCCTCCCCCTTATTGCATGAATTAATAGCGGCTATTGGAACTTTTGTTATTTATCACTCGTAACTACACGTTATATCCTACTTTTAAGCTAGTTCACTTCTTTGAAATCAAGCGCTTAAGACACTTTGTGAACTGTCTAAACTCATTTAATTATATCTTTTTACTTGAAACCAACCTAACTAACATCATCATTTTTAAGTCGCAAGCTCAACAAACAAAGATAAATCGTAGGGAAATAGATCGAATTCTCTATCATAGCTCAAATCACAAACGAAACATACTTCATTCCATAAAAATGACACACAACGCAGTAACTTAAAATTATTTATAAAAAGGAACGAGGGTACCTGACTACGAACCGTCGTCTTATCGTGCTAATTTGTCTAAACAAGCATGTATCTTAGAGGGTTAGAAAGATAAGATGCTTAAACTTGAAGCGTTAAATCTCTTGGATCTAGTTTATTTACCTTTATTTAAACTTCCCCAACTTGAGTTGAAAATTCAAGTTTAACTAAGGCCTTGTTTGTTTACCTCTTAATGGAATCATTAAGAGGTCATTTTACCTTTGAATGACTTCTTAATGGTTCCATTAAGAAGTAAACAAACAACCCCTAAGATCAACACTAACAACGACACCTTTAATCTTTATAAGTGAGTTATTTTAACCTTAAAGTTCTCATTTTTCGTAAAAATTTTCTCGGTTTCACGTATAAAGCATAATGCGTCCCCCCTCCCCAACTTAAAGAATTGGGGCGTCCTCGGCACAAAAATAGTTATGAAACAGGAAACGATTACAAAGAAATGAAATAACACGTGTAGCATATAGGCATCAAAATATACTTCATGATATTTAGCATGTGCAATATAGTGTTAGTGCAACACACGATTAGCTCGGAGTTAGTGTCTGCGCCCCTCGGGATCATCTCTGGATTATGTATATTCCTTTTGATTTTCTCTAATATCAATGGTCCCAAACGTGAAGGTTCGTTCCCCAACTTAGTTGGTTACCGCATGTGACATTTATAACGGGTTCAAACATAAAAGCAACTAAATGTTTAAATGACGACCTATAAATTTTTAAAAACAGGAAAATAAATTAAACTACTTAAACACACTTTCGTGGTGAAAACGATTGCACTTAGCATGTGCAACAAGCCTTTAAACCCCTCGGTAGCCCAAGTGGACGAGTTATAGTCTCGTGAGGGTTTGTATAGAACACACCCACAAATTTCACTGGATTGCCTTCCAGAGAACGCTAAGTTTAATGTCTTCAGCCAGACATTCGGTTCCCAAGCATTCAGGTGACATTTTCTAAGACCACTGTCTCAGATGATTCAACTTCTTTATCGGCCCATTGGACAAACAACTTAAGTCGATGTCCTTTCACCTTAAATGGTTCATCACCTTTTTGGTCTATTATTTCTACCGCACCATGAGGGTAAACGTTAGTTACAGTGTACAGACCTGACCATTTACATTTTAGTTTGCCTGGGAAGAGCCACAAGCGTTCATTGAATAACCAAACCTTATCACCTTTGTTAAACACCTTTATTTTAATTAAACGATCATGGAAAGATTTTGTCTTTTCTTTGAATATTTTAGCGCTTTCATAAGCTTCCCTACGTATTTCTTCTAGTTTATTTAATTGGTGTTTTCGGTTGACATCGGCATCTGTGAAATTGAGATTTGTATTTTTTTTCTATTACCCATAATGCACGGTGTTCGAGTTCAACCGGGAGATGACATAGCTTCCCATACACTAATTTATATGGGGACATGCCAATAGGAGTTTTGAAAGCAGAGTAGATATGCCCAGAGTGCATCTTCTAGTTGTGTTGACCAGTCTTTACGATCTGGCCGCACTGTTTTCTCTAATATGCGCTTAATCTCCCTATTGGACACTTCTACCTGTCCACTGGTTTGTGGATGGTATGGTGTTGCGATCTTATGGGTGACTCCATAATGTTTAAGTAATTTGCTAATTAAAATACATGTTCTTGAAATGTGAACCCCCATCGCTAACTATAGCTCTAGGAATTCCATGACGTGAAAATATGTTTCTCTTAACGAATTGGCAAACTACCTTGTGGTCATTAGTCCTTGTGGCCTCGGCTTCTACCCATTTAGAGACATAATTAACTACCACTAGGATATATTCAAAACCATATGACTTAGTGAAGGGTCTCATAAAGTCTATGCCCCACACATCAAATATCTCTACAATAAGAATCGGTGCCATAGGCATTTGGTCTCGTTTCAAAATTTCATCTATTTGTTGACATCGTAAGCATGGTTTGACAAATTCATACGAGTCCTTGAAGATAGTCGGCCAAAAGAATCCGCATTGTAAGATTCGATGGCCTGTCTTTTTGGCACTGAAGTGACCTCCACATGCATACGAATGACAGTGAATTCTGACACACATCGCCGGATAATTTGATGTAACAACCTAGTCTTAACTGAACTTTAATTTCTGTATTTGAGTTAATAATGTAATTTTATTACATTATTTGTTTTGTAATTTAAATAAGTAATGAAATTATTAATTAAGTTAAATAATGTTATAAAGAATTTAGATAATCAAATTAAAAGAGATGTAAAATGCAAAAGTGAAGGGGGTTAAATTGCACATAAAGTAAAGTTGATATATATATATATATATATATATATATATATATATATATATATATATATATATATATATATATATATATATATATATATATATATATATATATATATATATATATAAACCAAATTAATGGCTTTTAATGCCATTCATCACAATTTAGAAAAAAAATCCAAACTCTCTCTCCTTCTCTCATCAAACTTCCGGCTTCCTACAAATTACATCAAGAATCCATAATTTTTGCAATCAATTGAGGATTTAATTCAAGAAGAGGTTACAATAAGCATCAAACATCATCAATCGACAAGAATTCAAGCTAATATTCATTTAAATTTCAAAAATTTTAGAGTTTATGTTCGGTTTTTGAGAGAAACCGAAATTTAAGATTCAAAGCATGAAATTTATGTTGCATGTTTGTATAAAAGGTTAGAAATCATGTATTTAAGTATATAAAAGTTATAGAAACAAAAATCGTAGGTTGGATCGTTCAAATAAAGCAAGAAATATGAATTTTTGTAAAATATTGTGTTCTTGACAAAAAGTATGAATTTTGGACGCTTTTGAGCAAATAATTGTGTTTGTGATAGAGAAAATAGTGTAAAAACACTTTAATAATGATAATATAACTTATTTATAAGTTGCATGTTCATAAAAATGTGTTTAGAGAATTTTTGGTAAAAATCCGTATGAAGAAAAGCTGGACATTCAAGAACAAATTTGGAAATTTATAAGTCTTGGGATCCGAAGCGGTTGAGACCCGAATTCGGATAAGGTGCCCAATTCGGATCCAGTTCGGATCCTATATCTAGTATGGTCTCAATCCGGATGAACCAATCCGGATGGTCCCAATTCGGATTACACATTTCGGACCTATTTCGGATGCCAATTCGAATTGCCCATTTCGGTTCGGCCCGGATGTCCCAATCTGGATGGTCCGAATCCGGTTGATCAGAATTCGGATGGTCCATTTTTCATGCTTTAAAATAATAAAATAAATGGTATGTTACAATTATAAGACCCATGATTATATGAAGAAAGAACATTAAATAAAGCAACATGATATATATATATATATATATATATATATATATATATATATATATATATATATATATATATATATATATATATATATATATATATATATATATATTTATATATTTATATGTATATATCTTTTGAGATTTCAAAGAGTCAAAGAAAATGAAAAATGATTGATGAGTTATCCGTTATCAGAATCAGATCAAATAAAGATTTAAAGCTAAAACGTTCTTGCTATGATATAATTCTGGATAGGTTCAGATAAATTCTGAACAAAGAACAAAGATTTAAAGATTTAAAGATATTGGAAGTGGGTTACAGATTTGAAAAGAAAAGCCAGAGTCCAGAAAAACAAAGATTAAAGATAAAATCCTGAGATTACTCAGGTGGTGGAGAAATCTGCTTGATAAGACAATAGAACCTGTGAGTTATAGATATTCAGTTTTACATGCTAGATTCCGGTTGAGACATATTGTTGATGATAGTTTAGTTTGACATTCATACATGCTCAGCTGGATTGTGACATGTGCTCACCATGGTTCGGTGATGCCCTGTGGATTATGATAGCTATTTGACTTATCATTCTGCATAACATGGTACTTACAGATCATTTCAGATATTGTTATCAGTTGAGATTGCTATCATGACCCTGATTATTTATGCTTTCATTATTGCTCGCATCTTTGACATATTGATTCAGCTTAGCATGATTAGCCATGTCGGTCTATTGTTCTAGACCTAGCTATGTCACCAGTTCTATTGAACTTGGTATTGATTATTCCGATGTTTCCCCATGATGACCGCTGGTAGCTAGCCCAGCATAAGTGGATAGCTTCCACTAAAAGCATGAGCGTGGCCTGGACATCATCCAACTCTATGACTACTATGTCTCAATCATGAGTGGCTGTAGCGGCAGTCAAGACATATCACGCTATACCCATGATCTGCTTGATAAATGCATGTAATCTGAAAATCTATATTCTCACTAAGCATTGCTTATAGTTGTTGTTTAAACTTTTTATAGGAAAAGATAAGGGAAAGGCACCTGCTGGACCTAGTTCAGGTCTTTCAAAAATCAAGTTGAAGTTTTCTATAGACCACTACTCAACAAACTTTCGGTACAGATTGGCAGATGATAAGTGTGGTGGTCTGGGTAGATTTGATTTGATTGTATGATGACATGAATTAGATTAGTCTTGTACCCTTTATAAGTTTAATTTGAAAACTGTAATCTGTATTAAAACTGTATTAAACTTAATCCTAATGTTTGTACCTGTAGTTTGAAATTCCGCAATATAATTACTCTATCTTAGTTATGATTGATATCGTGTTGCAAGATGTGGGACCTAGACTCTGAGGACTGCCCCGTAAGGGGAGGTCTTCACAGGATGGTATCAGAGCCTATAGTTTGAGTGAATCAAGTATTATGTGAGTAATACTTGGTCTTAAACTGAAGCAATACATATGTATCAATCATTTAGGTGGTTTGAACTGAGATAGGATGTACAGACTGTTAGGATGGGAATAAGGGTACATAGATCTAAGTCTAATAAACTGATAGATACATGATTTTAATTTTCAGTAAAAATGTCAGGATCAGGATCAGGTGATTTCCCCAACAATATGACTCCCCAACAGATGTTTGAAATGGTACAACAACTATTAGCCCAACAATCTAAACAACAAAACATGAATATGCAAGAACAGTTTCGGGCCAGAGATAAGGCCGAAGCTATTAGACGTGCAGATAAGAAAAATAAGCGAAAAGATAAACAAGTTCAAAATGATGAGTCTGATTCTGATAACTCAAACCATGAAACCCAAATTGCACAGCCGAAAGGCTGTAAGTTTAAAGATTTCAAAGCCAGCGGTGCCCAGAACTTTGAGGGTACAGTAAATCCAATTCAGGCGATGGATTGGATCAGTCATACTGAAGAAATCTTCAGAATCTCCGATTGCTTAGATTCAAAGAAAGTGAGTTATGCATCTGCTCTGTTCGTCGGCGCTGCTCGTGCTTGGTGGAAGACACAGAGGAGTATTTATGGAGAAGAGGTCATCCAGACTTTAGAATGAGATCAGTTTCTTGAAATGTTTATTGCAAAGTATTGTCCTGTTGACCAACAAGACAAGATGGAGGTTCAACTGATGTAATTAACTCTGGGAACCAAGAATGATGACGAGTACGAGCACGAATTCTCGCGGCTCTGTGGCTATACCTCATATCAAGTAGCCACCGAGGAAAGAAAAATGAATAGATTTCGCGGAGGGCTTAATCCGAGATACAGACACCCGATGAGCGCGATGAAGTATAAGAGTTACTTAGAAATGGTTGAGGCTGCAAGGCAGATAGAGAGAGGATATTTAGAGTACGATGATCAACTCTATGCTCCATCAACGAACCCGGCATGTCCTTCTCCCCCAAAGAAGGAGAGATTCGGCAGATTCTTTAAGCCTAACAAATCTCAATCCCAGCAACCCCAGCAATCTCAACAATACAACTCGCCTCAGAAAGCTCAAGCTTACTCTCTCACGAACGAACCACGATTCTGCAAGAGATGCAGAAAATCGCATATGGGATTGTGTAATCCGGACGACGTCACTTGCTATGTGTGTAGCAGGATCGGCCACAGCAGTGAAGAATGTCCCCAGCGAGGACTTGGATGTGCAAAATGTGGGAAGCGTGGACACTTTATGTATCGATGTCAGAGCGGACGCCGAGGTCAATCACAGTCATCAGCTGGAGGTTCTACGATGAAAAGCTCAGCTGCAACTCCAACTTCAAGGACCCGCGCATTTCAGATAACAGCAGAGGAAGCGAAAGAAACCCCTGATGTGGTTATCGATACGTTCTTACTAAATTCAATACCTGAGCGCGTACTATTTGATTCTGGTGCAAGTCGATCATACATATCGACTAGTTTTGCTTAAAGACTGTCTAAATCTCCATCAAAGCTTCCCGTAGTACTCGATATAGAGACGGCCAGTAACAATTACGTTATGGCTGATTCTGTTTACCGAAATTGCACATTACTCGTCGATAACATAGTGTTCAACCTCGATCTTATCCCGATTTCGTTAAAAGAGTTCGACGTTATAATCGACATGGACTGGTTAACGAATAATGAAGCTACGATCGTCTGCAACCGCCGAATCATCAGAATCAAGACTTTAGAAGGCCGAGTGTTGGAAATTAAAGGCGACAAACGTAAAGGTGCTCACTGCTTCTTTTTTGTTGAAAAAGCTCATAAATATCTGTCTAAGGGTCACGAATCCTATCTGTGTTTTGTCTCGTCTGAATCCGTCTCTAACGCCAACAAGAAATCCATTTCTAATATTCCGATCGTGTGTGAGTTCCCAAATGTATTCCCCGATGATATTTCTGGAGTGCCACCGGAACGTTAAGTTGAGTTCGGAATTGACTTAGTTCCTGGTGCGGCTCCAATTGCTAAAGCTCCCTACAGACTTGCGCCTGCAGAGATGCAGGAAATGTCAAAACAATTGCAAGATCTGTTAGAGAAGGGATTTATCCAACCTAGTTCATCTCTGTGGGGTGCACCTATCTTATTCGTTAAGAAGAAAGACGGAACTCTCCGAATGTGCATCGACTATCGTGAGTTGAACAAAGTCACTATCAAGAATAAGTATCATGTGCCCAGAATCGATGATTTATTTCATCAGCTACAAGGAGCAAGTTATTTCTCCAAAATCGATCTTCGTTCTGGGTATCATCAGTTGAAAGTCAAAGATGTGGATATTCCGAAAACAGCCTTCCGAACAAGATATGGTCATTACAAATTTCTCGTAGTGCCTTTCGGTCTAACAAATGCACCCTCGGCGTTCATGGATCTCATGAATCGCGTGTGCATGTCGATGCTGGATAAATCAGTTACTGTATTCATTGATGATATTCTGATTTACTCCAAAACGGAGGCTGATCATTCTATTCATCTGCGGGAATTGCTAGAGTTATTGAGAAAAGAAAGGCTCTACGCAAAATTCTCTAAGTGTGAATTCTGGCTCAGACAGGTAAAACCTTATATTGCCCCGAGCTATTTCCTAAGTATTCTTGGTTTGAATAAAAACTAGAAATTCTACTTTGTTACTTTTATAGATTCAATTCCTTGGCCATGTCATATCTGGCGAAGGTATTTCAGTTGATCTATCTAAAGTCTAGGCTGTTCAGAAGTGGCAAACGCCTCACAATGCCTCGGAAATCAGAAGTTTCCTTGGATTGGCCGGTTACTATCGGCGATTCATTAAAGACTTCTCAAAGATTGTTGTACCACTCACGATGCTAACACGAAAGAATACTCCTTTCGTATGGGTGGATAAACAACAAAAGACATTTGAAACTTTGAAGCAGAATCTCATTCAAGCGCCAATCCTAGCCTTACCAGAAGGCAATGATGACTTTGTCGTTTATAGCGATGCATCTGGTACAGGTCTAGGCTGTGTTATCATGCAAAGGGGAAATGTCATTGCCTACGCTTCAAGGCAATTGAAAGACTACGAGAAAAGTGCACCAACTCATGATCTTGAGTTGGCTGCTGTTACCTTTGCATCAAAAATTTGGCGTCACTATCTTTATGGGACTAAGTGCCAGCTTTATACTGACCATAAAAGCCTCAAACATCTATTTACTCAAAAGGATCTGAACATGAAACAGTGACGGTCCTTGGAGCTCATCAAGGACTATGATTGCGAGATCCTGTATCATCCGGGCAAAGCCAACGTGGTTGCGGATGCTTTGAGTAGAAAAGTGTATCCTGAAAAGTGTTGTTACGCCCTGACTCCTGTTGTATTTTCTTCTGATCTTATCAAAGATATCAAATCTGCCCAAGCTGAAGCGCTAAAAGAAGAGAATCTTTGTTCTGAAAATCTCAAGGGGCAACGTCAATTCTTATCTATGAATCATTTGGGACTTCAATGTCTCAAGGGAAACCGAATCTGGATTCCTAAGTATGGTTCTATCCGCAACACTCTTCTATCAGAAGCCCATCAGTCCAAGTAATCTATTCATCTTGGCAGCTCAAAGATGTAATTTGATCTTAAAGCTGATTATTGGTGGCCAGGAATGAAGAAAGACATCGGTCAATATGTTGAAAGCTGCAGAGTCTGTCAAATGGTTAAGGCAGAACACCAGAAACCCTTCGGGAATATGCAACCACTACTAGTTCCTGAGTGGAAGTGGGAGCATATAACCATGGATTTCGTCACAAAGTTGCCTAAAACCAAGAGACATCACGACTCCATCTGGATAGTCGTAGATCGTTTAACGAAGTCAGCACATTTTATACCGATGAAAGAGACATACTCCCTTGATAGATTGGCACAGATGTACATCACTGAAGTTATTTCTCGTCAAGGTGTGCCAAAATCTATTGTCTCTGATCGTGATATTCGTTTCACTTCGAGATTCTGGAAAGCGATGGGTACTCGAATCTCCATGAGTATTGCTTACCATCCTAATGCAGATGGTCAAAGTGAACGCACTATCTTAACTCTTGAAGATATGCTCTGTGCCTGCGTTCTTGATCTGGGTGGTAACTGGGATGACCACTTACCTTTGGTCGAATTCTCATATATAAACAATTTTCATTCAACGATCAAGATGGCTCCTTTTGAAGCTTTGTACGGAAGAAAATGCAGAATTCCCACCTGTTGGCGTGAAACAGGTGAATCGCCTTTAGCGGGTCCTGCCCTTCTACAGTTGACCCATGAGAAGATCCAACTGGTCAGGAGGAACATTCTTGAAGCTCAAAGCAGACAGAAGTCTTACTACGATAATCATCATAGATCAATAAGTTTTGCGGTTAATGATTGGGTAATGCTGAAAGTATCTCCAATGAAGAATGTGGTACGATTCATAAAGCGAAACAAGCTAGCTCTGAGATTTATTGGCCCATTCATGATCATTGAAAAGATAGGGAACCAATCCTATCGTCTTGAATTGCCAACAGACTTAGCGGGAATACATCCGGTATTCCATGTTAGTCCCATTTGAGAAAGAGCCTAGCAGATGAAAGAGAAGTGCATATACCACATGTTAATCTGCAAATTGATGAAAAGCTTCCAGTGGTTGAAGAGCCAGAATGTATTCTGGACTCGATGTGAATTCATATTTCTAGCAATTCATACAACATAGAACAATTCATATGAACAATTAACAATTAAACACAATTTATTGAATGATTAAGAGAAGAATATTACATTGGAGATTTCGGCTTTCTTACAAAGCAATCCTTCTTTCTCTCTAAATCCAGCCGTATCCACTTTCTATTCTGTTCGATCCCCTCCAAAATAGAAATACTACTTCTATTTATATACACAATATAACTATTGTGTATTTACAATAAATTCCCCTGAACTATTACAAAATATTGTTTTCAACTCTACTTATAATTGTACCCAACAATCTCCCCCTTAGAGATGAAAACAATTTTTCATTTAAAGTTCTCTGTTCAGGTTAATTCTTATCTTGAATCTTCTTCTTTTCTATGATCTCTGAATCTTCTGATTTAGAAACTTCTTCTTTATTGTCTCTCTTTGATCTTCTCATCTCATCTTTTCTGATCTTCTCTTTTCTTGATAGGACACTCCCCCTTGAATCATGAATAGCTATTAAATCTCTTTCTTGATCAATTGTCTTGAGATGATGTAGCAATCGTCTTCAATCTACTCAACAGTTGTCTCTGAAAACTAGCTTTTCTCCCCCTCATGATGATCATAAGAAATATGAACAGCATGCAAAGTATTCAGAGACATTAATGCATAGAATATACAGTAGATGAAATTCAACAAGAAACTATTACAAATTGATTTTCTCCCCTTACACTGATATCTCTCCCCCTATACAAAACAAATTTATCTCACTCCCCCTCAAATTGATACATTTTCTTTACAAAACAAAATCAAAGCTTTTCAACTTGACTTGAGGAAAATGAAACAAATTCATTTGTGAAATAACGAGTCCAGGTCCACATAGGATTCCTGTTTGCACAATAGACATAATCTATGTGACCTACTTTCAGCGCTGGCATGATGTTAACACTGGTAGGATTTCCAAATAGTCATAGTGAAATCCTTTATCATGAAAGAATCACTCATATTTGTTCCGGCTTAGTCACTTTGGACTAGCAGTTTATAGTCACGCAGACTGTTAGACTCGATGTGTCCTAAAAGAGTATATAATCAGCTCTAGACACAATGTGCATCAAATGAAGTTGGAGACCGGAGCAACTGTCTTCCTTGTTTCAATATCAATAATATCCAAATGATATATCGATAGAAATGTGTTATATCTCCGTGATTATTGAAACAGAAATCTTTTGAGAGATAACTGAGTAGTTGGTGGGATTAAGTGCATGCGTCACTGGGTCCATGACGTCTTTTTCAATATCAAGTCGCCTAGGGCTTGATAGATTATTTGGTTTACCCAGCAGACACAGTTTAGATAGGATTTACTTTTCTTTTAATCCTTTCTCAGCTCTCAGCACTCAGCATTTTTCAACTAAGCTCCCTCCGGCTCACTTTTGAGAAATGAATTCAGTCAGCTTTATAGCAAAAGCATGATCTGATGCATCACCATCTCCTTTTAATATCCCTCTCATTTACATTTTACCTCTGCTCGACCTTGTCAGTATCCCGTGATAACTGACACTTCTCAACTAATAAACCTAAAGAACCCTCACCCACACAAACTATAGATGGTTTGCTTCTGGGGTAGGTCTTCCGGTTCTGGTTAGACCATAGAAGCGATATTTATGCCTATCACTCAGATTGGTGCATAATCGGAGTCAGCAGAGCGTTTCAGCTCATGGGATACCAAGAAATTCAGCTCATTTGATATCGGAGATGATAATCAGAATAAATTTTGAGAATGATAATTTGGGAGATAGCAGAATGAAATGTACAATCTGATATAAGATATGAAATGAATCAGACTTGTTATGAAAGAATTAGGTCATGGAGAATATGAGAGAATTCTTTGAACGGGAGAATATTAAAGAGAATCTCAGAAGTAATGAGATTTTGAACATCAAAGAGATTAAATCAATTAATCGCAATGAGAGATTCAGAGAATCAGAAGATTATGAAAATATTTTGCTTTTCAGCTCAAAAAATCTTTTTATGTGTGTATCAGATATTTTCGTGAAAAATTACACACAGTTTTGAAAAATGTCATCATCAAAGTGCGTCTGAAACTCCCCCTGGAAATAAGCACACACAGTTAGTCAACTCATAAAAATGAAATCAGGAGCAAAAAATTATAAAAATAAAACTCCCTCTAAATCAATGCAGCTTCAGAGTTGAATTCAGGACAGGAATTCAAGAAATATTTGTCTTTCAGACTCGGGTTCTAATCTGAAGTGATTAGAAGCCATATGTCACGGAAGCTCGGGTTTCAGTCTGATGTAACTGAAAGCCTTTGACTCTAGTTCATTGAAGTCCGGGTTCTAGTCTGAATTAACTAGAAACCATTTTGATTTGAAACACGGGTCTTGATCTGATGTAATCAAGAGCCTATTGAAATGAAGAACGGGTCCTTATCTGGAATGATAAGAAACCTATAACCTGCAAAATTTAAGATGTCTTTGGTATCCAAACAGATTTGGATCCATACTTGTTAGCGCTCTTGGGTACCCATTTCAAAACAGGTTTTGGTACCCACTTGTACTTGGGTTTAGGTACCCATTGCATGTTATAACTATCAGCTTCTCTTTCAAACGCAGAAAACAAATTTCTTTGAGTATGAGAAAATTGAATATCTGAATTTCTAAAGAAACTTGAATTTGAATGATCAGACTTTTGCGAACTCTTCTTTTTGAAAAACTGTCCGGTTCTTGCCTGTTTCTGATAATACTTGGTATTTTTCTGTGAAAATGTTTTCTGATTAGAATGACCAGTATTTTCAGAAACTTTAAGAAAATTTGACTTCGAAGATTCACCGGTGTAAATCTTGACCGGAAGTTGTTCAACAATTTTATCTTTGCCGCTGTGTATCTTTAACAGATACTTAAGTTTAAGATCTGAAGAAGAATCAAACTTAGCAGAGTTAGTTAGATTCACTTCACTTTCAGAAGACAAACCAGAGTGATCAACATTGGATTTTAAACACACTGAAGAAGGGGTCTTAACCTTTGACTCAGTTGACGAAGTAAACACATGTAATTGTTTTGTAAGATGAAGTATCTGATCTTCCAAACTTTTGATAATGACTAAATTTGAATTTCTGTCATGATCAAATGATTGGTAATCAGATTTAAAAGATTGTTCTTTGATTAAGAACATTTGTCTTTCATCTTCAAACAATTCAGATTTTGATTTAAAATCTTGTTCTTTAAGTAAGAACTCATGTCTTTCCTTCTCAATCAAATCTTTAGTTAAAGACAACTCTTGTTGAAGAGCAAAAATTTCTTCATTTTTGTTTAAAATACAATTCTGATCAGTTGGTTTTGTCTTACAAAGTGTATCTTCAAGATCCTGAACTTTCTTGTAAAGATCAGATCTTTCAGGCAAAAGATATTTCAGTTGAGTTGCATTCTGAAAATTTTCTTGTTTCAGCTCATCAAGTTCTTTAAGTAATTCAGATATTTTCAATTGATGAGCACAACTCTCAGAGTTTTGTTTTTCTTTTAAGCTGTTAATTTCTTCATTCAGTATTTGTACGTCACGTAACGCCAAATGTTTATCAGTATTTAACTGAACAAGAATGTCGTAATTGTTCTTACGAATCTTTTCAGATTCAGTAAGTTTGGCGATCAGCTCAGATTTTGAAAGTTGTTCATATGCCATTTTGAATTGCTTGAAATTGAATCTTCCAAGATCTTTTATGGAAAAATGAGTGAATTCTGATAAAACTTTGAGAATTATATCTAAAAATGATAACTTGTGAAAAATCAGCTCGGAAATGACTTTTTGACGTTAAAATTTCAGCTTTTCTGTATAAAATTGCCCGTAACTTTTTTCTGGAGTGGAATTGGGCCTCGAAAATTTACCGAACCAGCTACGCCAATTCTAGAAATGTAGATCTCTTTTCAAGCTTCGATTTGACGTATGGTAGGCCTTCTAACGATGTTCCAGTCAAAAGTTATGACCAATTTAAGCAGTTAAGGTCAAATAGTCAAACTTGAATGATAAAAGAATGAAACTCGAATGGTTATGACTGAAACTCAAATGAAGAATGATAAAACTCGAATGATTAAGTATGAAACTCGATTGATTAAGTATAAAACTCGATTGATTAAGTATGAAACTCGGATGAAGCTTATTGAATCTCGAATGAAGAATGATTCAACTCGAATTACACTGTGCTCAACTCGAATGAAACATGAAGTTTCTCGATTGATGCTTCGATCAACTCGAATGAAACATGAAGTTTCTCGATTGATGCTTTGATCAACTCGAATGATAAAGGATTAGAACTCGAATGAATAAGCCTAAAACTCGAATGATAATATCTTGCAACTTGAATGATACAGCTTGAAACTCGACTAATGAGGCTTGAAACTCGGTCAATGAAGTGATAAACTCGAATGATACTTGATGAAACTCGATTACCACTTTATAAAACTCGATTGAAGCTTTGATCAAACTCGAATACTTCTTTGTAAAACTCGATCAAAGCTATGAACATAGATATGCCCGAGTTTTAACAAAATATTTCAAAAATCAAGTTCAAAAAATCCAATTTTCAACAAAAATCCACAAATTGATTCCAGATTAAAATCGAAGCTGCGGTTTTCACACACAAACACTTTTTGTGAAAACAACTTGACCAATTTCAGATTAAAATCCAAAAATCGATCAAAAACCTCAAGAACACACACTTTTTCAAAAATTCAGTAAAATCCAAATTAAATCTTGTGTGCTTGAAATTAAAATCTGATGTTTATCACAATAGATTCGACTTTAAATGCTCCACCTTCGTTCCAATTTTCACTTCAATTCATCCACAAAATCAAAAACCTCAATTAATTTTCTGTTTTCGAAAAACTTGATGTAACAGTGTTCGAAAAAAAAATGAAAATTCAGATTCAAAATTCAATCAATTTAATTCATATTAGGCTCTGATACCAATTGTGAATTCATATTTCTAGCAATTCATACAACATAGAACAATTCATATGAACAATTAACAATTAAACACAATTTATTGAATGATTAAGAGAAGAATATTACATTGGAGATTTCGGCTTTCTTACAAAGCAATCCTTCTTTCTCTCTAAATCCAGCCGTATCCACTTTCTATTCTGTTCGATCCCCTCCAAAATAGAAATACTACTTCTATTTATATACACAATATAACTATTGTGTATTTACAATAAATTCCCCTGAACTATTACAAAATATTGTTTTCAACTCTACTTATAATTGTACCCAACACTCGAAGACCAAAAAGCTTCACAATAAAGAGATACAGATGGTGCTCGTCCAGTGGAAACACCACAAAGGTTCGCATCAGTCTTGAGAATCAAAAGATGTCATGAAAGCTACATATCCAAGTCTGTTCGAACATAGCTAACTTCGAGTACGAAGTTTGTGTGTGGTGAGCCCATTTTGTAACAACCTAGTCTTAACTGAACTTTAATTTCTGTATTTGAGTTAATAATGTAATTTTATTACATTTTTTGTTTTGTAATTTAATTAAGTAATGAAATTATTTAATTAAGTTAAATCAATGTTATAACGAATTTAGATGATCAAATTAAAAGAGATGTAAAATGCAAAAGTGAAGGGGGTTAAATTGCACATATAGTAAAGTTGATATATATATATATATATATATATATATATATATATATATATATATATATATATATATATATATATATATATATATATATATATACATACATATATAAACCAAATTAATGGCTTTTAATGCCTTTCATCACAATTCAGAAAAAAAAATCAAACTCTCTCTCCTTCTCTCATCAAACTTACGGCTTCCTTCAAATTACATCAAGAATCCATAATTTTTGCAATCAATTGAGGATTTTATTCAAGAAGAGGTTACAATAAGCATCAAAAATCATCAATCGACAATAATTCAAGGTAATATTCATTTAAATTTCGATATTTTTTAGAGTTTATGTTCGTTTTTTGAGAGAAACCGAAATTTAAGATTCAAAGCATGAAATTTATGTTGCATGTTTGTATAAAAGGTTAGAAATCATGTATTTAAGTATATAAAAGTTATAGAAACAAAAATCGTAGGTTGGATCGTTCAAATAAAGCAAGAAATATGAATTTTTGTAAAATATTGTGTTCTTGACAAAAAGTATGAATTTTGGACGATTTTGAGCAGATAATTGTGTTTGTGATAGAGAAAATAGTGTAAAACACTTTAATAATGATAATATAACTTATTTGTAAGTTGCATGTCCATAAAAATGTGTTTAGAGAATTTTTGGTAAAAATCCGTATGAATAAAAGTTGGACATTCAAGAACAAATATGGAAATTTATAAGTCTTGGGATCCGAATTCGGTTGGGACCCGAATTCGGATATGGTGCCCAATTCGGATCCTATATCTCGGATGGTCTCAATCCGGATGAACCAATCCGGACGGTCCCAATTCGGATTACCCATTTCGGACCTATTTCGGATGCCAATTCGAATTGCCCATTTCGGTTCGGCCCGGATGTCCCAATCCGGATGGTCTGAATCCGGTTGATCCGAATTCGGATGGTCCATTTTTCGTCCTTTAAAATAATAAAATAAATGATATGTTACAATTGTAAGACCCATGATTATATGAAGAAAGAACATTAAATAAAGCAACATGATATATATATAAATATATATATATATATATATATATATATATATATATGTATATATATATATATATGTATGTATATATGTATATATCTTTTGAGATTTCAAAGAGTAAAAAAAAATGAAAAATAATTGATGAGTTATCCGTTATCAGAATCAGATCAAATAAAGATTTTAAGCTAAAACGTTCTTGCTATGATATAATTCTGGATAGGTTTAGATAAATTCTGAACAAAGAATAAAGAATTAAAGATTTAAAGATATTGGAAGTGGGTCACATATTTAAAAAGAAAAGCCAGAGTCCAGAAAGACAAAGATTAAAGATAAAATACTGAGATAACTCAGGTGGTGCAGAAATCTGCTTAAGACAACAGAACCTGTGAGTTATAGATATTCAGTTTTACATGCTAGATTCCGGTTGAGACATATTGTTGATGATAGTTTATTTTGACATTCATACATGCTCAGCTGGATTGTGACATGTGCTCACCATGGTTCGGTGATGCCCTGTGGATCATGATAGCTATTTGACTTATCATTCTGCATAACATTGTACTTACAGATCATTTCAGATATTGTTATCAGTTGAGATTGCTATCATGACATTGATTATTTATGCTTTCATTATTGCTCGCATCTTTGACATGTTGATTCAGCTTAGCATGATTAGCCATGTCAGTCTATTGTTCTAGATCTAGCTGTGTCACCAGTTCTATTGAACTTGGTATTGATTATTCCGATGTTCCCCCATGATGACCGCTGGTAGCTAGCCCAGCATAAGTGGATAGCTTCCACTAAAAGCGTGAGCGTGGCCTGGACATCATCCAACTCTATGACTACTATGTCTCAATCATGAGTGGTTGTAGCGGCAGTCAAGACATATCACGCTAGACCCATGATCCGCTTGATAAATGCATGTAATCTAAAAATCTATATTCTCACTAAGCATTGCGTATAGTTGTTGTTTAAACTTTTTACAGGAAAAGATAAGGGAAAGGCACCTGCTGGACCTAGTTCTTAGGTCTTTTAAGAATCAAGTTGAAGTTTTCTATAGACTACTACTCAACAAACTTTCGGTACAGAGTGGCAGAAAAAATTGTGGTGGTCTGGGTGGATTTGATTTGATTGTATGATGACATGAATTAGATTAGTCTTGTACCTTTTATAAGTTTAATTTAAAAACTGTAATCTGTACTAAGATGTATTAAACTTAATCCTAATGTTTGTACCTGTAAGTTGAAATTCCGCAATATAATAACTCTATCTTAGTTATGATTGATATCGTGTTGCAAGATGTGGGACCTAGACTCTGAGGACTGCCCCGTAAAGGGAGGTCTTCACATTTAATCTACTCCTATTTTGAACAAATTCGGCTCCTCCCAAATATATTGTTTAGTTTGAAGAAGAAGTATTTTCTTTGATGTGAATTCCAGTGGCCTGGGATTTTCCCTGTGACGAAATAGTTTACTAAATTAGCAAACCATGACACCTTGGTGATGAACAGTAGTTGTTCATCTGGGAAGTTATCCCGAATGGAGTCCAGCATATCGGTGGTGATTGCTGGCAACCTCGAAAGATGATCAACTACTACATTTTCTGAGTCCTTTTTATCTCGAATGTCTATATCAAACTCTTGTAATAGCAATATCTAACGAATTAGCTGTGGTTTTGCGTCTTTCTTAGCCAAGAGGTGTCGTAAGGCACTGTGATCGGAATACACAATTACATTAGCTCCCCAGACATAAGATCTGAACTTATCTGAAGTATAGACTACTGCAAGCAACTCTTTTTCAGTCATGGTGTAATTTATTTGGGCTTCTGAAAATGTTTTACTTGCATAATATATGACACAACCTTTTTGTCCACTCTTTGGCCAAGGACGGCACCTACTGCATGATCACTTGCGTTACACATGATCTCGAAGGGTTGAGACCATTAAGGTGATTGCAAGATCGGTGCCTCCATGAGCTTAGCTTTTAATGTGTTGAATGTCTCTACACATCCCTTATCAAAGTTAAATGGTGCATCCTTAAGCAGTTGGTTACACAAAGGTTTGGTTATGGCACTAAAGTCCTTTATAAATCTTCAATAGAACCCTGCATGACCTAAGAAGGAACGTACCCCTTTGATATTGGTAGGTGGTGGTAAGGATGAAATCAATTGTATTTTAGCTCGATCAACCTCCATTCCTTTTTCAGACATTATGTGTCATAAAACTACTCCCTCTTTGACCGTAAAATGACTTTTTTCCCAACTTAATACCAAATTGGTTTTGGTACATCGTTTGAGAACTTTTTCTAAACGAGAGAGACACATTTCGAATGACTTATCGAATATGCAAAAATCATCCATGAAGATTTCAAGGAAACCTCCGACCATATCTGAGAATATAGCCATCATGCAACGCTGGAATGTAGACGGAGCATTACACAATCTGAATGGCATTCTTCGGTAGGCGAATTTGCCATACGGACATGTAAAGGTGGTTTTATCTTGATCTCCTGGGTGTATCGGGATTTGATTTTACCCCGAATAGCCATCCAAGAAGCAGTAGAACTTCTGTCCTGCTAATTTTTTTACAATTTGGTCTATAAATGGCAAAGGGAAATAATCTTTAGAGTTTGCAGCACTTAGCTTTCTGTAGTCGATACATACCCTCCACCCAGTAACAAGGCGATTTGCAATCTTTTCTCCCTCTGGAGTGTCGACTACAGTGATTCCTGATTTCTTGGGAACCGTTTGTGTGGGACTAACCGATTAGCTATCGGATATAGGATAAATAATTCCAGCATCTAGCCATTTCAATACTTATTTCTTCACCACTTCTCTGAGGTTCGGATTCAGTCTTCGCTGAGCATCTCTGCTTGGCTTGGCTGTTGGATCAGTGATAATCTTATGCATGCACACTGTTGGTCTAATCCCCTTAAGATCTGCTATAGTCTAGCCTACCGCTTCCTTATGTCTCAAAAATACCTCTAGCAATGCCTTTTCTTGTGCATCAGTAAGGTTAGTTGCAATAATTACAGGCAATGTGCTATCAGGACCAAGAAAAGCGTACTTAAGATGAGACGGAAGTGGTTTCAACTCCAGTTTTGGTGGTTGTTCAAGAAAAGGTTTCGTTGATGGTGGTAAATCTGTAAGGAGCTTTTCAATCTTGTGTGTCCATGGTGGTTGTTTAGAATCTGCTGATTGAACACATTCAAGTTCGAATTCGCTACATTCTAACATATTATCTAGCTTATGCTCATTATAATTCAGAAGCAGTTCCACTGGATCTTTACATGTTGTTGTTGATAATTGTTGTTGTATTAAATCATCAACTAAATCGATCATGTAGCACTCTGAATCCAATGGTTCATTAGGTACATTATTAAAGACATTGAGGCAGAGTTTGCGGTTTCCGAATGCCCTAAAGGACCTGTTCTGCAGTTTATTTGAGCATTGATCGTGGCTAAGAAGGGACGTCCTAGAATGATTGTTGGTTGGCTTTCTTTATAAGTACTATCCGAGTCCAACACTAAGAAATCCACTGGATAATAGAAGTCCTCAACCTTGACAATTACATCAGATAACATCTCCCATGGTACTTTGGTGGATCTATCTGCTAATTGTAAGATGAAATCTGTTGTTTGCAAAGTGCCTAGATCGTGTTGGTCAAATAAAATTCCGGGTAGGATGTTAACACTTGCCCCTAAGTTTAGAAGTGCTTTCTTTATCTGAACATCACCTATAGTCACCGGGATCAAGGGTGATCCTGGGTCTTTTAATTTAGGCGGTAGTGAGCTTGTAATAACTGCACTAACTTGATCGGTGAGATTTATTTGTTTAGGAAGAGAGATTTTGAATTTACGCTTCTGAGTACAGAGGTCTTTTAAGAATTTAGCATAAGAGGGGACTTGTTATATAGCTTTGATTAAGGGAATATTGATTTTAACTTGATTAAAGACATCCCATAAATCTTCAGTTTTAGGTCCTCTCATACCATAAGGAAATGACGTCGGATTTTCTAAGGGCGATGGGTAAGGAGCAGTTTCGGTGTCTGAACTGTCTTCCCCAACTTTAATATCGATTGGTTTCTTGGCTTCTAAAATCCTTAAAGGCCACTATCTTAAGTTTTGTTTCTACCTTAGACTCTGATTTAGGTGGTTCTTCTTCGTAGACATTTTCTACCTCATCATCTGTTCCACTCTCCTTAGGCATTTCTATCTTATTATCGACTTTCTTTCCACTCCTAAGGGTAGTGATTTTGGCTACTTCATTAACCTCATTGACTTCATACTTCTTTTCCTTACCATGGTGATACGATGGGTTAACTGTGGTATTGCTTGTAAGCTTTCCTTCATCTCGTTAGTTAGAGACTCTGTAATTTGTCACATTTGTTTTCCAAGCATCTCCATAGTTTTCGCTTGTACCATAGTTTGTTGTTTCATGAACTCCATGAATTTGGAGAACTCTTTCGAAAACCCGGATACTGATCTTGCTTCATGTTCTTCTTTAGGGTCTTGACGTTTATAATATCGATCATCCTTTGTGGTTGAGGTTGATCCATATTGGAATTCTCGGTTTTGTTGACGAGGTTGCTCATATCTTGGCTTCACGGGAACATCATTGTCTTGATTATCTCTCCAACTAAAGTTTGGGTGTTTTCTCCATCCCGGATTGTAGGTGTCCGAGTATAGACTTTTCTCGTTCTCTTCGTTGTCGAAAGCCAAAAGCTTCATTCACATACTCCTCGTGGGCGAAGGTATGTGGGCAATTCTCAGATAGATGGAAGGGTCTCCACATGTGACACAATAGGTCTGTGCCACTCTAGCCTTTCCCATTCCCTTCATCAACAAGTCCATCTTTTTGCTTAGTTCGGAAATATCAGATTTGACTTCTCTCTTCCACGCATTGTCTGTGCCCATGACTTGGACACCAATACTACTTTTCGAACCCGCTTGGACTTTTAACCCCTTACTTAACTGTGTTAATAACTCCAATGCTTCGTCATCCTCCTTAGCGAAAAAGGTTCCGCCTGAAGCGGCCGTGATCATATTCCTACTTTCTTGACTAACCCCATTTAAAAAAAATTTGATTAGCATCCATTTAGGATTTTCATGATGTGGACATGTTCTTAATAATTCATTTAACCTATCAAACGCTTCGTGGAATTGTTCTCCATGTCTTTGTTTAAATCTAGTTATCTCTTTATGTTTTTCTGTAGTTTTACTAATTAGATAATATTCAGTTAAAAATTCTTTTTTCATTTCATCCCAACTAGTTATAATATCAGTGGGCAATGACACGAACCAAGTTTTAGCTTTTTCCTTTAACGAGAAAGGAAATAATCTAAGCTTAAGTGCATCTACGGTCATTCCCCTAATGTGATTGGCCTTGCATATGGCGGTGAATTCCGCTAAATGCGCATACGGTTCTTCGCTTGGTGCTACCCGAAGAACCGGTATGATGCTAAATAGCTGAGGCCTAATTTCGGGCTCGATATCCGTAATTGGATAAAGAATGGGTGATGGATCAGGAATAACACCCGGCCTATAATGGGATTCTATGATTCTACGCTCTCCCATTGGTCTGTTGTTTTCTTGAACTTCGACAAGAGTGTTATCAATCTTCTCGTCTTCCGAAATAAATACTTCTTCAGCGCCTCTCTCAGGAACAACGTTCTTACTTTCATTAGCTTGCTTTGTTGATCGTGTATTAGATCTAGCAGTTTTTCTATTTCCGGATTGAATTTCAATGGTGAAATGCTACCGTAATAGCGTGTGTGCATAAACCTATGAGATCTAGGTGAAGAACTATTGTTTTTCTTTTTGGTCATAATCGATGTTTGCGCCACGATTCTCTTTTCTTAATAATACTAAAGGCAATAATAAAACTAAAACTGAACAAATAAAAGAAAAGCATATAAACAATTAATAAAATAACTTAGGAAGCAATTAAAGCAAGTAGCAAATAAACTGAAATAAACTAAATTAACTAGTAAACTAAACTAAAACTAATTGTGAATTCATTATTTTCATGCAATTCATTCACATACAAACAATCAATATGAACAATTAACAATTCAATCACATAAAATCGAATGCTTAGATTGAGATGAGAGAATATTACATTGAAGTTCTTGAAAGCTTTCTTGCTTGACAATTCTCTCAAATCCGTATCCAACTTCTATCAACATCTGTATCTTTCTATTCTGACTTCATATTATTTCTAAATTGTTGACTCATGTATTTATACAAAATACAACCTATTTAATATTCACAATAAAGCCCCCTGAACTTTATACAATATAAATTGTTTACAACTCTATTATAAATTGTACCCAACAATCTCCCCCTTAGAGATGAAAACAATTTTCAATTAAAGTTCTCTGTTCAGGTTGATTATTTTCTTGGATCTCTGAATCTTTTGATAAAAGCTTTTTCTTTATTGTCTCTCTTTGATCTTCTCATCTCTTCTTTTCTTGATAGCACACTTCCCCTTAAATCATGAACAACTTTTCTCTATTTCTCCCTTCTTCAATTGTCTTGATATGTATTTGCAATTGTCTTCAGTTGACTTCAATCTACTCAACCGTTGTCTCTGAACTCTAGCTTTTCTCCCCCTCATGATGATCATAAGAATTATGAACATCATGCAAAGTTTTCAGAGACATTAATGTATTGAATATACAATAGATGAAATACAACGACAATTACAATTCAGAAATATTACACATTGATTTTCTCCCCCTCAAACTGATATCTTCTTCCCATATACTAAACAAATCTATCTCATTCCCCCTCAAAAATTTCACTCCCCCTCAAATTGATACTTGATATTGTCTCATTTATTCATATAATTATTCAACAATATCATTCTTTTTATGCGTTTAAACTTATAAGGTTTGATGCTAAAAGTTCATTTTCTTGTCATTTTTTATTTGCAGGTTTAATTGGGTACAATACAAGAAAATAAGATGATTATGTGGGCTTAAAGTAAAAAAAAATATGAGAGCATGCAAGCAGGTCCAAAGAAAGTTCGAGATTTGAGCCTCTCCAAACCCAATACCCAACGGGCCAAAGTCCATTTTATATTTTAGGGTTTCGGTTGGATTATTATTATGATTATTTTATTATTATTATTATTCTTTTTTTTTGTTTTTAAAAGGAGCCGGATGAGGGACTTGAGGGGAGAATTATTATTATTATTATTATTATTTTTTGGTTTTTATTTTCTTCTCTGGAGGCGTGAAGGAAAAGGAGGATTAAGTTAGAGATTTTTTATTTGTTTGGTTTGGCGGCTGGGAGGAACAAACAACAAGCAGTATTTAATTTTTTTGGGGCCTTTCTCTCTTCTTCTTCTGCTGACGGCGCAAAGGGAAAGAAAACAACATTCATAATCTATTTTTATCTTCTCTTTTTTTTGTGATCCTGCGCACAAGAGGTAGCAACGATACTTTTGAAGTTTCCTAATTGTTTTTTTAGCAATTATGTTTAGTTATTTTTATTATTTATTATTGTTAGTTATTAATTTAATTATGGGCTAAGATTATTGTATTTGTCATTGATGAACGAACCCTAGATTTAGGTTTAGTTTTTATTATTGATTGAGTTTTGTTTATGCCTAGTCGTGAACCTTGAATTATTTATTTTAATAATTATTGAGTAGTTTACTATTACATTGTGTCATGTTCTGAAATTATGACTTGCACGTGTAATTAGTTTTATCTTATCGTTTGCTTGTTCTGAAATTATGACGGTTGCATGCGGTTAGGGTAATCAATTATTCTGAAATTATGATAGTTGAAACTGCTTCTCTAATAACCCATATAAAAGTTTGAGTTCAATTCACCAATAACGAAAGTTAGCGTGTTATGAATAGATTAGGTTATAATCGGATTAGTAGGGTTGATGGTCTATGTTAGCTCGAAATTTCTTAAAAACTCTATCAATCAATTGCACTTTTAAAACGAATCGAATCTAGGGGGAGTGATTTAATGATAAATACATTTTAGTTATTTTATTATTTTATCATAGTTAGTTATTTTATAGTCGTTTAAATTTTTTCGTCAATTACTATTAATTGTCATTTTAGTTTTCATAATTTTGTTTACTTTGCCGTGTCAACGGTATTAAAAAATATCTAAAAACAAAATCCCCTTTTTACTCATTTGCATTTAGTCCATTTTCTTTTTGCTAGAATAATTTTAATTGGTATAAATTGCATTTTTCGTTCCCTGTGGAGACGATCCTGGTCTTACCAGTTTATTGCTATACGATCGGGTACACTTGCCCGAGAGTTTATCGGTCGATTTGGTCAGATTAGAGTTTATAAATTTAAGACTGATATTTTCGTATCAAGTTTTTGGCGCCGTTGCCGGGGAACGGTTTCTAATTTTACTACTTAGAATTTTTCTAGCATTCTCTTTTTATTCTTAATTTTAATTTTTAATTTTTTTTAGTTTAGTTTTTAGTGTTATTTTACTCATTAAGTTTATTTATTTTTTTTTTATATAGGTTATTTAGTTTTCTTAGATTTATTTTATTTTATTTTATTTAGTTAGTTCTATAATTCTACTTTTTCTTAGTTTAGTTAGTGCATGACCCGTAGATCATCGTCTCAACTCTTAGAACCATTTCAAGAGCCTGAACGAGAATTCCACCGTCGACTACGACTTCGTCAACCACCAGCAATCACGGAAGATCCTCACTTGGAGTCTGAATCCGAGGAGGATCCAATGGCCAATGAAGATGATACCCCGATGTGGACAGCCCGCGAGAGTGCACCACCAGCTCCACAGTCTGCTATCCGAGTCCCTGTTGCTGCTAATGAAGAAAGATTCGAAATCAAAGGGCAGTTCGTCAGCATGGCTCGGGAATTGAATTTTGATGGGAGGTTAAAGCATGATCCTAACCGACACATTCAGTCGTTCCTCTCCATCTGTGACTTATTCAGAGCTAATTCCGATGCCGCGAGACTTAGAGTTTTCCCGTTCACCCTTATTGGGGAAGCTCAAGAGTGGTTAGAATCCTTAGAGCCAGACTCTATCACGACCTGGACAGACATGAACAACTTGTTCATTAACCATTTCTTCCCTCCGGCTAAGGAAGAAAGAATGATAGCTGAGATTTCAAACTTTTCCCAGAAAGTTGGGGAATCTTTTGTTGATTCATGGACATGATTCAAGAAGATGTTACGCGAATGTCCAAATCACGAGCTTAATAAGAGAAAGCAGGTCGAAACTTTCTACAGGGGTATGGATGAAGAGATTAAGGAGCGGATCGACTCAGCCTGCGGCGGTATCTTTCAATATAAGACTCCGAGGGAAGCCTTTAAGCTTTTAGAAGACATATCTTTAGTTAAGCAGGGATGGAGTGTCGAGAAGAAATCAGGCAGAAAAACGATAGCTGCGATAGAGGATGACGGGGGTAGTGATACTGTAGCATCGCTTGCTAACAGTCAAAAGTCATTGGAGCGTAAAGTTGATAAGTTGATCCAAAGTATTCACGCTATGCAGGTAGGGTGTGAAACTTGTGGAGGATCTCACCTGACGAAAGACTGCGAGGATCGGCCGATGATCCAGACACAGAGCGTTAACTTCATGAACCAGAGGCCGGGAAATAACTACCAGGGAAATAACTACCAGGGGAATAATTCAAATTACCAGGGAAACAACCGAGGAAATTTCCAAAGACAGAACCCACCGGGGTTCTATCGGTTTAACCAGGGAAACACCAACCCGAATCCTCAGCCTCCGGTACAGATCACTCAGCCAGCAGCTGGAACAAGCAGCAACATAGAAGATATATTGAAGAGTTTCATGCTGACTGTGCAACAGAATCAAGCTAATAATGAGCAAGTTCAAAGGAATCAGCAAGCATCGATCCAGAATATTGAGCGTGACTTAGGTAGATTAGCTGAGGTTGTGTCAGGACGTCAAAGTGGGTCACTACCAAGCAATACCCAAAAGAACCCCAACGTGAATCAGAATCACAATGAGCATGTTAAGGCGATTACCACTCGCTCAGGTAAGGTAGTCGGAGTTATGGATACATCACATTCTGACAACTCTGTTATTGTGCAGGATTGGACTTCAGATGACGAGGATAACACGAAGAGATCAAGCCAAACAGAAACACCTATAGCTGATTCCGTGGAGAAGGAGACGCCACCACCGGTCGCTAAGTCATCAAAGCCAAAGCCAGCGCCTCTGAGGGATTACCAACCAAAAGTTCCTTATCCTAATCGTCTACGGAAAGAACGCATGAAAGAGCAGTATGGTAAGTTTGTTGACTTATTGAAGCAAATTAGGATTAACGTGCCTCTTGTTGATGTCATTGCAGGTATGCCTAACAATGGGAAGTTTCTGAAGGATCTAGTGTCGAATAGGAAGAAGTTGGAGGACGCGACCACATTGCCACTCGGTGAGCAGTGTTCAGCCATTCTACAGACGAAGGACATGCCTCCTAAGCTTGGAGATCCAGGGAGTTTCATTATCCCTTGCTTTCTTGGTTCTGATACTGTATGTAATGCATTAGCTGATCTAGGTGCTAGCATTAATCTCATGCCACTCACTTTATACTCTAAGCTAGACCTAGGTGAACTTAAGCAGACCAGGATGTGCCTTCAGCTTGCAGACCGTAGCTTTAAATTTCCTTTAGGCATAGTGGAGAATGTCCCAGTTAAGGTAGATAGGTTTGTCTTTCCTGCTGATTTTGTCATTCTAGAAATGAAAGAAGACAGCCAAATTCCACTCATTCTAGGACGACCATTCCTTAACACTGCTGATGCCATAGTTCACGTATCTAAGAGACAACTCAACCTAGGTATTACTGATGATAGAGTCACATTCTCCATAGATAAGGCAATGACACACGCACACACAGCAGATGATTCGTGTTTCTCTATTGATGTTATAGATGATTGCCTGGATTCTGAGCTAGATCAACTTTTGACATTGATGAGTATTGAGGCGTGCACGATTGATCCTGATGTGGTAATGCAAAATCTCGAAGATCTCCTATGTGCAGACGTTGTTGATGCCCAAGAGACCGATGGAGAAGTCGAGCCACTCGCAGTTAACGAGAAGATCCGTATTAAGACATCTCTTGAAGAGCCACCTACTCTTGAGCTTAAACCTCTTCCCGATCATCTTGAGTATGCGTTCTTACAGGGAGAATCTTCTCTCCCTGTCATCATTTCATCTGCTCTCTCCCCTGATGAGAAAGGCAGATTGATTCATCTTCTCAAAGCCCATAAGCGGGCAATCGCCTGGAAGACTGCTGACATTCCAGGGATCGTTTCTTCCTACTGCACGCACAAGATTCTCATGGAGGATAACTATAAGTCATGTGTGCAGAGACAGAGGCGGCTGAACCCTAATATGACCGAAGTGGTCAAGAAGGAGGTCATCAAACTCCTCGATGCTGGGATTATATACCCTATTTCTGACAGCCCATGGGTCAGCCCTGTTTAGGTGGTTCCTAAAAAGGGAGGCACCACTGTTGTTCGAAACGAGAAAGACGAACTCGTCCCTACCCGCGTGGTCACTGGATGGAGGGTATGCATAGATTATCGGAAACTTAATGATGCTACCCGAAAGGACCACTTTCCTCTCCCCTTCATTGACCAGATGTTAGAGAGACTAGCAGGGAACGAGTTCTACTGCTTCCTTGATGGTTTCTCTGGCTACTTTCAGATTCCTATCGACCCAAAGGATCAGGAGAAGACCACCTTCACCTGTCCTTTCGGTACTTTTGCTTACAGGCGGATGCCTTTTGGTCTCTGCAACGCTCCTGCCACTTTCCAGCGTTGTATGACAGCCATCTTTCATGACATGATCGAGGATTGCATGGAGGTTTTCATGGACGACTTTTCAGTATTCGGCAATTCCTTCGATTCATGTCTCTTGAACCTTGAGCGTATCCTGAGGAGTCTCACCTTGTGTTGAATTGGGAAAAATGCCACTTTATGGTTCGAGAAGGCATAGTTCTCGGCCATAAAATCTCAAGTGTGGGAATGGAGGTCGATAAATCTAAAGTTGACGTAATTTCCAAACTCCCTCCACCCACGAATGTCAAAGCGGTTTGTAGCTTTTTGGGTCATGCCGGGTTCTATAGGCGCTTTATCAAATATTTTTCAAAGATCGCCCGGCCTCTAACCCAACTTCTCGAGAAAGACGTGCCATTCGTATTCTCATCCGAGTGTATGAAGGCACATGATCTTCTGAAGCATCATCTGACACATGCGCCAATCATGATACCACCAGATTGGTCCTCGTCATTCGAGCTCATGTGTGATGCTAGCGATTACGCGCTTGGAGCTGTCCTGGGCCAAAGAAAGAATAATCATTTTCAGCCTATTTACTATACGAGTCGCACTCTGACCGTGGCCCAGGGACATTACACTACCACCGAGAAAGAGCTCCTAGCGGTAGTTTTTGCATTCGATAAATTTCGTCAGTATTTGGTGCTTTCAAAGACCATAGTCTATACTGACCATTCTGCCCTCAAATATTTGTTCGCCAAGCAAGATGCAAAACCAAGACTAATTCGTTGGATCCTACTCTTACAGGAATTCGACATTGAGATCCGGGACAAAAAGGGGGCAGAAAACCTAGCTGCTGATCATCTCTCTCGACTCGAGAACCCAAATCTCGAGGAGCTTAAGGAGTCCACCATCCAGGACACATTCCCTGATGAATTCTTACTGATGATCGAGTCCCATGAGGACGATGACCCTTGGTTTGCCAGCATAGCAAACTACCTTGCAGCAGGTATCATAGAAAAAGGGTTGACATACCAGCAGAAGCGAATGCTTTTGAGTGATTCTAAGTTCTATCATTGGTATCCACCCTATCTCTTCCGTTTAGGTGCCGACTATGTTATGCGTCGTTGCGTGTCTGGTACTGATGCCAGACAAATTTTGAATGAATGTCACCAAGGACCAACCGGAGGACACTTTGGGCCAAACTACACTGCGAAAAAGGTCTTAGATTGTGGTTTCTATTGGCCCACTCTCTTCAAAGATGCTCATTCCATGGTCAAGACCTGTGATGCTTGTCAGCGTGCAGGAAATATCTCGAAAAGGGATGAGATGCCCCAACAAGGAATTCAAATTTGCGAGATCTTTTATGTATGGGGCATCGACTTCATGGGTCCTTTCCCGACATCCCGTAACAACAAATACATACTCGTGGCTGTAGATTATCTTTCGAAATGGGCTGAGCCAAAAGCCCTCCCAACCAATGATGCCCGAGTAGTTGTGAATTTCCTTAAAAGCCTATTATCTCGATTCGGTTGTCCTAAGGCGCTGATTAGTGATCGCGGATCACATTTCTGTAATCAGCAGTTGGAGAAAGTCCTGAAACGCTATGGAGTCAATCATAGATTCTCGACGCCATATCACCCGCAAACGAGTGGACAAGTCGAGAACACGAATAGAGGACTTAAACGTATTCTCGAGCGCACTATTGGCTTCAACCCCAAATTGTGGTCCGACAAGCTTGAAGATGCGTTGTGGGCATTCCGTACTGCCTACAAAACTCCTACCGGCACGACACCGTTTCGAATGGTTTATGGCAAAGCATGCCATCTCCCTCTTGAAATCGAGCACAAGGCATTCTGGGCCTTGAAAAATGCAAATCTCGATTATCATGAGGCAGGAAAACACCGGTTTCACCAGTTGAATGAGTTAGACGAGTTGAGGCTCCAAGCCTATGATAACTTGCGATTATATAAGGAGAGATTGAAGGTGTTGCATGATAGTCATCTGAAAACTGTCAAGGAGTTCAGACCAGGGGACAAAGTTCTATTATTCAAATCTCGTCTGAAACTCACTCCAGGTAAGCTGAAATCACGCTGGACTGGTCCTTATACAGTCATTAAAGCTTCCCAAACTGGTTTCGTTGATCTCCAATCTGACAGTGGCTCTTTTCGCGTTAACGGACATTGTTTGAAGTTATACAATGAGGCAGAAGGACCCGAACAAGAGGAGGTCATGGACACCTTCCCCAAATAATTAATTTTAGGGGCGAGTCGAGCTAAAGACTCGGAAATAAACAACGCGCTCTCGGGAGGCAGCCCGAATATCTGTTTCTTTAAGTTTTATTTTAGTTATTTTTGTCTTGCATTATCTTACTTACTCGGGTGTTTAGTCTAATGTGCGTTGCTTCTTTTTTTTACAGGTTTTATGCTTTTCTTTTTCATGTGTGCTTTTTCAGTTTTTAATGCTTGCTGCTGTGATTTGACATCTACCACCACTGTCTCACGTTATTGCTGCTAACCCCAAGGGAGTATTGTTCCTTTACTCTCTCTATTCTTTCCATATATCTGTATCTGTGATTGCATTGGGGACAATGCAAAATTTTAAGTGTGGGAAGGGGGTTAAATACTTTAACCATTGTTTGTCCTGTTAGTATACCATCTCTATGCACTTAAATTTCTTTTATGTTAGCAAGTTCATACACTTCATTCGCATGATGATGGTTAAGTAAGTGAGAGTGTGTCTGTGAAAAGCGCTTGTCTTTAACATCATCGGTTAGCTTAGCTTTCATGTTGCAGTGTTTGTGGCTTTTTGCTGGTTTTTAACTATTTTCTTGATCACTATGAGCTCTAATGGCCTGGAGATTGCAAAAAGTCTTGCATGTTATGTTAACCCCTGGGATTATTGTCAGCGAGTCGGTATCCTGAGATACCATCTTAAATTACAAACAGCTGAATTCTGACAAAAGAGGTTGAGATTGATTTTCAAAAAAAAAAAAAAGAAAAAGAAAAAAAAAAAAGAAAAGTGATTAAGTAACTAAAAGTGGCCTTTGGTTCTCGAACGAGTAGACTTCGAGGGGTGTTCTACACCTGATCACCTAAAACCATCTGGTTTGGGATCGTTCAAGTAGAAAGTTCGTTACATGGGATCCATCGAAAGTCATAGGTTTCTTGAATCCAAAAAGAAAAAAAAAAGAAAAAAAAGAAAAAGAAAAGAAATCATCAATAAGCCTTGAGTCAGAAAAGTTTGAAGGGAAAAGTTTAATAAAACATGCAAGGATGAGTGATTTGTGGGTCAGATGAGTTTAGTCAAGTGATTTTTGAATTCTGTTGGAGTCAGTGAAAAGTTAGAGCGGATTGATACACAAACATGTGCATAAATCTAAGTTATCTTATGTTTGTTGAAGTTGAGTTATTTTTGCAGGCATCCCTTTTAACTGATTGAGCTTCATATGCGTCTGAATTGTGTTTGCTTGTTTAAATTGTTTCTTTTGAGATGATTTGCTTGGGGACAAGCAAAGTTTAAGTGTGGAAGTTTTGATATTGTCTCATTTATTCATATAATTATTCAACAATATCATTCTTTTTATGCGTTTAAACTTATAAGGTTTGATGCTAAAAGTTCATTTTCTTGTCATTTTTTATTTGCAGGTTTAATTGGGTACAATACAAGAAAATAAGATGATTATGTGGGCTTAAAGTAAAAAAAAATATGAGAGCATGCAAGCAGGTCCAAAGAAAGTTCGAGATTTGAGCCTCTCCAAACCCAATACCCAACGGGCCAAAGTCCATTTTATATTTTAGGGTTTCGGTTGGATTATTATTATGATTATTTTATTATTATTATTATTCTTTTTTTTTTGTTTTTAAAAGGAGCCGGATGAGGGACTTGAGGGGAGAATTATTATTATTATTATTATTATTTTTTGGTTTTTTTTTCCTTCTCTGGAGGCGTGAAGGAAAAGGAGGATTAAGTTAGAGATTTTTTATTTGTTTGGTTTGGCGGCTGGGAGGAACAAACAACAAGCAGTATTTAATTTTTTTGGGGCCTTTCTCTCTTCTTCTTCTGCTGACGGCGCAAAGGGAAAGAAAACAACATTCATAATCTATTTTTATCTTCTCTGTTTTTTTGTGATCCTGCGCACAAGAGGTAGCAACAATACTTTTGAATTTTCCTAATTGTTTTTTTAGCAATTATGTTTAGTTCTTTTTATTATTTATTATTGTTAGTTATTAATTTAATTATGGGCTAAGATTATTGTATTTGTCATTGATGAACGAACCCTAGATTTAGGTTTAGTTTTTATTATTGATTGAGTTTTGTTTATGCCTAGTCGTGAACCTTGAATTATTTATTTTAATAATTATTGAGTAGTTTACTATTACATTGTGTCATGTTCTGAAATTATGACTTGCACGTGTAATTAGTTTTATCTTATCGTTTGCTTGTTCTGAAATTATGACGGTTGCATGCGGTTAGGGTAATCAATTATTCTGAAATTATGATAGTTGAAACTGCTTCTCTAATAACCCAGATAAAAGTTTGAGTTCAATTCACCAATAACGAAAGTTAGCGTGTTATGAATAGATTAGGTTATAATCAGATTAGTAGGGTTGATGGTCTATGTTAGCTCGAAATTTCTTAAAAACTCTATCAATCAATTGCACTTTTAAAACGAATCGAATCTAGGGGGAGTGATTTAATGATAAATACATTTTAGTTATTTTATTATTTTATCATAGTTAGTTATTTTATAGTCGTTTAAATTTTTTCGTCAATTACTATTAATTGTCATTTTAGTTTTCATAATTTTGTTTACTTTGCCGTGTCAACGGTATTAAAAAAATATCTAAAAACAAAATCCCCTTTTTACTCATTTGCATTTAGTCCATTTTCTTTTTGCTAGAATAATTTTAATTGGTATAAATTGCATTTTTCGTTCCCTGTGGAGACGATCCTGGTCTTACCAGTTTATTGCTATACGATCGGGTACACTTGCCCGAGAGTTTATCGGTCGATTTGGTCAGATTAGAGTTTATAAATTTAAGACTGATATTTTCGTATCAATACTATAACTTTTCAGAACAAAAACAAAGCTTTTCAACTTTGGGGAAAATGAAACACATTCATTTTGTGAGATAACGAGTCCAGGACCACATAGGATTCCTGTTTGCACAATAGACAATATCTATATGACCTACTTTCAGCGCTGGCGTGTTGTTAACACTGGTAGGATTTCCAAATAGTCATCGTGAAATCCTTTATCATGAAAGAATCACTCTTATTTGTTCCGGCTTAGTCACTTTGGACTAGCAGTTTATAGTCACGCAGACTGTCAGACTCGATGTGTCCTAAAAGTGTATATAATCAACTCTAGACACAATGTGCATCAAATGAAATTGGAGACCAGAGCAACTGTCTTCCTTGTTTCAATATCAATAATATCCAAATGATATATCGATAGAAATGTGTTATATCTCTGTGATTATTGAAACAAAAATCTTTTGAGAGATAACTGAGTAGTTGGTGGGGTTAAGTGCATGCGTCACTGGGTCCATGACATCTTTTTCAATATCAAGTCGCCTAGGGCTTGATAGATTATGTGGTTTACCTAGCAGACACAGTGTAGGTAGGATGTACTTTTCTTTAAATCCTTTCTCAACTCTCAGCTCTCAGCATTTTTCAACTAAGCTCCCTCCGTCTCACTTTTGAGTAATAAATTCAGTCAGATTTATAACGAAAGCATGATCTGATGCACCACCATCTCCTTTCAATATATCCCTCTCATTTACATTTTACCTTTGCTTGACCCTGTCAGTATCTCGTGATAACTGACACTTCTCAACTAATAGACCTAAAGAACCCTCACTCACACAAACTACAGTTGGTTTGCTTCTTGGGTAGGTCTTCCGGTTCTGGTTAGACCATAGAAGTGATATTTATGCCTATCACACAAATTAGGTGCAAAATCGGAGTCAACAGAAAGATTTTCAGCTTTGAAGCTCAAGGGATATCGGAGAGATTATATTCAGATAATATGAGAGATATCAGAATGAAATAGAAAATATGATATATGATATGAAAAGAATCAGATTTTCTTGAAAGAATTAGCACTTGGAGAATCCAGTATAAATTGGAAGCATTGTAACAAAGAGAATCTCAGAAGAAATGAGATTATGAACATCAAAGAGATTAGATCAATTAATCTCAATGAGAGATTCAGAGAATCAGAAGATTATAGAAATATATTGCTTTTCAGCTCAAAAATGTTTTTATGTGTGCATAAGATTTGTTCGTGAAAATTTCACACAGTTTTTTAAAAAAAAAAGTCTTCATCAAAGTTCGTCTGAAACTCCCCCTGGAAATAAGCACACTAAGTTAGTCAACTCAAAGAGAATTAATCAGGAGCAAAAAATTACAAAAATAAAACTCCCTCTTATTTAATGCAACATTGGAGTTGAATTCAGGGCAGGAATTCTAGAAAGATTTGTCTTTCAGACTCGGGTTCTAATCTGAAGTGATTAGAAGCCATTTGTCTCAGAAGCTCGGGTTTCAGCCTGGCAGAACTGAAAGCCTTTAGCTTGGGTTCTGTACTAAAAAGACAAAATCCAATTTCAGTGAAGATCAGGTTTTACTCTAATGTAAGTAGAAACCTCTTGAGATGAAGTCCGGGTTCTAGTCTGATATGACTAAAAACCATATGATTGAACTGAAGAACGGGTTTTAGTCTAGATTAACTCAAAACCATTTTGAACTGAAAGAACGGGTTTCAGTCTGAAGTGATCTGAAAGCCTCTGTTAAATTGAAGAACGGGTTCTTATCTGAAATGATAAGAAACCTATAACCTGCAAAATTTAAGATGTCTTTGGTATCCATACAGATTTGGATCCAGACTTGTTAGCGCTCTTGGGTACCCATTTCAAAATGGGTTTTGGTACCCACTAGTACTTTGGTTTTGGTACCCATTGCATATTAGAACTATAAGCTTCTCTTTCAAAAGCAGAAAACAAATTTCTTTGAGTATTTAGAAATTTAATATTTGAGTGTCTAAAGAAACTTGACTTTGAATGATTAGAATTTTCTGAACTCTTCTTCCTGAAAAACTGTCCGGTTCTGGCATGTTTTTGGTAATACGTGGTCGTTTTCTTTGAAAATGTTTTCTGATTAGATGGACCAGTATTTCCAAAAACTTTAAAAACATTAGGCTATGAAGATTCACCTGTGTAAATCTTAACCGGAAGTTGTTCAATGATTTTGTCTTTGCCTTTATGTATCTTGAGAAGATACTTAAGTTTCAGATCTGAAGATGAATCAAACTTAGTAGGGTTAGTTAGATTCACTTCACTTTCAGAAGACAAACCAGAGTGATCAACATTGGATTTTAAACACACTGAAGAAGGGGTCTTAACCTTTGACTCAGTTGATGAAGTTAAAACATGTAATTGTTTTGTAAAATGAAGTATCTGATCTTCCAAACTTTTGATAATGACTAAATTTGAATTTCTGTCATGATCAAATGATTGGTAATCAGATTTAAAAGATTGTTCTTTGATGAAGAACATTTGTCTTTCATCTTCAAACAATTCAGATTTTGATTTAAAATCTTGTTCTTTAAGTAAGAACTCATGTCTTTCCTTCTCAATCAAATCTTTAGTTAAAGACAACTCTTGTTGAAGAGCAAAAATTTCTTCATTTTTGTTTAAAATTCAATTCTGATCAGTTTGTTTTGTTTTAGAAAGTGTATCTTCAAGATCCTTAACTTTCTTGTTTAGTTCAGATCGTTCAGACACAAGACATTTTAGTTGAGTTGTACTTTGAAAATTCTCTTGTTTAAGGTCATCAAGTTCTTTATTCAACTCAGATATTTTCAAATTAAGAACAAGACTCTCAGAATTTTGTTTTTCTTTTAAGCTCAAAAATTCTTCGTTCAGTAATCGTACGTCACGTAAAGCCAAAGCTTTATCAATATTTAACTGAATAAGAATGTCATAATTGTTCTTACAAATCTTTTCAGATTCAGTAAGTTTTGCAATAAGCTCAGACTTCTCCTCTTCAAATTTTTTATTTAAATCAGATATTTTTAATTGATAAGCACAACTCTCAGACTTTTGCTTATCTGTTAAGCTCTGAGTTTTTAATTCCTCTTTTAAGATTTGAATTTCTTCGTTCAGTATTCTTACATCACGTAAAGCCAAAGCTTTATCTGTATTTAACTGAACGAGGATATCATAATTGTTCTTACGAATCTTTTCAGATTCAGTAAGTTTGACAATCAGCTCAGGCTTTGAAAAATGTTCATATGCCATTTTGAATTGCTTGAAATTGAATCTTCCAATATCTTTTATGGAAAACTGAGTGAATTCTGATAAAACTTTGAAAAACTATTTCAGTTAATGATAACTTGTGAAAAACAACTTTGAATTGACTTTTTGACTTTGAAATTTCAGCTTTTCTGCAAAAAAATGTCCGTAACTTTTTTCTGGAGTGGATTTGGGCCTCGAAAATTTACCAAACTGGCTATGCCTGTTCTAGAAATCGTAGATCTCTGTTCAAGCTTCGATTTGACGTATGGTAGGCCTTCTAACGATGTTCCAGTCAAAAGTTATGGTCAATTTAAGCAGCTAAGGTCAAATAGTCAAAACTCGAATGATATGGGATGAAACTCGAATGAATAAGAATCAAACTCGATTGATGTAGCTCAAAACTCGAATGAAGTAGCTTGAAACTCGATGAACTAAGTATGAAACTCGGTTAAAAAGGCAATAAACTCGATTGATTGATCATTAAACTCGAATAACAAGGAATCAAACTCGGTCAAAGCATTGATAAAACTCGTCAAAGCACTATGAAAACTCGAATGAACTTGAATTGGACTTTGATGAAACTCGAATGAAGAGAGACTAAACTCGAATGGTTCCTTATGTAACTCGATTGATACTTATGTTTTCTCGGGTGATAGGTTTATAAAACTTGAATGAAACACATACAAACTCAAATAACAACTTGATAAAACTCGATTACCACTTTATAAAACTCGATTGAAGCATTGATTGTACCTTTGCCCGAGTTTCACCAGAATACTTCAAAATTTAACTTCAAAAAATCAATTTTCAACAAAAATCCACAAATTGATTCCAGATTAAAATCGAATGTTCGTTTTTAACACATAAACACTTTTTGTGAAACAACTTTGGCTAATTTCATATTAAAATCCAAAAATCGATCAAAAACCTAAAGAACACACACTTTTTCAAAAAAATCTGAAAATTCTCAATTAAATTTTGTGTGTTTGGAATTAAAATTTGATACTTATATCATTGAATTCGTCTTTAAATTCGCACCTTCGATCCAAATATCAGATCATTTCATCCACAAAATCAAAATCCTCACTTTATTTTCGGATTTTCAAAAAAAATGAAAATAACAGTGTTCTTGAAAAAAAAACAATTTCAGATTCAAAATTCACTCAAATTCAGCCATATTAGGCTCTGATACCAATTGTGAATTCATATTTTCATGCAATTCATTCACATACAAACAATCAATATGAACAATTAACAATTCAATCACATAAAATCGAATGCTTAGATTGAGATGAGAGAATATTACATTGAAGTTCTTGAAAGCTTTCTTGCTTGACAATTCTCTCAAATCCGTATCCAACTTCTATCAACATCCGTATCTTTCTATTCTGACTTCATATTATTTCTAAATTGTTGACTCATGTATTTATACAAAATACAACCTATTTAATATTTACAATAAAGCCCCCTGAACTTTATACAATATAAATTGTTTACAACTCTATTATAAATTGTACCCAACACTAATTACCAAAATACGTGACTTTAAGCGCAACCGCTCCCTAGCAACGGTGCTAAAATTTGGTACGAGTGTTGTTACCTCGCAAAAAATAACCGCTAAATACCCTAGAAGCAAGGGTAAGAAGGGATCGTATCCACAGAGAGCGAGAGATTAATTTCACGTATTCGAGCGACTAGCATTGAAAACTTAATTACTTGGAAAAGTGAATGGTTGGAGAAAATTATTATTTGCTTTTATAAAACTAATTACTTGCGCGATTATAGAAAAGAAACTTAATTGGTTGTTTGATTAAATACGTTAACAAAGGTAGTCATTCTCGGATTCCACATCTAACTTCGTGTTTAATTTCATAAACGATATAAAGATTACATAGACATAATTTTTTTTATAATTGTTATTAATATCGTTACGTGATCTTGGGCATAGCGCGTGTTACTTTGATTACTCGTCTTAATAAAATGTATAACTCGACACGAATAATAAAATATCAACGAACTATCTTACGAAACGCAACCAAATAAATAACAACCAATTGCTTACAATCAAAACATAAACCATAAAACATGCAAACATAGAAAATCGTTCGTAGAAATAAAACATTTAGCGTGATGCTTCCTCCGAAAATGATTAGTGCGAGCTTAGTCGGACATTGTTGGTTCAATACTCCAGAGTTGTGAGTTCATCTTCGTAACAGCACCGTAGCTTGCTCGTGTATTCTTCGTAACCGTATTCGCTAAAACGAGACATTTTCTAAGCTTTTTCTCTCCAAAAACGCGACCCTTTTTCGTCTGGAATGCTTTTGTATTTATAGACAACCTTTAAAACCCTAAAAACGGCGCATAAATTATTTTACGGGTTGGGCGCAGGCATGTGCCCCCCTTGCGCCTGGGTCTGCGTTCAGGCTGCGTCTGGCTCTGCGTTCCTCGTCTTTGACAGCCAATTTCTTTCTGTCTGCCAGACTTAGACTTAAAGTGGTTACCTATACAAGCAATGAAATTTATCAATAGTAGCACATTCTACGGCACATATCTATTAAAAATCAACTCGTTTATACTTTAAATACATGGTTAAATACAACCCGGTCAGTAGCTATATATAAATGTATTAATGGTATGATATGATTAAATTTAATTAAAAGAATGAAATATTGGTCATTAGATAATATGTAATAAACAATAGCCAAGTAGAACTAAAAATCATATAAATGTTTTTCAGCCCCAAAAAGAATGAAATATCGGTCATTGGTCTATATTGGTCATTAAATTTATGGATCAATTACTGCATTGTAGCTCACAATAGCCGAGTAGAACTAAAAGTCAATTGTATGGTCATGTAATAAACAAACATCAACAAATGCAAGTGATCGAGTGTACTGTGTGCTTGTGCAGAGGGATGTTTGTCACTTCAAAAACATAAAGAAAGACTAACAGCAACATCAACTATATACATGAATGTAAATTAATTGTATGAGTGGTGTAAGTAGATGTATTTGGGGCTGAAAAAACAAAAAGATCATCAGTAGGAAAATACAGCAGTACCTCAACAATTAGAAGAAAAATAAACCAAGTAATGTGTGTGCTCGTGACTAGAAAACTGGAAAATGAATCAACAACAGTAGCAACAAAAGTAATTGGTGTCGTGTATGTGTTTCGTCGTCTTCATCTTTCAAAACCTAAAAGAATCAAGAATAGGGGATGTTGCTCTTTCTTTTTTGCAAAAGCAAAGATTATAAAACTACCGAAACAATGCAAACAATGCAAGACTGAAAAAGGGCCTTTTTGATATACAATCAGTTCATAAATCTGTAAATAAAATGCAGAGTGAATTGTATTGGCAAATGGCAATCAATGTAAAAGTATGATGTTATGGTACTTGTCAACCTTCAACCTGTTGTGATAGGAAACATATGTTATTAAACCTTTTTACATTATAATGAAAGTTAACAAACTACCAATAGATGATGAAAAAGTGTGTTATAAAGTAAAGGAAATGAAAGTTGTACCTGGTGGTTCACATAATCAATTAATTTACCCTCGTTCATCATTCAATCGTGAAAAAGAAAAAGCAAAGATAGAGTACTTAGGCTGAAACTGTTCGACAAAAACTTCAAAGGAAGAGAAAATGGAAGTGCGTGTGAGAAATAGTGCATAATCGATGCAGATTTTGGTTGAAATGGATTTGGAAGAATTTGGTTAAAACGGACGGAGAAGAAAGAAGTAGAATCGAAGAAGAAAGTCAGATGAAATTGAAGTGATGGATGAAATTGAAATCGATGGAGGCGATTCTGGTGACATCGATGGAGGAGAAAAGCACAACCGAGGCATGATGAAATGAGGATACCAAACTGGTGAGTATGAGCAACCCTTGTAACTGCTATGGAAGGATGGACAAGTTGGATTACGTGATTGAATTTGTACTTAAAATTAACTGTAATAGATACTTTATTAAGTAATAATAGATACTATATAGTGGAATTCCATAACAGGGAGCATTACCTCAACTGCCAACATAAGTCATGTGCTAAGTACACGATGAACATAAAACTCTGTTTTTTTCTGCAAGCATTTTGCAAACACCTGGTGGAAAAAAAAACAAAGAGTAAACACGAATATAGTTAACTCCTAACATAATAGCTTCTTTTTAGAGAATCTCCAATGGAAGGCAAAAAACAAAGAGTAAACATGAATGTAATATCGTCAAATTTCGAGATCTAAACTCTATAATATAAAAATCTAAAGCATAAAGGCCAAGGTTACCAAAATTTTTAGTGCAAGGTCCGGAATTGAAATAATTTTTGTAGCAAAAGATAAGTGAATTCTCTGAAGAAGAAACAACCATATGTCCAAACCTCATATTGTATTAATGTTTAATAATAACAGATGAATTCCCGGAAGAAGAATAGCTTGACCAAGATCAATAAGGTAGAGGTACAAAAAGCACATGTTTGTGTTCTCGGCAAATTTATGAAACTGATCGAGAAGTGGAGTTGATCAAAGAAGGCCTAGCCCCGAGAAAGACAAAATCAAAAGGGCTGACTTAGGAATAGAACCTTAATATTGGATTAAAGAATGCATGACCCAGAGGAGAGATTGGAATGTAGGAAACTGTTACATTCAGAATTTCAATCATGTGGAGATTTATTTTGTAATATTAGTTTATATTATTTCCATGTAATGTTATTTCTTTCCGTTGTAAGTTATTTATTGTAATAAGAAGTTGAGGGGTATAGAGTGTAAACTCCTCAAACTTGGTTTTATTATTTAAGGGAAACCCTCCTAGGGTTTCCCACAACTTGGTCTTATTCCAATTTGAATAAATATGGCCGCAGCTTTTATCTTTTACTCTCTCAACATTATTCAAACATAATTGAGTGTTCATTCTTATTGTTTGATTACTATTATTGTGATTGTTGATTATGAGTGCTGATATTATCAACTGGGAAGAATTAACGGAAACGTTATAGATTTTCCAAAGCCAGTGGAAAAAGGTGTGTTGATTGTCCACCACCACCACGTGTAGAGGTTGAGGCGGCCTTAGTGGTCATTGCTTTCAGGTATTTAAACCTTTCGTGTCTGCTTATGTACCTGGATTGCTAAACCATGATTTAATTTTATTAAGAAAATGTGAAATGTATCAAAGACATGTTTAATATTAGTAAAAATGCATTAGAAATGAAAAGGCAGCAGCGAAGACTCGAGAGATGAGAGGTTACTTTGTTTTGATGAGAAAACAAACATGTGTATCCTTGATTCAACTTGACTTGTGCATACTGGACACAAAATTGAAGTCTGCAAAAGGATTTGAGCCACCAACACAAAGAAGATTAACAAATTCGATATTCACAACTTAAGATTAACAAATTCAATTCCAACAACTTACACGACACAAATTCAATTCCAATTATATAATCAGTAGGTGATTTTGAGCACTAACTCAACTCCAAATGGAGTAAACTACAAATTCCTACTCCAAATTTTAATCATTAAATATAACCAGATCAAAGGAAAAGGCATAGGATCCTAAAAACATGTTTTAGGACGTTACAAACATGTCCTATGATACAAACTCACTGAACTACTGGGACATTAAAAGTTTATATGTATTTGGTTCTTCACCAACAATTAAAACACTTTTAATAAATACTACTCAATAGTTTAGCAATATGCTATACGAGCATTTCGGGAGTATTTTAAGCAAATCAGTATTGAAGTGGTCTTGCTTTTCAAGATTTCAATTAAGGACTTCCTTCCTGAATTCACTGCTGTCCCTTTCCAAAATAAGATTATTAGGAGAAAATTAATGAGATTAGAGGCCCTTAAGAAACTAAACTTAAGCAATAATGAATCATTCTCTAGTTTCAGCAACTAAAAATTGGTCCAAACATTTTATCGAACACTTAATGGACATGTTTCATTGTTTGAGGTAGGAACAAAACATTTGAATTAATCGAGTAAAAATGATAATTTTAGTCATGGTTTCTCAGTCAAAAAGCTTAATAAAAAGGTAATGATAAGCACAAGGCTTTCATATCCAACTTGTTTAGCAATTACCGGTAGGATTACATTCTTCATTAGGTCATGATAAAATGCAAATTAAAAGTTATGTAACCCTATAAAAAAATAGAAGTGTTAAGGTTCACCAAAAAAGTGAGAAATTACCTGGTAATTAGGAAGATTCAACTGCAATCCGAAACAATAAAGGTAAAAACAAAGTGTATAAAAGGCCTCTACTTTCAGCTGAGAATTTCATACATGAACCTCCCAAAGTCAAAATATTATCACGACAACATATAACCGAGATAATAGTAGATGTTAAAAATTATATCCTGGTAATAGGTTGGCTCCAAAATAGAAAACAAACATAATTGAAAGCATATCCAAACAAACATAACTGAAACCCAGATAATAGTAGATATAATTTATTTTCAGTTAATGCATATCCAAATTAACAGACAGAAAGCATAAATGGAAAACCTAATTGGATATGAAAACGAAAAATTGAATCAATATAGAAGTTCGATGTTTGTTGGTAATAAGAAGGTCGACCGAGAAGAATGGGTAGATGAAAGACGCAAAGAAGAATATGCAAGTACTGTAACCTAAGAAGCTGAATCAATTTAATTCTGAACTGAGTTTGAAGCAGATTAACTAAATTTGATAATCGTTGATAATCACAAAGGCGATCCTGATGTAGGGGAACACGCAAATGAAGATTCCCTGAAACTAGAATCGATGAAATCCCCTGAAATAGAAAATCTGGTAAGGCATAGAAACTGGAATATCTGAAATTGGAATCGATTAAGAGGTTGAAAGAAGTCTTCGAAGGTGCTAATGTGTGTGAGCAATCTAATTCATAGCGTGATACCTGGTTATAATGGAGATGTGTGGAGAAGAAGAAGTCTCAACCGCATAGTATGAAGTATGGATTGAAAAACCAGTGAGGAGAAGATGGAGATGGGAACTGGCGAATGGAGGTTGTAAAATGTTGTGATTGGTTGTGTACTGAAAAGCAACTGTAATACGTCCTTTATTAAGTAGTAATACACACACACATATACACACACACACACACATATATATATATATATATATATATATATATATATATATATATATATATATATATATATATATATATATATATATATATATATATATATATATATATATATAAGATCAATGGGGTATCATGTTAGACTGGGGTACCAGGAAACCATTTATAGTCAATCATCTATCATTAAAATCATTGAATAAAATATACATTTTGCTTAAAATTCTTTCCCACATTAATTAGTGTTGGTGATAAAATTGGTATTGAAAATTTTAAATTAGAATCGAAGATTCTATGTATCCCATTAAAATCTTCATTTCGGTTACTATCATTTCTTACACCCATACTAAACATGTGCAATGATGACACACCATAAATCTTGGTTTATCAACAAAATGGAACCCATCAACTACATACACCATAAACCACGAACATGTTCAATACCATCATTATTGATTTATCACCAAAAGCGTCAACAACGACTAAAAACACAATAAAATCCAATTGCACATGTTCAATAACGTGTATATATGAAATTGAACATTCACGAAAGGTTTGATGAAAATAATAAATACATTTATTTGACACATCCGGTTGAACATGTTCACTAAAACCCATTGTCAAATCCGATTGAACATGTTCGCTAAAACCTGTCACATCCTTGCTTTAATCACATGCTAGCATAATCCCAAGAATAAATAACAGCTGTCATAATCATAATTAAGGCTAAAGCTTGCATAAGGACTAAATAAAGGATTACAATAAGTCATTCACTACATGTGCTACAAGGTTACAAAACTAAATGCTATTACATCACAATAATAATAAAAGTAGCTACCCAGATCCCAAGGCGTCATAAAGCTATACCACAAGCTAAAAAGTGAGCTAAAGTCCTCTGGGTTGATCAGAAAGTAGACCTAAGAAAATGGTCCAGCTTGCTCTTTACCTTTGCCTGTAAAAATTGTGAGTAGCAACTGTAAGCTAATTGCTTAGTGAGTTAACAGAAATTCATGATGCATGTAAGATATGTGGCTAAAAGGAAGATGCCTATAAAGGCTGCAATGCTTGCTTGCTTGCTTGTAAATGCTTATACCCAGATTGAATGTTTGCACAATTGAGACATTGCACGCTGAAAAGGAGATGCCACCAGGGTTACCGCTGACAGATGATCAATCTGTGATGCGGGAAATGCTTGGGGATAGTGGTGTGCATCAGAATTGCTTGCTGTAATGTAAAATGCTTATGAATGCACAAAGAAACGCATAAACAAGTCTGGCTGTATAAATGCTGAAAGATAAGCAGATAGCAATAAACACATGCATATTAATAGATCAGATATAAGATCCGGCTAAGCTAGGCACCCGGCACCGCCTGTACCACAGTGTTCGCCTTCGCTCACAAAAGCTCTATTGAAGTCCAAAGAAGGCATATAGAAGCAAATTATGTCTCAATTACATAAATACATGTAAACATGAATAACTGTTACTCACTGTACTGCTATGCTTGCACCAATATTTATGGCTTTATAATGCTTTGACATGCTTTCTCGGGCTTATCTAGGCTTTAAATATAACTTTTTAGCTCAATATAGCTTTGCTCTGTTTCTGAAGGCTTTGACACTTTAAATAAACTCTAGCACTTAGCTTTGACTCATAACCGAATTTATATGCTTAAATCTTTATATCGTGCGTGCAACAAAGTGTCTGTAATTCATATTACAGAGTACATAATAAATTAATAAAGCTAGCTTAAAATTCCAAGGACTCTAAACCATAATTTCTTACTAAATATTTTGTAGCTTTTGAATACAATTAAGTTTTGTTAATCATGTGTTAGCCAAGAAACATACGTTGTTCACAAACTTGTCAAGTTTCACGAAGTTAATGTGTGTCTCGAACTTAAGGAGAGACTCGAACATGAGTGGCCTTCGAACTTAAGGCACTTCGAACATAGGTGAGTCTCGAAGTTAAGCTGGCCACAACATGGGTCTCGAACTTGATATGAAAAGTCACAAATTTGGCATGTCATACGACATAGGTTTCTCGAACATAATGAGGTTCGAACATAAGCATATCTCGAAGTTAAGGGATAGTCTCGAACTTGGTATATTTCGAACTTGTTCTTGGCTTTACGAATTTCTTAGTATTTTCAGCCTTCAAGTATGCATTTCCAGGTCAATAATCATAAGTATGTTAAGGGACATGTCTAGGTTCATTTTAGGTCCATTTCTAATGCATTTTCAAGTCTTATAAACGTCCAAAACATCGAATATCTTTCTGTTTCATGTTCGAAAAGCAGCAGCAACATAGGTTGCCTTTTTGGTCATAAAATCGAACAAAAGAGAAGGGAAAACACGAAACTAACCTTGGTCCAAGTGATAGAATACGAGGTTGGTTGTTTGCAAATGATTTCCAAGCAGAATCGAGTCCTAAACTCGAGCAGAATAGCTTCAAACGAATCAGAAAATGGGGATTTCGACTTTTTCTCAGAACCGAAAGCAAAGAAGAGAGAAATGATTGTTCTTACCTCAAATCTGAATCAACTCCAACATGCAAACGCAGATTCGTGTAGTACTCTTCGAGATCTTTCCAATGGCGTATAGAACTCGAGATTTGGTCGAGTGGTTTGGGAGAAAAGCTAGAGAGAAGGTGTAGTCTAGAGAGAGAGGCTCTCCAAGTTTGCAAATCTTAAAATCTGAAAATTTAGCTTCAATTATTAAATTACCAATTTACCCTTTTAAAGTCCTATCTTGCATTTTAATATGCAAGGAATAGCAAAATGATATTTCTTTTTGCTCGTTTTTGTATTTTTAGACTAATTCAATCATTTTTAGTCTATTTTCATTAATCTCAAGTCTTAAATCTTTCAATTTGCTAAATAATTTACTAATTAGTAATCAATTTCATCAAGATCACAGATTACATCATTAAACGCAAATCGCACGTAAACACATAAAATAGAAAGCAAGGTGTTATAAAACCCATTTTGAAATGTATTAAAGATATTGTTATGGAAGTAAATCCATATAATTAACGTATTTATTAATTCATTAGTTGTCATCTATTAATTAAGATAAACCTAATTGACTATATTACCCTTTTTTACTTGTAACCAAACATGGGTGGACTCCGGTTCCCCAGTCTAACATGTACCCCATTGATCCCGACCCTATCTATATTATATTTATTAATTAAAAATATATTTATATATGGACTCTTTTAAGTTCGTTTAGGCTCGCAAACTCGATAAGTGAAGATCGGGATCAAGCTCGTTTACTAAATGAGCTCAAATTTAGGCTCGTTTAACTCGAGCTTTTAACGAATCGAACTCGAGTGGAGCAGTTTGGCTCATTTACACCTCTACAGCAAAGTTGTAGTCTCTAGTCAATTCCTTAGTCAAATCATCATCTAAGTTTTATTGAGATCTCATAAATTCCACAGATATCACCCCATTTATGATCAATTCACGAACCATGTTATGTCTAACATCTAAGTATCTAGACTTGCCATTATACACTTGACAATAAGCTTTAGCCAAAGTGGTAGCATTATCACAATGGATAGATATTGGTGATATCAGTTTTGATTCCAATATAATCTCTTAAATTCCTTAGCCATTTTGCCTTTATACCAGCAACGACTAATGCCACAAATTCAAATTTTATCATTGAGTTGGTAATACATGTTTGCTTCTTGGGCACGAGATGACACCTCCCCAAATCAAGAACACCTGACCACTTGTAGAAGAAATGGTCTTTTATAGCAGTTTTCCAATTCGCATCAGAATAACCTTTTATAACGAAAGGAAATCCAACATAAAACAAATTATAAATAATAGTTGCCTTTAAATATGTAAATACCCACCTTATTTCTTGCCAATGATAAGTACTAGGATTACTAGTAAATCTACTTAACTTTTTCACTGCAAAAGCAGTATCAAGTCTTGTACTTATCATGGCATACATCAAGCAACCAGTTAACCTTTTATATTTAAGTTGAGAAATAACTTTACCCATATTTTGCATAAGCTTCATATTTGGATCAATTGGTGTGCTTAGCAGAGAACAATCAAAAAGAATTAAATGTCTTAAGTACTTTCAATGTATTGAGATTGTGACATTAAGATTTCATTGTTCTCACGATTAATCCTTATTTTTAAGAATTACATCCGCCTCCCCCATATCTTTCATAGAAAACTTTGATGACAAAAATTCTTTGGTCATATCTACTTGATTTTGGTCAATTATTAAAATTAAACATGTCACACTTGTTACTTTGATTTAATTTAAAACCAGTTGACAATACAACATCATCAAACTTTTGGTACCACTGTTTAGGTGCTTGTTTAAGTCCATAAAGTGACTTAACCAACTTACAAACTTTATGCTCATTACCAAGCATAACAAACCCTTCCGGTTGTTTCAAGTACACTTTCTCATCCAAATGACCATTCAAGAATGTCATTTTGACATCCATTCGGTGAATCACTAGATTGTTAATGCTAGAGCAATGAACAATCTAAATGTGGATCTCTGTGTAACCAGAGCATAAGTATCAAAGTAGTCTGTCGAAAACCTTAAATGACTAAACGAGATTTAAATTTATCAATTGTGTCATCAACTTTCATATTCTTTTAAAGATCCATTTGCATCCTAATAGTTTACAATCATGTGGCAAATAAAAAATAACCCAAGTTAAATTACAGAAATGGTCCATGTGGTTTGTTCAAAATTATGAAAACAGTCCCTCACTTCCAAAGTTGCAGTGGCAGTCCCTCAAACCACATTTTACTCACAGAAACGGTCCTTTTATCTCTAAACTTTTTAAAAATAACAATTTTACCCTTCTCTCAATTACAAGTCTGGTCCTTTCACTATTTAATTTAATTTCATTTTTGGTCATTATCTTAAATTTTTATTGTTGGTTTTAAATTTTAAATTTTAAATTTAATAAATTAGGATATGATTTACTATTAGATATATTATTATTATTTTCTTATAAATTATACCTATTTATTTTTAGAGAAATTTTATTTATTTATTATAAATTATTTCTATTTATATACTTAGTTTAGTTAGTTTATGCCTCATTTATGTATCTAATTTATTTATTTTATATTTCATTGATTAAGCTATTTGTATATTTTTATCATTTATACTTTTTCATCTAACTATTTCATTACATTAACAAATTTTGATTTTATTATGATTATTAATAAAAGGGAAATTTGCGTAAAAAACCCTAAAGTTGGACCATTTTTGTGATTAAAACCTCTAACCTTGTTGCACAAAAAACCTCTAACCGGTAAAACCTTTTGAAATTAGGACGTTACCTGTTATAATAGGTTGATATGCTTACATGGCACACACGTGGCGTCCAGATGGCAAACCCGACTTACGTGGCGCATACGTGGCACTACATGTATAATTCTTAAAATGAATTTTTGCATAAAAACCCCAAAATTGGTGAGTTTTCGATTAAAACCCTTAACTATTTTTTTTCTCACCTCTAACCAACAATCATATTTACCGTTTCTCTTCTCCACTACCTCCGACAACTCCGATTATTCTATCCTCTCTTTATGTTCGGTGCTGTTTATTTTATGTATATATGTTCGATTAACTTTTATCGTTTAATCTTGAATTTTTTACTTCAATTGTGCCGATGGAATCGATTTCATTTTGTAATCTCGAGTTGCATTTTTAGGTTCAGTTTTATGTTCAATTTCGTTTAATTTATGTTCTATTTCAGCTTCTGAATATGATCAGCTAGAGCAGTAAGGTTTGCTAAAGCCTAGAGGGTGGAGATTTCATTGGGAAACAAATTCTTTGTTTAATAACTAAAATTTTAATAAATATCCATGTCATCAAAATGCAATAAGTGAAGACTCAATTTTAATTTTCTTTTTTGATTGGAGGTTTTTTATCAAATGAACATTGACTTGGGGTTTTAATTGATAAAACTAAACAAGTTGGGGGGTTTTTTTACGCAAAATCTATTTAAAAATTTTACACATCATCAAGTTGCAACCGGTTTAGCCGGTTGCAAGTCAGATTTTTTGAAAAAAAAAACCCAAATTTACAAAGTTTTAACCGGTTGGAGGTTTTTTGTGCAATGAAAAATGGTTGGAGGTTTTTGTGCAATGAAAAATGGTTAGAGGTTTTAATCGCAAAAATGATCCAACTTAGAGGTTTTTTGCGCAATTTCCCCTTAAAAGTATATAAATTTATCTTTTTGTTCGTTTAATTTAAATATTTTGTTAGTCTAATATACTTCGATTTAAATTTACTAATTTTATTATTTTATTTAAATTTTTTGTTACGCTAATAAGTTTTGATTTAAAATTATTGTTTTATTTATTTTGATTTAAATATTTTGTTATACAAGTACTTTTTGATTTCAATTTATCATTTCATTCGTTTTGATTTAAAATTTTGCTACATTAATATTTAAGTGAAAATGAATAAAATATTTAAGTTAAAACAAATAAAGTGTATTAATGTACGAAACTGTAAATCAAAATGATTTAAATACTACATTTAAATTATAACGTATTTACACAACAAAATGTTTAAATCAAATAAAAATAAAATACTAAATTTAAATCAAAACATATTGACGGAAAAAAATATATTTAATCAAAAGTAATACATTATTAAATTTAAATCAAAATGCATTATCCAAACAAAGTACTTAAATTAAAACGAACAAAAGCCTACATTATATATTTTTTATAAAAATCATAATTAAATCAAAATATATTAATATAATGAAATAGTTAAATAAAAAAGTATAAATAAAAATATATACAAATAGGTTAACAAATACAACATAAAATAAATAAATCTTTAATAAATAAATTGAATACATAAAATAGGCGTAAATTAACTAAATTAAGTATATAAATAAAAAAATAATTTTAATAAATAAATATAAATTTGTATATTTTTAAAAAAAAAATTGGTATAACTAGTAATAATACTAATATATTTAAAAAATAATTAATCATAATTTGTTAAATTAATATTTCAAATTTTAAACCAAATATAAAATTTTAAGAAAAGGAGTAAAAGCGAAATTAATTTAAATAGTTGAGTAACCAAACTTGTAATAGAGAAAATGACAAAATCGTCATTTTTAAAAAGTTTAGAAACAGATGGACGACTTTTGTAGGTAAAAAGTGGTTTGGGGGACTATCACTGCAATTTTGGAAGTTGAGGGACCATTTTTATAATTTTGAACAAAGCACAGGGACCAATTTTGTAATTTACTCTACCTATTATGGAATACATTTCATCACTAATGGTTTTTTTTCTAAAATGCAACATCTTGGGATTTCATAGCTTTCTAGTAAGCTTTAGGATCATCCTCAATATGAAAAATAAAAATATGAGTATTGAGATTGAATCTCGTCATGTGATCTTTCAACCCAGTAAAGTTGAAAATTCAAGCAAAAAGACTTAGGATACACAAAGTTCACATGTTTTCTTATAAACATCAACTGAATATCATCAGTTTTGATCCCACTAGTACTTGAAAATGTATCCATTGGTCTAAGAATCGATGAAATACTTTCATCAAATATTACATCTCTTGACTCTATAATTGTGTAATTAACTATAGAATCAACAGGTTCAATTACATAAAACTTATCATTAACCAATAAAGATGCAATCAAGACCATTTTAACCAAAATTTTGCTTTTGGGTTCAGGCTTACCACCACCCGACAGCGAATATAACTAAAGTTTGGCTTCTTCTTAATCTAAAGTTCATAGGAAGTAACTTTGTTCCTTCTATTTGGGACCCTATTTAATAAATAGCAAGCTGTTAACATGGCTTCTCCCCAAAATCCTTCACTCAAACCCGATTAAGATAACATGAAATTAACCTTCTCCTTAATACTCTATTCTTCCTTTTCGAAATACCATTCTGTGAGAAGTACAAGGAGTCATTGTGTCATGAATGATACCAACATATTGGAAATACGTTGGATCCATGTATTCTCCACCTTTATCTGTATGAAACTTTTTAATAAAGCATTTTGTTTCAACTCAACTTCAATTTATAAATCTTAAACTTTTCCAAAGCTTCATTTTTAGAATGTAAAAGAAATACAAATGAAAACTTTGAAGCATCATCAATAAAAGTGAGAACATATTTCTTACTTCTTAACTGAATTTACACCAATATCAAGAGTTGCACCTTAATAAGGTTTCAAGTCTGTATCGCTTGTACTAGCACCATGCTTCTTCATCTTGTATTTCATACCAACATGACAATCTCATTCGTAATGACCCACAAGACCACACTTCCAAAAAACCATCAAAGTACAAAAAATTTTCGATTAAGTCCCCATTTCATTTTTTATTTCTGATAAGTCCCCAAACTGCTTAAACCTTTTAAATTGGTCCGTTAACCTGTTATAACAGGTTAACATGCTTAAACCTATTTTGCAAAAACCATCAAAGTATAAAAAATTTTCGATTAAGTCCCCATTTCATTTTTTTCTCTTATAAGTCCCCGAACTAATTAAACTTTTCAACTTTTCGATAAAATAAAACGAATTTTTTTAAACTTTTAAAAACGACGATGTTTATTATGATGACAGAGCATGCCATGTTTGTCTAGACGAAAATAAATTGGTTTGAAAACGATATTTTTTCAAAACGACGATGGTTGTTTCAAAATAATAAATTTTGTTAAAAGTCCGTTATTCCGGATAATATAAGTTTGTTTGATATAATAATATAAATGATGATAATTTCGATCCTATGTTTGTCTAGACCGTAATTTTAAATATATTTTAACTAGTTCATCCCGACTAAACTTTAAACAATAAAAATGATCGTTTTGATTTATCATTTTGTTTTTTTTTTTTTTTTTGCATCCACATATGTGTTACGTGAGTGTCAATTGAACAATCATTAAATTGATAAAACAACAAATAACATGAGTTTCATCAAGATAAATGATTTATGTGGCAAAAAAATTAGTTGAGGGATTTATAAGACAAAATAATTTAGTTAATGGATTTATAAGACAAAATTATTTAGTTGGGGGACTTAATCGAAAAAAAAATCATAGATTTAAAATCCACGTCAGCAATTGCAACCCGCTTAACAGGTTACCGGTAACTTTTCTTGAAAAAAACATCAAATTCGTGATTTTTATTTAGTTAAGGGACTTATCAGACAAAAAAATTGATTGATGGACTTAATCGAAAAGAAACTTGTAGTTTAATGTTTTTTGTGAAATTTTCCCTAAAAATTTCACGCACATTCACGCATTATAAACAAGATCTCGATCTTGAAAGTGATTTTGACAGTTTAGCAAAACTCATGTATAAAAAATGATTTCTTTTTTTGTCTAATTAATGAAGGTTTAATTTATCAAGAATAATTTTATTATGTGTAGAATATGTCATGAATGGGATTATCAGTTTAAGTAAAGAGTTGTTTGATATATAGCTTACTGATGCAATTCCATTCTCTATTGAATTATTTATTTTTATCAAATAATAAATTCCATTTTCATTCTCTAAACTATACTTCTTTTTAGTATTTTATTTTATGTTTTTTATTTCATTCTCTATCAAACACATTCTTAACATTCATATTTTTCACTAATATTAATATTTTATTATAATAATATATTTTAAATATATATATCATAAATTTTAATTTTTATAATTTATTTATACAGTCATTTGTACAACTTATTCTAAATTAATAGTAAGCATTAAACATTTATTATCACATATCGAGTGATTCTAATATGTGATTGAAATGTTTATAAATGAAATTTCATGATCTATAATTAACTCTTCATTTTTTTTATTCACATATTATAAAATAAACCACATAAATTCATAAATCTTTACTATTTAAAGTTTTTTAATTTGTCAGTATGATATGAGTTTGTAAGCTAGTTATTTATTATAAAAAATAAAATATTTATTAAAGAAAATAATTTATTATCATATGCATTTTTGCTAACTTTATTTTATTACTAATTATATTTTATTTATTACTGATATCACCAAAATATGAACATATACAATTAACTAATTAATATTCATTAATTATATAATAGAATATTGTGTGTATTTAGACACATACTAACAATAATTAGTGGTAAAAACTAGAAATCAAATTCTAATTTTAATTTTAAATAAGAGGAAAAAAAAGTTATGATTTAATGAATTCTAAAAAACGAGCAAGGACTCTATGATAATTTTAAATTTATAAAATAAAATAAAATCGGTTGTAATAAACTTTAAAAAAAAATTAAAAATACTGTCATTCCCTTTGTCCATGTCAGCTATTTAAATACAATGGCTAATTACGTTAAAAGATAATCTGTTGTCACTGTTCTTGCCAATTTGGATAACATACTAAATTTTTTTTAATTTGAGGTAACATACTTTCCAAATCAATGTAACCGTATCGGATTAAAAGGTAACAATTGTTAAATTTGTATCCAGTCATCGGTTTTTTTAATTTCTGATATTGCTTATTTATTTTTAAATTTGCTCAAAATAGCAAGGTATCATCAAAAAGTACTTTTAAATTGCACACAATAGTGCACGTCATATATTAATTAAACTGTTAATTCTATTTAAAAAAAAATGTTGACTGCATAAAGATACTGTTACGTAAGTAACTTTTACCTTTCAATCCTATATGCTTATCTTGGTTGACTTGATTGGAAAGTATGTTATCTTAATTAGAAAAAAAATTGTATGTTACCCAAATTGAAATAATTGTGACAGTATATTTTGACACAATTAACCCAAAATACAATTGTAAGTAAAAATTTTATAGGAAGAAACAAATTAAAGAATAGTTAGTGATTTAATCACTCGAATACCCGATAATAACCCGACCAATTTATGGAGGTTGGTTTTTTTTAACCTTAACCCAATTTATTGGTCTAATTGGGCGCGACCCAGATTAAGCTTCACCCTTTTTCAATAAGATGTTTAACAAGCCCAAGCCACTACTTTTCCATAAAAAAACAATAATTGGTTCGCTAAAGAACTTTTACAAGCCCAAGCCACCCTTTTTTAAATTGGGCTCGTTTTTGAACCTTGATATATTTCTTTTGCGTTTTGGGGGTTAAGTAGCGAAACTGTTATGCTGAGTTTGGGTCATGAAAATTTCCAAAATTTATATTTCACTTTTCAAAAAAGCTGAAAACTTATTCACTTAACATAGATCAAGTGGTCACTTTTCAAACTACTTGGCATAGATCAAGTAGTCACCGCCAAAGATGGGAGGGATTCTCCTTGGTTGAGGTCTCGAGTTCGAGCATTGCTAATGTCGTTTCTTCTTAGGTGGAGGTGCGGGGTTAGTCCTCACCATCAAAGTGTCTAACTAGCCACTAACATCTGCTGACTTAACAACAATTTCATAAATTTTCATTTCACTTTTCAAAATACCATTTTTCATACTCTCTCTTACTTTTCTATTACAAACCATATATTTCTTATAATACTCTCTTTCTCTCTCCTACTTTTCTATTACCTATCTTATTCTATAATCATCCATCTTATTTTTCTTAAAACTTAAATTTTATCATCTAAACAAATTTTCACTTTTTATAGAAACCCTTTTTTTTTTTTTTTTTCAGAAAACTGATATTGAAAAATGATTAGTTTTCTTTAACTAAACGCAATACTTTTTGTTAAAGAACTTAGCTCGCTTAAACTGAATGTTTGTGCTTGTCGTCAAATAAATGACAACTTTTGATACAAATATATTTAAAGTTTAAATAATTTAAATTAGCTCATATTTTGTAAGTATTAGGCAATTATATTACGTATAAGAATTGTATTATTATTGCTTAAAGTACTTTTATATTTGAATGAATGTTTGAAATTTCTATTAGAATAGTAGTGTAAGTGAATTGAGAACTCAACCTTAAACTTAGTAATAAGGCTAATTTACCTAGGCAATAACTTAAAGTAAACTTCAATTTGATCTTAACCTAGGTGGGGAAAATGTGTATGGGTAGGAATCTATCATAGTATTTTATAACATACATGTGTGAATCATCATATTTTAGTCAATATGATTGATGATTATATGGATTAGAAATTTAGAACTCTATAGTTCGTATTAGATGAGATTCAGCTTGTTTTCACTATATAAGATGTATAATGTTGTTGGAAAATAATCTAAGTATGTCAAGCTGTTAGTTAGGATTTCTCAGACTGTTAGTAGTATTTCTGTGTAATTAAAAAGTTCAAGCTGCTAGTTCAACAAACTCGAGCTGCTAGTTTAATATGTTCAAGCTGTTCAACAAACAGATAACAGAAAGTGCTACAAATCAGGAAGTGATAAAGATTTCAAGATTTAAAGATCTTCCAAAGATATCCACTCAAGAGAAATCGCAGTTTGTCAAGGAAACAAATCAAAAGGTTATAAATAGAGATAGCCTAGGTCTTTCTGATGTAAATTCGGTGCTTAATCATTTCATAATTGTAACATGTATTCTGTCTAAGTTTCTAAAGCCTCTAAGGTTGAAAAACCCTAAGAACAATTTGTGTTCTTCGTCTAATCAAACAGATTAGAGGTGATCGTAATCAGAGATTGATTATACAAAGGTTTTGATATTGATTGTGTTTATTAAATGTCTGTTATTTTATTGTTTTGAAAGTTTTCTTAAAACAATTAAGTGTTATTCCGCAAACTTCTTAATTGGACTTTGATTCAAAAGAAAGTTATTGGTTTAACTCTGATTTATTCAAACCAGTTAATCTTAGGTGATTTGATCTTGACAAGCGGTATCAGAGCCAAGGGTTCTGTTTTGTTTTATTCTTTGTTTTCAAAGTCAGAAATTTTCATCTTTTAGTATCTAAATCTTTTTCTGGAATGGAGTTTGATGGCAGCAGTAGTGGATCTGGGCAAGGACTTAAGGTGCCTATGCTCAAACACACTGAGTTCGAGATGTGGAAACTCAGGATTCAATAGTACATTCAATTTATTGACTGTGCCCTATGGGAAGCCGTTGAAAATCCTCCCGCAGTTGATCCTGAACTGGATGCTGAAGGCAAACCAAAATGAACACCTCCAAAAACTGAGATCGAGAGAAAGGCTAGAATGAATGAAGTCAAAGCTCTCACTATTTTACAGATAGCTATTCCTAATGCTTATCAACATCCATTAAAAAATTCTATACTGCTCATTCTCTATGGCTTGCTTTAGAGAAAAGATTTGCTGGCAATGCTAGCACAAAAAGAAATCAAAAGGATCTTTTAAAACAGCAGTATGAAAATTTTTTAGGTGGAAAGAATGAAAACCTTACTCAAATCTTTGATAGGTTTAATAAGTTGATAGGTGAATTGGAGAGTGCTAAGGTTAGCCTGGATCAAGATGAGGTAAATAGAAAGTTCCTCAGATCTCTTGGTGAAGAATGGACAGTGTATGATGCACAGTGAAGAACAAAGGACACTCTAGATGAAATAGAGTTGGATGATCTCTACAACAGCTTGAGAGTGTTTGAGTCTAAAATAGAAAATAAAAAAAAACCTTTTCTTATAATCAAAACACTGCTTAATCATCCTCTGCATCCAAAGATCAAGTTTGTTTCAAAAGAAGCTCAAGTTGGTGCTGATGCTGAACTGGCCAGAAAATTAGTAGAAGAACAAGACCAAATCCTTGATCAACAAGCTCAAGCCTCTATGGGTGATGATGAAACCCTTGGAAATTATTCGTGGTTTTGTGGTCAAAGAAGGACAAAAGAAAAGGAAGAGGCCAACAGGACCTTCAAAAGCATAACACTGAAGGTTTCTAATAAACTGGCAAGTGAACTTTGCAAGTGCTGGTATTCCAAGAGCAATTGCACAATCATGATCCACGGAAAAACTCCAGGCATTGTATGATAAGGCCACTGCAAAAGAAAAGGCTCCTAAACAAGTCCAAGACTCTTCTCAAACTGTTGTTGTGCCCGAACCAGAATTCATTCCTGAAGCCAAGTTTGATCAAGTGAAAAGAGTTATGTTTGATCAACAATTACAGAAGGCAATGGAGATAGAGAAAGCCCTTGATCAATATGACTTCTACAAACCTCCAATTACTTACTGGTATGCCAAATCAATGGACAACATTGATCTGGTATATCATTTTGTAGTTAAAAGAGAAGCTGGTCCAGAAGAGGAGTATAAGAACCTGATCCAAATAGTTCAGAAGATGACTAGAGCAGAGCTGACCCAGATGCACAATATTGGGAAGGCTAGCCACTCTAGATCACCAATAGTATGGTTCAGAATAACATAAAAGATCTTCAAAGCATGATTGATCCAGAATCCACAAGAATGGATGTAGAAGCTGCCAAGGAAATGAAGTTTGTACAGATTGATCTATATGAAAAATCCATGACATATAGACTCAAACTGTCAGACAGATCCTGCAGATTTTATAGTTTTGAATTTCTCGATTTACCATCAGAATGGCTACATCAGATGAGCACAATGAAGATAGATTGTGATAAAGAAGAACTTAATAGAGACTTCATAAAGGCTATAAAGCAGAAGCTTGCACAGTTGTAATATGTAATTTTTTGGATGCCTTAGTTTGTGTATAACAGTTTTACTTTGTATATATTTTCTGTGAAGACCACCCCTTGCGGGGCGGTTCTCACCAGTCTAGGTCCCACAAATAGCAACACGATATCAACCATACTAAGATAGGGTAATTAAATTGCGGAATAATAAAATTACATGTACATACAAGATTAGGATTAAGTTTACATATTTCAAAATAAAGTTATAAAAGGGTAACATCTAATCTAGTCATAACATCATACATCACGTCAAGTCTACCCAGAACTACCACATTTGCTGTCTTCCAATCAGTACCAGAGAGTTTGTTGAGTAGTGGTCTAAGAAAGCTTCAAAACTTGGATCTTGAATGACCTAAGTACTAGGTCCTGCAGGTGATTTTCCTTTGGCTTTTCCTGTAAAATATTAATGCAACATCTGTAAGCAAAGCTTAGTGAGTTTATAGATTTTCAATATCAACATGCGTGTCAAGCGGAGTCATTAGTCTTAGCGTGATATGTCTTGGCTGCCGCTACAGCCCTCATGATTGAGATATAGTATCATAAGATCGGATGATGTTCAAGCCACACTCACGCTTAAATCGTGGGGATCAGCCACATACTGGGCTAGCTACCAGTAAGTCAATATGGCGGAACATCGGAGGTCATTACCAATTCATAAGAACTGGTGAAATAGCCGGGTCTAGAACAATAGACCATAAGGGCTAGTCAAGCTGAATCAATCTATCAAATGTCTGATCAATGATGTAAGCATATGTCTTAGAAGTCATGATAGCAATGAATCATAAGGCAAAGTCTGAAGCAATATTAAATGCAATATGATAAGATAATCAAATAGCTATCATGATCCACTGGGCAACACCCATCCATGGTGTGCACAGGTCTCAATCCAGCTGATAAAGTGAATGTCAATAAATCTATCAGCAACAATATATCTCAACCGGATCTATGCATGTTCAATCTGAATATCTATAACTCACAGGTCTGGGTCTTGGTCAAACAGATATATGAATCTGCCACCTGAGTTATCTCAGGATTTTGTCAATCTGTAATCTGTCAATTCTTTTCAAATCAGAGACCCGCTTTCAAGTCTTTAAGTCTTTAAATCTTTGTTCAGATAATAACTGAACCTGTTCAAATTCATTCATGATAATATCATGTTAATTTCATCGTCTGTATCATCATCATTATCATGGAATTTCATTATTTCTTTTGGTCATTAAAATCTGTAATTCTATCTGATTCTGATAACTGATATCTTGTCAATCTTTCATTAAATTCTCATAAGTTCTCTTTTTCTTATATATATATATATATATATATATATATATATATATATATATATATATATATATATATATATATATATATATATATATATATATATATATATAAATCATTTAATTTATTGAAATGTCAAAAATTCATAGAAGTTGGATTTTCGGATCATAATTTCGGATCAGCCCGGATTGGGATCCGGATTCGGATCATCCGGATCCGGACATCCGAATTAGCATATATCCGAAATGGTACCCGAATTGGCTTCATCCGAATTAAGCATTTGACCGAATTAGGATCAATATAGGCACCGAATTCGGATCCTTCAAGATCCGAGATGTTATATCCGAAATCGGGACCATGCCAGATCCGAATTAATATCCGAATTGGGAACCGAAGTGGTGCATCATCCGAATTCGGACATATCCGAATTCGGATCCTTCATGTTCATAAATTTCCAGATTTGTTCTTGGTGTTCTTGGCTATACTCATACGGATTTTACATAATAAATCTCAAAAACACTCTTTATTAACATGCAATGTTATATAATGTTGTAATATCATTATTTGAATGTTTTTATATAATTTCTTTGATCAAAAACATCTTAATTTGACCAAGATAATCCAAAAACTCATAATTTTCTCAAGAACACATATTTTAACAAAAATTCCGATTTCTTCTTATTTTGGACAATCTAATCACCGATTTTTGTTTCTGTTACATTTATTATCATTAATTCATCATAATCTACTAAGATCTAAAACATGCAACTTAAAATTCATGTTTTTAAATCTTTGGTTTCGGTTTTTATCAAAACCGAACTAAACCTCTAAAAATCTTGAAATATAGCTCAAGAATTACCTCAAATTTGTCAATTGATGATTCTTGATAATGATTATAACTTCTTTTAGTCTTCAATTCTTCAATTAATTGCAACAATTTGATGAAACTTGATGATGGCCGTATGAATGTAGAGAGAGAGTAGAGAGAGAAAGAAATTTGGTGTTAAATGATCTTAAATGATCATTATTCTAGGCTTTTATATATAATTTTGGTCTCATTTGTTATTTAACCCACTAAACTTTTGTATTTTTCATCTCTTTATTCTAATCATTTTAATTATATCATAAATATAATTTAAAATTATATTTACTTAATAAATTTTCATTCTTAATTAATATTTGCAATACAAATAATATAAAAAAAATATATTATTATCTCAAAATAACATTACATAACTGATCAACAAGCTGGGTTGTTACATTTTCTTATGTGTAAAAAAACTTAAAGTCTTAGTTAAGAATTTAAGTTAGGGGGAGACTGTTGGGAAATAATCTAAGTATGTCAAGCTGTTAGTTAGGATTTCTCAGACTGTTAGTAGTAATTATGTGTAATTACAAAGTTCAAGCTGCTAGTTCAACAAACTCGAGCTGCTAGTTCAAAATGTTCAAGCTGCTAGAGTTAAAGTTCAAGCTGTTCAACAAACGGATAACAGAAAGTGCTACAAATCAGGAAGTGATAAAGATTTCAAGATTTGAAGATCTTCCAAAGATATCCACTCAAGAGAAATCGCAGTTTGTCAAGGAAACAAATCAGAAGGTTATAAATAGAGATAACCTAGGTCTTTCTAATGTAAATTCGGTGCTTAATCAATTCATAATTGTAACCAGTATTCTGTCTAAGTTTCTAAAGCCTCTAAGGTTGAAAAACCCTAAGAACAATTTGTGTTTTTTGTCTAATCAAACAGATTAGAGGTAATTGTAATCAGAGATTGATTATACAAAGGTTTTGATATTGATTGTGTTTATTGTTTGTCTGTTATTTTATTGTTTTGAAAGTTTTCTTAAAATAATTAAGTGTTATTCCGCAAACTTCTTAATTGGACTTTGATTCAAAACAAGATTATTGGTTTAACTCTGATTTATTCAAACCAGTTAATCTTAGGTGATCTGATCTTGACAAATTTTGAACTGTATATCTCGTGAGATATTGACGATGTGAATAAGATGATAATTTCCTCTTTATATGCATATGAATATGGCAATATGCTTTCATTATCTATGTGTTACTTAGTGTTACCTCGTGTAACAAGGCAAGTAGTCTGCTCACGACCTTGGAGACGACCCAGGTGTAAGGTACATTGTATGGTAATGACTCGGGTTAACGATTGTTTATTACTGATGCAACTCCTGTCATACGTGCCCGTTATCGATTAACATCTTTGGAAATAACGGGATAGTTACAAAATTGCTTGACAAAGGTTTTATTATCGTGGGGTGTTTTGCTTTTATATGTGGGAAAGAAAGATGGTTTCGTTCGTATGTATATCAATTATAAATGATTAAACAAAGTGAGCATTTAAAAGTAAGTAAGCATTACCTCGCGGTATGACTTGTTTTGATCAATTACAGAGTGCTTCTAAGTTATAAAATATTAATGGTCAGTCGGGCTATTATTAGTTGAAGGTACATGATGATGACATATCTAAAAAAAATTCTTCGTAACTCGCTACAGTCACTTTAGATTCCTTGTAACGTTGTTCTGTTTTTAATGACAAAATGTATTGAGTATGATGTTCAATGTTGAAATTTCTGTAATAATGTTTATCAACAATATCTTCATATTTACAAAGACAAAGAATTATGATGCAAAGCACTTACGTGAATTGTTGGAAGTTTTAAGAAAGAAACAACTTTATGTCAAATTCTCAAAGTGTGAGTTTTGGTTTTGACAGGTACATTTCATGAGGCATATTATTTCAAGTGATAGTGTTCTTGTTGACCCATCTAAACTTGAAGTTATTCCAAGATGGGAATAAAATAATGCTTTTGAAGTACAGAGTTTTCTTGGACTTGACGGTTACTACGGTTCATCCATGACTTCTCCAAAATCATAGTTTCTCTCACTACTTAGACGTAAAAAAATATTAAATTTAAACGGTCCTAACCACAGGAAACGACATTCAAAACATTGAAATAATATCTTAGCCAATGTATCATCCATTTTGGAACTCTACTTGAAAGCAACAAAAACTTCGTGGTATATAATGACACGTCCTTAAAACGATTAAAATGTGTGTTAATGCAACGAGTGAAGGTTATCGTGTAGCCTTGTGTCAATTGAAAGATTATGAAAAGAAAAAGAACCACCTTACTCGCGATCTTGAGTTAGTGACGGTTGTATTTGCACATGACGACATTATTTATATGACAAACGATTTCAATTGTTCACATATTACAAAAGTTTAAAGTACATTCTAAAATAAAAAGACATGAATATGTGCCATGAGTATGCCATGGAACTTATTAACGATTATAACTGTGAAATCCATTGTCATCTAGAAAAAACTAATGTTGTAGTCCATGCCTTGAGTCTGATAACACAATTAGATTCCTTATGTTATGTGGTCAACTGGTCACTCACATTGTCGCGACTTCTGTTCATAAACATTATCCAAGTATATAAATGTCACCTATTTTTTAATAGGTACAACTAACAACTAGTCACCAAAAATTATTTTATAAAAAAAACTATGGTACACATGTCATATCAATAAAAAAAAATAGACCTTATATATATTGATGATGAAATTTTTATGAGAAAATATGCTTACTTGACGATATACAAATTTTAAAAAAATTCTTATCACGAATATTTTCAATATAAAATCACTACAAGAAAAAAGGTGTTTAGTGACGAAAAAAATTTGGTCACTAACAGTGAAAATATGGTCACAGATGGTATATAGTGACCAAAATTTGGATGGTCACTGTTTGTCACTAAAGGCCCGTCGCTAATTTTTGACAGTGACCAAATATGAAACTGGTCACTATATAGTGACCAAAATACAGTGGTCACTAAGGTTGTGACGACTAGTTTTGTCACTGAATTTCATCACTAAATAGTAAAAGTCGTCACTAAAAGTTGATTTGTGACCAACTTTAATGACCAGAAAAAAGGTCACTAATTGGGGTTAGTTGATTGTTTCCATTAACGTACATTAGAGATCAAAATAATGGTCACTGAATTACTATTAGAGACCAAATAAAGTGGTCACTGATTAGAGACCAAAAAAAAGTGGTCACTGATTTACTACTAAAAACCAAAAAAAAATGGTCATTATCTTACCAATATTAATCAACAATTGGTCACAAAATTTCTACTAATTTTAATTTGCAATAACTAAAAATATACTAATTTGTAATAACTAAAATCTAAAATATTAATCTCATTCATAATAGGTAAGAAGTTTTCATACGTGCTAAAAATTACATTACTTAAAAATTAGTAAGATCGTTTTAATACAACCAAGAGAACTAACAAAGATAAGATTCACTAAGATAATCCAACAAAAATAACATTTTTCAAAATAATTTAACAAAAATAACATTTCTAATGTTTGTTGTCTTATATTATGACTATCAAAAGTAAGAGAAATCCAAGTGCGTCAGATCATGTCTATCTTGTATAAAGATCACTGCAAAAATTATAAAAAAATAATCAATGATTAATAAATAACCATTGGGTAATTATTTTACATCAATATAAGACATGAACTTACATTTTTTTTTGAGATTGCAACCTTGATAAGCGTAATAGTTCTTCCATCATGAATTTCATGTTTTCTTTCATCTGATATGTTGCTTTTGAACTAAGATTTGTTCTTCCTTAATAATCTGAACTTCTTACTCTAAAGCCTTTGATCTCTCCTAAACTAATTCCAACTCCATTTGTAAGTTCTCTGTAATCTTGCGTGGATTTGTTTACAAAACCAAGCAAACCTATTCTGAGGAAATAATAGGTGGACGTCTCGGTAATCTTTGCATATCATAACACGACCTCCATAAAATCTAAAAGGGGAAATTGCGCAAAAAACCTCTAAGTTGGACCATTTTTGCGATTAAAACCCCCAACCATTTTTCATTGCACAAAAAACCTTCAACTAGTTAAAACTTGGTAAATTTGGCATTTTTTCAAAAAATCTGACTTGCAACCGGTTTAGCCGGTTGCAACTTGATGACGTGTAAAACTTTTAAATAGATTTTTGCATAAAAAGCCTCCAACTTGTTTAGTTTTTTCAATTAAAACCCCAAATCATTTTTAATTTGATAAAAAACCTCCAACCAACACATAATTAAAATTGAGTCTTCACTGATTGCATTTTGATGACATAGATATTTATTAAACTTTTATTTATCAAACAAAGAATTCGTTTCCCAATTAAACCTCCACCATCTAGGCTAGCGAATCTCACTGCTCTGGCTGATCATATTCAGATGCTAAAACGGAATATAAATAAATGAAATTGAACATAAAGTTAACCTAAAAATGCAACTCGTGAACACAAAATGAAATCGATTCCATCGGCACAACTAAAGTTAAAATTCAAGATTAAACGGGAAAAGTTAATCGAACATACATACATAAAATAAACAGCACTGAACATAAAGAGGAGATAGAGTAATCGGAGTTGCCGGAGATAGAAAAAAAGAGAAAAGTTAAATATTATTGTTGGTTAGAGGTGAGAAAAATATAGTTAAGGGTTTTAATAAATAAAGTCACCAATTTCGGGGTTTTTAATGCAAAAATCTTGTTTACTGAATTATACATGTAGTGCCACGTAGGCGCCACGTAAGTCGGGTTTGCCATGTGGACGTCACGTGTGTGCCATGTAAGCATAGCAACCTATTATAACCGGTCAAGTTCTAATTTCAAAAAGTTTTACCGGTTAGAGGTTTTTTGTGCAACAAAAAATGGTTAGGGGTTTTAATCACAAAAATGGTCCAACTTTAAGGTTTTTTACGCAATTATAAGTAATAACAATATGAAATGAATCCAGCTATCAATTAACCAATATCATATCATAGACATTCAGTCCCTTAACATACAAAAGTATGAAAAAAAATCCGTCCCACAAATTAGCAGTCAAGGAGACAAACAAAAGATGTAAATATTATACATTAATCCTAAAAGAGCATTATAATCCCTAAAAACAAGCCCGATACTCTATAGGATCTCAATTTTTACATGTTTATACTCAGCATAGACTCAATTTTACATGACTAATGTCTAATGAATATCTCTAATTTTACAAGTTCATACTTGCAAATTATACAACTAACCAAACCACAGATAAAAAAAGATATTTACCTGAAACCTGAATAATCTCATGGTATAGTATGTATCCTCCTTGATCAAAGATTTGGCAGTGTCCTGATGCAAGAATAGACATTAATTTACATATAGATTGTTTTTAAAAACAACATGAAATTCATGTTCTCTTTTATCCTGAATCCGTTGTTGAGTTATAAATTAAGTTACATATATAAGATGCAAGAGAATTGAAAATTGAAAAGGAAAAACAAAGCCTTGAAACCTGATTGCCTACAATAGTTAAGAACTTGATTGTTTTGAACATTAAAATTCATAGATGTACAGAGTTCCAATTAATATCTTTGACTCTGGATCTTGATCAATAAAAATTATATACATATATCATTTGATATATGTATAAAACTTTTAAAAAAACTACATAAAAATTACTTCCATGTTCGCCAGTCATGGCTCCTTTCACATTCAACTTGGTATCCACAAACTTTTTATCGTAATAAAATTAACTTAAATGATTAGACTTTAATTAAAGCAAAACTCTTCTAAAGCAAAACCAGACCGGTCCAGTTTTGTCCGGTTGAAACTTACACACCCCAAGTAGTAGGTTCCTTTCCAAGGACACCATGGTATCACAAAAACTAAAAAGAATCAGCTAATCACAGTGTTTTGATCAAGTGAGAGTATTCTGATCTCAAATCGTGTGTGTGTGTGTGTGTGTGTGTGTAAGTTTGTGATTTTAGGTGTTGAATAAGAATCATATTTACAGAGATATATGTTTAATTCTTATTCTTCCATATACGATTTGTTGATTGCTTCCACTGTCCCTCAACAGAAATATATACAAGAAAGAAAATATTCTAAATGACATCTGTTTGTTTAGGAACTAATTTGTGTCAAAATAAAAATATTTTGAAGTTTTCTTGGACATACCGACCAGTAGTTGGATCACCAGAAGTGCACAAGTTAATATAAGCCCATCAAAAACCAAAGGCGTTAGATATTGATCATATGTGTTGATGAATCTCACATTTCCATCCTAAAGAAACACAAGACAACAACTATGACTTAAGAGAATCCCTTCAAATCAAAAGCAATTGACAGAAAAATACAAAATGTAGCATATAGTTACAATCTAACATAAATTTAACATATTTTCACATAAAAATATAGAAAAATACTATATTATTGATACCATGTGAAGGCCTAGATGACTACCCATAAGTATTCCTGCTAAAGTTCCCTGCCCTGATGACTAAAAAACAAGAACAAAGAACAGAGATTTAAATTATCATATATATTAACACTTAAGGATGGATTTAGTAAGTAATAACTTACATGGGTTCAGACAGAAAGCACAAGACTTTTCAAAGATCTTCACAATATATGCAACAACCTAAATCAGAGTAACAATATATATATATATATATATATATATATATATATATATATATATATATATATATATTGCCCTCTAACCTATAACAAAAACTGACAATGAGTTGGCTGGTCCTGAGTGTTTTTATGCCCTGGGCGAGATGCAAAAATAATGCCCTTTAAAAAATATAAACATACAACATACTATTTTAAATGGGTTTGAAACCTAGTCAAGTTAAGCGACTCATCCCCATGCTGATTATTATTAAATTATATAAAATACACGTACAAGTTTAACAATTATTATTACTTGAATTGATGAATTCACATACCACAAAAATACAAACAGATACAAAAAAGTATAGTTGAATTGTAAACAACCAATACCTGGTACCCCTTCCAAGGCGGCTGCCACAGTGAAGGAAGATGAGAGTGTATGTGAGAGATTCCAGATCGTCTCTTCTACTGTTGTAAGAGCCCTTAGTAAACCATTGAGAAAAGAGTATTAAACCCAACAAAATCCACATGCCAAAACTAAGTTACTTCACTACTTCCGAACTCACGATTGCCATGAAAAATCCCATACATCATTGCCATGAAAATCCCATAAACTAGGCCCAAGAATGTTCATGACCTGGAAGAGTGAGAATGACATAAAGGGATCAGATTGTTGTCTTTTTAGTAGCTTAACATACAGATGCAACACGACTACCTTACCATCACATAGTACTCTCCTAGTTGGTGATGTTCCATTTACAAAAGGATATAAACACATGAATTCAATATGAACCAACATCCAAAATTATATAAAAATACTGATGTACCACGATTAAAAACAGAAATTATACAGGAACATATTTAGTATAAAATGATGAAATCAGAAACAAGAAATTAGCAACAAATACATGTTTACAAACAGAAATACATGAACTGTGAAAAAGCAACAAATATCGATGTACCACGAGAAATTAGCAACAAATACATGTTCCAACAAATGATAATGAAATCAGCAACAAGAAATTATAGCAACACATACTGATGTACCACGATTACAAACAGAAATACATGAATTGTGATAAAGCAACAATCAATTGAAATCAGAAACTTTAAATGATCGATACATTTGAGACCTGTAATTTATTGGATTTGATCGATATATTCGACGATCTAACAGAGCCAAGAAAGAGATTAGCAGAGATGAACTTTGATCAACTGATTGTAAATCGCCAGTCGCCAGATTGAATTTGAACAGAGCCAAGATTGAACATTAAATCTAATATTACAGATTGAATATTAAATCTGAGTTTTGTATATTAAATTAAAGGGATACTTGCGCAAAAAAACCTTCAACTTGTCAGTTTTTTGTGATTAAAACCTCAAACCATTTTTCGTTGCATAGAAAACCTTGAACTAACTAAGAAAAAGTAAATCAAGGTTTTATCAACGAATAACCAGTTGAAACCGGTTATTAATCCTACGTGGACCAGTAAATAACCTACGTAGAATAAATTTTAATTGTTGAAACTGGTTGCCAAGTATTACACATCATTTAAACCCTTGTTGATAAATTTTAATTGTAATTTTAAATGGGATTACATTATTAACGGGGGTTTAAATGATGTGTAATACTTGGCAACCAGTTTCAACAATTAAAATTTATTCCACGTTGGTTATTTACCGGTCCACGTAGGATAATAATCGATTTCAACTGGTTGCCCATTGATAAAACCTTGAGTTACTGAATTTTAGTTAGTTTGGGGTTTTCTATGCAACGAAAAATGATTTGGGGTTTTAATCACAAAAAACTGACAAGTTTTGGGTTTTTTGCGGAATTATCCCTAAATTAAAATCACAGATTGAACAGAGCAAATTGATAGCCAAGAAACGATTAACAAAGCCAAGAAACTGATGATTGATGAACTTTGAAATCGATTTGACGATTTGCTCAGGTTTTATAGAAAACGATAATCTATTCACCTAATACTCTGAACTCTGATATGAATAGAGCGTTGGAGACTTTGAGCCCCGTTGAATCGAACGCAGCCACGCAGGGGGCAGGAGCAGTCGTCGCTTCGTTTGCCCACCGCTCAGGCGCAGTCACCTATTCGTTTCCAACCTCCATCAGATACTCCTCGTTTCTAACGTGATCGAGTGTGGCCTTCGATCGGTTCTTGATTTTGATTTCAATCTGATTTTGTTTGTTTGATCGAGTGTGTGTTGCTCTCAAATAAGACAATGGAATGTTAACCCTAATGGCTCTCGTTGATTTTGATTTTGACCCATGGGTTATTTTGACTTTTTAGGTTTGACCCATGGATTTTTAATGTTTTTTTCGGTGCTGCTCTCAATTCTCAATTAAGACCCATGACTTTTTCATGTTGACTTGTTTTTTAATATTTTGACTTGTTTAATTTATCTGTATTTTAAGTTTTTTAATTTATTAAGCTTGAACTTGTTTTTAATATTTTGATTTTTAAAACATGATATAATTTTTAAAAATACTATATTATATTGTATTCATTTCTTGACCACATAATTTATTAAAATAATATTTTCATTAGTTTTCAATAAAAAATTTTATTTAAGATTAAATGAGGTTTAAAATTTATTAATATTTTTTATTCAGTGACCATTTTATTTGGTCTCTAAATTCAAATCATTTCAGTGACTATATTTTTTGTCACTAACACTTAAAAATGAAATAAATAACATTAATTAGGAAGTTAATATATTTTTACTCAGTGACCATTTTATTTGGTCTCTAAATTCAAATCAGTTCATATGAGATAAATAACGTTAATCAGTAAGTTGAATATATTTTTTATTTAGTGACCAATTTATTTGGTCTCTAAATTCAAATCAGTTCAGTGACCATTATTTCTGGTCACTAACACATCAATATGAGATAAATAACAATAATCAGTAAGTTGAACATATTTTTTATTTAGTGACCATTTAATTTGGTCTTGTGAAGACCACTCCTTAAGGGGCAGTCCTCAGAGTCTAGGTCCTACATCATGCAACACGATACCAATCATAACTAAGATAGAGTAATTATATTGCGGATTTTCAAATTACAAGTACAAAATATTAGGATTAAGTTTAATACAGTTTTAGTGCAAAATATAGTTTTCAAATTAAACTTATAAATGGTACAAAACTAATCTATTTCATGTCATCATACATTCAAATCAAATCTACCCAAACCACCACATTCATCATCTGCCAATCTGTACCAAAAGGGTTGTTGCGTAGTGGTCTATGAAAATTTCACTTGATTCTTGTAAGACCTAAGAACTAGGTCCGGCAGGTGACTTTCCTTTATCTTTTCATGTAAAAAAATGTAAACAACATCTGTAAGCAAAGCTTAGTGAGAATATAGATTTTCAGATTACATGCATTAATCAAGCGGATCATGGGTCTAGCGTGATATGTCTTGACTGCCGCTACAGCCACTCATGATTGAGACATAGTAGTCATAGAATAGGATGATGTCCACGCCACGCACACGCTTTTTAGTGGAAGCTATCCACTTATGCTGGGCTAGCTACCAGCGGTCAACATGGGGGAACATCGGAGTGTCAATACCAAGTTCAATAGAACTGGTGAAATAGCTTGGTCTAGAACAATAGACTGACAAGGCTAATCATGCTAAGCTGAATCAATATGTCAAATATGCAAACTGTAGGTCCCGAAAGGTTCCCAAAGTATATAGTAATAAACTGTAGAGGGGGGGTGAATACAGTATTTAAAATCTACACACTCTTTTTCTCAATGTTTGTATGTATTATCAACAAATGTTAATTACAAACAAGCTTGACTGCGGAATTGTTCAAGCTGAGATAACAGAATACAACAGTATGGTTTCTAGTCTAAGACACACTCAAACTAGATTACAATGAACACACTCACTAAGATGCACTCACTGTATTTTACAAGACTTTAAGGAACAACTTTGGTAAACAGCTTAGACACACAGAAGCTTGTTTACAGAAGATTTGCATGCATGAATATCACACTTGCACGTTCACTCTTGGTTTAAGCACTTAGCTTTCTTCACATTCTTTCTGACCTTAGAAGCTTCCTTTTATACTCACTTAGAGGATCTAAGAGAAACATCTTCATTGGGCAGAATGAAAAAGGAGAAGTCTTGTTTGAAAAGACAATATAACTTTTCTGCACTTTTCTGAAAAGCAGACTTGCCTTCTCTTGTGCAGAACTTTTGTCTTTTTACTTTCTACTGTTGCATTGCCTTTAACCATTTTAGGAATGTCAACTTTGCGTCTTTCTTCCTTGTAAAGGCCTATTTTGATATAAGAAAAAGGTCTGTCACCCTTTTTCAAATATCCGTTTGTCTTCATGTAACAGAACAGCTTGGGCAGGCTGAGCGGTTCTGCTTTCCACTTTGTCTTCAACTGTGTAAACTGATCTGGTAGTTAAAAACAATACATGATGACTTGGAAACTAATTCCATAAAGTGTTTAGCCTGTTCACAAAGAACAGGTTCTGTTCACAAAGAACAGAACACTTTAAAAGTGCCCAAGCTGCTCAACAGTGTAGAGCAGCGTAGACAGTTTATGTCCAGCCTGATCAGCAGACTGATCAGCTTGGACAAACTGTCTTGGTTGCAACACATGCAACGTATAGAACAGCTTTAGACTGATATTGCAAATCATTTTCAGGTTTCAATAAGGCATATAACAGGCCTTAAATACAACCTTCAAATGCATCAACAGGTTTGAATATAAAATCTCCCCCTCAGATGTAGAGCAGGTTTGACTGAGGCCTTTTTGTGCCTAACAATCTCCCCCTATTTGCAATAACCAGTCCAAGCTGGTTTTGTCAAAAATCACTATATATTTTTACAGTACATTTGCTGAAGTAAAATTACAACATTACAGTAAAGTAAAAGATCAGTTTATATATACACTGATTCTTGACTATACTTGAACAACATATGTTCTTACAAAAGTACAACTAATGTGCTAATGTATTTTACAACTAATGTAAAAAATAAAAAATTACAACTAATGTAATTGTGTACAACTAATGTACAGAGTGTACAACTTATGTACAAGATTTGGACTGTTTGAGACGGGAGCAGATAATGGCAAGCCTGTCCAACTAATGGACAGCTTCCATTCTTCACCTACCCAGATGGCAGGTGGACTTCATTCGACAGGGGGTGGCATCCCTTCTTTGAATCTTTTTAAAAGTTCTTCCCTTGTTTCTTCATGTTCTTCAAGTTCAGCTGTAAGAAACATAAAGTTAGAACTTTGGAGCTCACCTCTGTCATAAAATCCTTTCAGCTCTTCCCAGACAGCTGCTCTCCATTGACTGGACTGACTGAAGGAGGTGGCAATTCTGAAGGCTGCAAGCTGCTTAAGACCAACTTTGTGTAGGTCAGAAGCTCTTTGAAAACATTTCTTCTGAGATAAGGGATCCACAAAAAATGCCCCTAACTCAGGCTCTTCAATCACTTTGCCATCTTCAAATTCAACTCCTTCAGGCAGGCTGTGGTCAACTCCTTTAATTTCCACAGCATAATCTCCTTGTTCAATCATCATAAGGAGTTCTTCCAGCTCTGAATCTCTCTTTTTCCTTCTGGCCTTGATTTTAGGGGATGTCACAGAGACACCCTCTTTGACTTCTTTAGGGATCAGGCCCAACTCACTCACTCTCTCCATCAGCTTCTTTATGTATGCCCTGATAGTCTTAGCCGTTTCTGACTTAGACTGGCTCAGGGCAACTGCCAGTTCCACCCATTCCCTGTAACCCATTTGAGCCACATCAGCGTGATCATATGATTCCAATTCAGGGCCTGTTGCACCCATCCTTGTGATCTGAAGTTTCCACTGAGTGCCTTTTCTTGATATGGGAACAGCTTTGACAATTCCTTCCTTGGCCAGCCTTCTAGTAGCAACATCATGAAATTTCTTTTTGGCCAAGTTGTCAAAATGGAATTTGGCTCTGGCAGAAGGTACTGTTGATTTGGTCACTGAGACCTGAGTACCTTTTTCCACTTCCTTCCCTTTTTCTCCTGCTGATTGCTTGGCAGCTTCCATTATTTTCTTTTGCACCTCCAAGGTAGACATTTTTATTTTCTTTGCTTCTTGGAGGGCAAGAGACTTAGCAGCTTTGGCAGATTGTTCTTCTTTTCTTAACTCTTCCAGAGCCTTAAGTTGTTCTTCCCTAAACTCAAAGTATTTGTGCATAGGGAGGCCCATCTCTTTGGCTCTGGCTTTGTGAAACTGAGTTTCTGCCTGTTTCTGCTCAATAGGATCCACCGCTGCCTTTTCTTTTCCTTTAGCTGCTGTTTTAGGGACAGCAGCTTCAGGAATACTTTCTTCTTCTTCTTCTTCTTCTTTTTCCTCTGAAAGAATAAGGTGCCTCCTTTTGCTGCTAGGCCTGCCCTCAGGAATGACTTCCTCCCCCTTAGACTGAGCAGGGTTTGGAGAGCCAGCCTGAGTAGGCATAGCAGCTTGGGAAGCACCTTCAGCTGCACCTGTTTCTGCTGGTTGATCAGTTTGGGTTGCAGACACTGGTATCTCCTTAGGAGAAGGAATCTTCTCCCCCTTAGACTTAGTCTTCGAGGCAGATGATTTCTCCCCCTTTGAAGGAGATGATGCAGCGACTTCAACCCCTGGTCTGCCTGAAGACACAAAGTCAGCAGGCTTGCCAGCAGGTTTGGGAGGTTTAGGACCAACAAGGCTGTTCACTAAGTAAGCCAAGTTGTCCTTCACCTCACCAAGCTGGGAAAGACAGTTTTGAAGAGAAGAAGAATGGGAATCAGCAAAAGTGGTCAGCTTAACAATGTTGTCTCTATCAGAAGCTGTGAACAACAAACTTTGGAGCTGTGCAAGATGAAGTTCAAGAGAATCTTGCACATCAGCAAGGTTTGATGACACAGAATTTGATAGAGAACCTATAAGAGTGTTCAGGCTGGCCAATGTGGAAGGAATGGTAGTATTACAGGAAGTGAGGAGAGAGGACAGCTGTTGAGAAATAGCTGTCATAGAGGACACAGAGTCCTGTTGTGAGGAGAGGATAGAGGAAAGAGAGTTGGTTACATTTTGCAGCTGTGCAGTGAGTGCAAGCAGCTGTGGAGAGTGGTCAGCTTGTGGAGTAACTGGGAAGGATTCTTTAAACGTATCAAAGAATCCTTTGAGCTGCTCAGACACAGAGTCTGAGATTATGGATGGTAGGGAGTGCATGGTATGTTCCAAAGAACCAACTTTGTTGGTCAGCAATGAAAGCTGATCCTTCAAAGGCAGGTCTTTGGGAGATGGTGGTGTATGGGTGGACTGTTTGGAGTGAGTAGATGGAGAAGATGATGATGAGGCTGGTGTTTGAGGATGAGAGGGAGAAGGAAGAGAAACTTTGGACAATAGTTCCATAGCCTGGGCAAAAGTAAGGTGGCCCAGGTTAGAGGGATCAAGGGGTCCTTCAGCAGCGGCTGTAGCTGCATCATTAGGAGAAGGAGATGATGTTTGGGGCCTCTCAGATGCTGCTTGTGTTGCAGCACCCTCATGAAGACCAGTGGTGGTTCCCTCTGCAGTGCCTTGGTCTAAAGGCACCTCATCATGGGGAGATGGGATATGCATTTCAACATCAGCAGTGGTGAAACCTGCTGATGGAATTTGCATTGAGGGATCAGCCTCACCAGAGGGATGGTATGATCCCTGAGGTTCATCAGCTTGTGTTGTTGGTCCCTCAGCAGCTGTTTGGTGTTGAACAGCTGAATCATGGGGAACAGAAGTTTGAGGCTGAGCTGCTGATTGGTCTATATCAGCAGCGTGGGCACCTCGTGCAGACTCAGGGTGTAAGGAGATATGAGTGGGGGACAGTGTGGACTCAGTGTGGAGCGGAGAGGGCTCCTGTCTTTCAATATCCTCAGCCTGTTGGGAGGCTGGGATAGTTGGTGTGGGTATCTCCATTTGTACAACTGGTTCCTGTTGGGAGGAACCAGAGGGTCTAGGCTGACTCAAGGGTGACTCAGGCTGGAGTGAAGCAGGCTCCAAATGAGCTGAACCTTCTCCCAAAATAGGAGAGGCAGCTTGGGTTGCTTCTTTTACAACTGAACCCTGTTGAGAGGGAACAGAGGAGACTGTTTTCTGGGCTAGTTTCTTTTTGGCTAATGATTTTCTTTGATAACGGATGGATGAAGTGGGTGATTGTGGAGAGGAGAGGGGATCTGTTTGGACTGGATGGGAGACTGGGTCAGGAACAGTGGGGCTGGACTGTTCCATAGTCTCTTGTGCCACAGAGGCACCAGCCACAAAGGCTTCAGGCTCAACAAATGAGCCAGGGTGAGGAATCTGCTCTTCCTCAGCCACAGAGGCTAAGGGAGCAGACTCAGCTTGAGCTGTTTTGGCCTTCTTTTTAGCAGGCCCAGCTTCAGCTGCCAAGGTCCTTTTTACCAACTTAGACCTGGCTTTGGATTTTCCACCGGGAGCAGCAGTGACTGGATCCACCCTCACAGCAGAGGGTCCTTCCACTAAACCCAACAGCCTCCTCATTGGTGTTGAGAGAGGAGGCTCATTTTCCAGTACAGGAGTATGAAACACCCTATTCCCTATCACAGGGAATGCAGCAGTTTTAAGTAGGGGTTGAGAGTGATATAGATGCTCACCACAGACATGGCAGAAGATGAGACTCAGGAACCTGGGATATCTGACAGCTGCTGGTCTTGTCTCTTGTTGTACCAGGTTTCTCATGTTCAAGAAGATCCATTTGGCCATGTCAAGTGTAGTCCCATCCACCAGCTGAAGGACTATAGGCACTTCATCTCTACTAAGTTGGTCAAAGGAACCAACCTTGCTGCTGAATGACATTGCCACAGAGGCAAATAGGAAATTATATGTAGGTGATAACTCCTTCCTGTACAGAGTAGCTCCAACCTTGGGTTCTGCCACACCACAGAAGCGTAGCAGATTGCCCATTTGCTCATTTTCAGGCTGAGGGAGATCATAGGTCTCAGCCACTGGAAGATGAAGAACTTCCCTCAAAAGATCGACTGTAATCTCAATGGTTTGAGTCCCATTGAGAATAGTACCTCTGATAACCTTAGTGTTTGGATTGTAAGAGCAGGTGTACCAGAACTCGTATACCATCTCCTGGTACAGGACACCAGGAGATGCAGTCAGGGCATAGTTCAACGGATGAACTTGCAGGAATTCCACCATTTGATCGTAACCCTTCCCCACATAGTTTTTGGGGATTGTGAGGTTTGCTATGTAGTTGGTGGGTTTCAGGGTCAGCATCGTGGTGACAGAAGGATGTTTAACAACATCCTCACCAACGAAAACTGGCAGAAAGGGATTGGGTCTGTGAGCCATTTGAGAAATTTGAAGGTTTGAGGAAGCAAAAGACACTTAGTCGATTTTAGGGTTCTTGAGAATTTCTGGGAATGATGAGGAAGACGAAGATGAAACAGTATGGTGGTATTTATAGGATTTTGAATGGTCGTGTGTATGAGAGAGAAAAGATTTGGGCGGTTTGATTTGAAATGTTTGTTAACGGAAAACGGAACGGTTGTCCATGTCAGAAACATTGTCAGACCACTTGACCTTTTTGATCACTAACACACGTAACATACATTATCCGCAGTAATTAAGTTAAATAAAACATAATTTAAGAAACTTAATTATGAAGAAAGGTAATTAAACTGTTGGTCTACGCTGATGGTCAAACCTGTGATGATCAGGGTCAACAAGGTTCTCAGTCTTCAAGCTGTTCTTCCTTCAAACTGTTCCTTCAGCCTGCTCTCCTTTGTGAGAACAGGTTGAGTTCAATAGATGAACAGGTTACAGTGTGAAGAAGTGAACAGGTTGAAGACTGAACCATCAGAGCAGGCTGGACGAATAAACAGGTTAAACTGTTTTTGTTCAGCCTGTTGTATGTTCAAGCTGTTCAAGTTTTTCAGACAAATGACTAAGTACAGAACATGTATAACCTGTTCTGTCTAAGCTGTTCAGAGAAACTTGAGCAGTGTGAGACATACGAATTATTAGACCGTTGAGAGACACTTAGTCACTCTTGTTTAACATGCCCAGCTTGCTGACAAGGTAATTAAACCTTGTTTCATCCAGAGGTTTGGTGAAAATGTCTGCAAGCTGTTCATTTGTGGAAATAAAACTTACCTCCACATTACCTTTTTGGATGTGATCCCTGATGAAGTGATGTCTGACTTCAATATGCTTTGTTCTTGAGTGAAATACTGGATTGTTGGAGATGGCTATGGCACTTGTGTTATCACACAGAATAGGAGTTTTCCTATACACAAGCCCATAGTCTTCAAGCTGATGCTGCATCCACAGAATCTGCCCACAGCAGCTTCCAGCAGCAATATATTCAGCTTCAGCAGTAGAAGTGGACACTGAGTTCTGCTTCTTGCTACTCCAACTGATCAACTTTCCACCAAGGAGTTGACATCCACCTGTTGTGCTTTTCCTGTCTAACCTGCAGCCTGCAAAATCAGAATCTGAATAACCTGTTAGTTCAAGGCTTGAGTCTTTGGGATACCAAAGACCCAAACCTGGAGTACCCTTCAGGTATCTGAAGATTCTTTTAACAGCTGCAAGATGTGATTCCTTTGGATTAGCTTGGAACCTAGCACATAAACAGGTGGCAAACATAATATCAGGTCTGCTAGCAGTCAAGTATAGCAAGCTCCCAATCATGCCTCTGTAAGCTGTTACTGAAACAGCTTTGCCACTGGCATCAGCATCCAATTTTACATTGGTTGCCATTGGGGTTTTAATAGGAGAACTTTGATCAAATTTAAACTTTTTCAAAAGATCTAAAGTGTACTTTCTTTGATTTATAAAAATTCCAGTTGAGGTTTGTTTAACCTGTAATCCTAAAAAGAAAGTTAGTTCTCCCATCATACTCATTTCATACTTGGATTTCATGAGTAATGAAAAATTCTTGCATAGTTGCTCATTAGTAGAACCAAATATTATGTCTTCCACATAAATTTGAACAAGCATAATATCAGACTTCACCTTCTTTATGAACAATGTGGTATCCACTTTACCTCTGGAGTACCCATTGCTCATAAGAAATTCAGTAAGAGTGTCATACCAGGCTCTAGGGGCTTGTTTGAGACCATAGAGAGCTTTGTCTAACTTATAGACAAAACCTGGGTGTTGTTCATTTTCAAAACCTGGAGGCTGCTTGACATATACTTCTTCTTGCAGCTTCCCATTCAAAAATGCACTCTTCACATCCATTTGAAATTACCTTTATGCTCTTATGAGCAGCGTAGGCTAGATACAAACGAATTGCTTCTAGCCTGGCCACAGGAGCAAATGTCTCATCATAGTCAATGCCTTCCTCCTGTCTGTAGCCCTGAGCAACCAGTCTTGCCTTATTTCTAATGACATGACCTTGCTCATCCATTTTGTTCCTGAAAACCCATTTTTTGCCAATTATTTTTTTTCCTTTAGGGGCAGGTACCAGCTTCCATACTTTGTTTCTCTCAAACTGATTGAGTTCTTCTTGCATGGCAGTGATCCAATTGGCATCTTTTAGTGCTTCATCCACCTTCTTTGGCTCCATCAGTGAAACAAAGCTAGAGAACATACAAAAGTTCCCTAAGCTGTCCCACCGAGTTTGTATCCCTTTATTGATGTCACCAATTATTTGATCATTGGGGTGACACCTGATCCACTTAGGATCATTTTTCAATGATGACTTACCAGAGTTGTTAACATCTTCAGCAGGTCCTGTTGAACAGCTCTCAAGATTTTCAGACACACTGTTGTCTTGAGCCTGTTCACTTGTTGAACATGTCTGACCACTGTTGAACATATCAGCAGAGGAACTGGGGAAATAAGCATTGATAGGTTCTGGACATGCAGTTGTAATTAAGTCAGTACATTTATTCACACAGGGTGTATTGACATAATCATCATCATGTCCATTATGATTAGCAGGTTCCACACTGGGTGTAGTGGAAGCTTTTGAGTCCTCTTCATTGATTGAATGCATCAGATCATCAAAGTTGAGGTCTCCTGAAAATGATTCAGGAACAGCTTTGGTGGAGGCATTCTTGGACTCTTCAAAGGTGACATTGATAGATTCATCTATCACCTTTCTTTTGTTGTTGTATACTCTGTAGGCTTTGGAGATAGAAGAGTAACCAACAAACACTCCTTCATCAGCTTTAGGTTCAAATTTTGACAGCTGGTCCCTTTGATTCAGAATGAAACAGGGACATCCAAACACATTGAAATAGCTGACATTTGGCTTTCTCCCTTTGAGCAGCTCATAGGGGGTCTTGTTGAACCTTTTCACCACTAAGGATCTGTTTTGAGTGAAGCAGGCAGTGTTGACAGCTTCAGCCCAAAATGATGAAGGCAACCCTGATGCACACAGCATGGTTCTGGCAGCTTCAATGAGAGTTCGGTTTCTCCTTTCAGCAACTCCATTTTGTTGAGGAGTTCTTACTGCTGAAAAGTTTTGACTGATACCTTTCTCTTCACAGAAGTCTTCAAGAGTACTGTTTCTGAATTCAGTACCATGATCACTTCTAAGCTGCTTTACTTGTGCAGAGTTCAGCATTTCCATCTTTTTAACAAATCCAATAATTTCTCTCGCAGCCTCTCCTTTGCTCTTCAAAAAAATCACCCATGTGTACCTGGAGAACTCATCAACCATTACAAGAGTGTATCTTCTTCCTCCTAGACTTGGGACATTAATAGGTCCAAACAAGTCCATATGGATTAAGAAGAGTGGAGTATCAATAGAGAAATTGTGTTTGGATTTAAAAGATGTTTTTCTCTGCTTGCCTTTCTCACAAGCTGTGCATAATCTATCTTTGTCAAAAGTAATAGAAGGCAAACCTGTCACCAACTCTTTCTTACAGAGTTTATTGATGTTCTTGAAGTTCAGGTGTGACAGTCTTCTATGCCATAACCAGTTTAGATCAGCATTGGTTCTTGTGAGAAAACAGGTTTCAGTTGTGGGATCAGCAGAATGCATATCCACAACATATACACTTTTCTTTCGTTGAGCACACAGCACAACTTTGCCTTGGGAATCCAATATGTAACCCAGGTGCTCATCAAAGTTAACCTTGTAGCCAGCATCACACAGTTGACTTATGCTAACAAGGTTATGTTTTAGCCCAACCACATAGGCTACCCTTTTGAACACTGCAGCACCAGCTTTAAGAGTTCCATATCCCTCAGTGGATCCCTGTACATTGTCACCAAAGGTGACTTCTGGCCCTTTTTCAGGCCTGAGATCACTCAGCAGTTCTTTACAACCTGTCATGTGCCCTGAGCAGCCACTGTCCAAGTACCAAACCTGGGAAGGTTGTTTTTCCTGCAGAGTGAGAAGAGAATTATTATTTATTTTTAGGGGAACTCATCACACAGATGAGTTCTCCTACTTCATCAACACTTGTTGATGGATTTTGAATGTCCACACTAATATTCCCTATTTGAATGGTATCAGTTTGAATACCATCCTCAGTGACTATGTCATTTCCACCACTGCTTGTAACAGCTGTGAGGGAAACAGCAGAGCCAACAGGCCTCAAGTCCTCAGGTTCAGGACAGTCCTTGGCCAGATGTGTCTTCTTCCCACACTTATTACATTTTCTCTTTTTGGTGCTTTTGGAAGAAGGTCCTTCAGAAACACATTCTGAACTGTTTTTGTTGATTCTTTCAGCAGGTTTAGCAATTTTTGCAGAATCAACAGCTTGTGTGGTAAGTTCATAGGCCACAGCTTTGACTGTCTCTTCTTTCCTCTTTTTGGGAGGACAGATGTCAAAGACAGGAAGTTTGATTGGCCTTTGAGCTTCCACAGGTTTGGGAAACTTATTCCCAGTTGTCTCAGTTTGAGCAATGGCTTTGCCTTTGCCCCTACTGAGTTGTGATTTATGCTGCCTATCAGCATACTCACTGTGTTTGTTTTTGAAAAACTTATTTTCATTTAAAACCAACTTACCACCATGATTTGAAAACTTATTTGAAATCACAGCAGTTTTGTTTTCAACCTGAGACTTACCCTTGTTGAAAACAGGCTGCTTACTTTTTGAAAACTTATTTTCAAAATGTTTAGCATCAAAAGGATTAACATGCTTTTTACCAACAGCTTTGGACTCTGAACCTGTTTTGTCAACAGGCTTAGCATCCACAGCTTCAGTTTGAGCATGTTTTCCTTTCTTCTGCTTGTGTGAGCTAGCATAGCACTTAGCAGGCTGTTTTGGAGAACAAACTCCAACATCAGCTTTTGAGATGAATTCACACAAGCTGTCAGTATTTTGAGGCCTGACAAACCTGTTTGTTGAAATAAGTTTACCATTCACGTTTTGGATGAATGTATTTGGAAGTTCACCAAGAGTGGACAAGTCTTCTTTCAAATTACTTATTTCAACAATGGGAGCTGCTGTGTCAAGATCCCCTCCAAGATAGGCTTGGATTTGAGCAGGAATCTGTTGACTGATACAATGGCTGACTTTTTGTGCAGATTGGCACCAAGAGTCAACTATCTTTTGAAGCTTAGCATGCTTTATATCTGTTTCTCTCTTTTCTTCCAGTAAAATGGAGTTGATGTGTTTTAATTCATCAAGCTCAGTTTCCAACTTATGGAAACTGTCCAGTTTACTGGATTTAGTTTTAAGATCAGCTTTAAGCTTAGAGATTTCAGATAATAAAGCATCATGCTTCTCAACAGCAGCTTTCAGATCAACAAGCATGTATTCAAACATTTTAACTTTTTCTTCAGAACTGTAAGCCATAAAATTTTGTACCTTATACATCATTGTAGGATTCCAGTTCCCCAAGCTGCTGAAGGCTTCAGCTTCAGCCATGTCCTGTTTGAAACTGCTTGTTGATGGGACATCAGAGTTGGCCATCAGACACTGATTATCTTCTTCATCAGATGATGAATCAGATTCCTCCCAGTCGCATGTCTCAGCCATGAGTCCCTTTTGGCGATTGGAAGACACAGAGTTTTCCAATTTCCTCAGCTTAGCCATGGCCATAAGGTACTTAACCCTATAGCCATCATCCCTGTTAGTCTTGATAGATTTGGATGACTGACCAACAGCTTTTGACACACAGTCAGCAGCTATATGGCCAGTTTTGCCACACTTTAAGCACTCAGCCTTGGATTTGTCAAATGCTTTCTTTTTGCCAGCACTTGCACCTCCTTGTAGCATACTTCTTCCAAATCTTCTCTTGCTGAACTTTTTGACAAGCATAGCTATCATTTGCTCATCATCTTGTTCAGTAAGATCTGCAGCCTCTTCTTCTTCAGACACCTCCTCCTTATCATCATCCTGTTGATCAGGTTGAGTGAACACATCACTCACCTGATTAACAGACTGTCTCACATTAGCCACAAAGGCCGTACCTCTTCTGGACATTTCCAAGGCATTCCTCTTTTGCTGCCTTGATTGTTCATCATTCAGTAAGGATCCATACAGATTGACCAGATCCATACTTCTGATAGTACCTGAGTTTCTTAGGATGGTTGAGAAATAGTTCCACTCCTCAGGTAAAATTTCCAGAAACTTGTTCACCAAAGTAAGACTGTCCTTGGTGATCCCAACAGCTTTGAGATCATTCACCAGAGCAGTGAACCTGGTGTAGGTTTCTGTGAGAGACTCCTTTGGTTTGGCAAAGTAGAGTTCATACTGTCTAACAAGATTGTTAATCCTGTTGTCCAGTGTGATTGTGGGTCCATCATAGACGGTACACAGAGTTACCCACATCTCCTTTGCAGTCTTCATCTTCTCAACCTGCTTGAACACATCATCAGGAAGAGAAATGACCAGGTTGTTTCTGGCCTTTGCATCCAGAGCTACCATTCTCTTGTCTTCATCAGACCATTGAGCTTTTGCTTTCTCAAAGGTCCTGATTTCAGGAGCAGCTCCTTCAACCGCTGGAGTTATTGTAGTAACAGAAGTTGGCACATAGGGACCCTCCATCACTATCTCTGGCAGTTGTACATCCAGATTCTCTAAATAGAGCATCATTCTGCACTTCCAACCAGAGAAGTTTTGATGATTAAATTTTGGAGGCTTGCCCATAGAGCCATTGTCATAGTAAGAAGAGTTTGCAGCACTGTTGTCCATGGAAACTTGGGATTATGAGAGATCTAGAATGACACACACTCTAAA